>STHD01000004.1:20204319-20216524 GCA_016170015.1 Anopheles longipalpis
GGCGCGTCTATGCGAGGCGAGCAAAATAAAAATCCCCCAAAATGACAGGCGTTGGTTCAGCATCAATTTCCCATGCTGGAAGCGTGTAGTTGCGATCCGATCCGATCACTGTGAAACGTGATTCGAAGCAAAAACGCACACACGTGCATCGGGTCGCGTGTAAATCCATGCACCCGTAATGTAGGTCTTGCGCCGTAACGTACGCATAAGACGCATGCTGCCGGCAAAAAACCTGTCTACCGATCCCGGCACTAGCGCACCGGTTACAACAACAGCGACCGAGCATCGTAAACGTAACGATCGACGGATACCACCTTCCTCTCGCAAGAAGGTCGTTCACTTTTCGTTTCATTGGCCTGTTTCGTTTTGCTTGCTTTTTGGGATCGCTTGTTCCCAATCGGTTGTACTCGAGGTCGTACTAGTGCGAATCGGTTCTACCGGCTTCGTGTGACTTGGTTAAGTGGTCAAACCTTCCAGCAGCCCGGAGGGTACCACCGTCGTCCCGACTGGGGCCACATTGGGCTACAAACTGGGGTGACATTTGTTGTTGTTATATTTCAGTTACCATACACCCGTGAACTTCCGTTCCGCGCCGTGGGTTGTACAGGGGTGAAACCGTACGGAAACCTTTAGTTTTGGTAGAGCCGGGAGCCGGAATGATTTTTAACCTTTCGAAGTTTTTTTTTGCGCCGTTGATTGGATACCATTCTTTATGGCGATGCTTACATGCCGGCCATGTTTTTGTGCGTATCTCCACTACTGTTCCACACACTGGTGGCCACGCTACCGCTACTAGGCCATCCGGCCGATTGGGAACGATTTCGCACAGGTTGTTGTTCTTATTTTTCTTGCGTTCCACGATCACGCATCGATCACGTGTGGACAGAGAATGGTGTGAAGTATCACCGATTAAAATTTGATCACAGCGTGCACTAATCCGATCGGCTTGTATTTAAACTGAACTAAGTGGAAGTGGTTCTTTGGACAACCGAAAAGACGTGAAAGAAAGAAGAAGAAAACACACAATCTCTCAAGGACAGTAAGCAAAAAAAAAGCAACACTCAAATCTCAATCAAAGATGACGAGGGTCTTCCTAATCAACACACAATAATGGCGGGAAGCTCAATCAATCATTTCCAGTTAGAAAACAAAACAAAATTCATATGGAAGAAGGTGCTGTAATACACCTTCTAATAGGCAATAATTTAACGATAAAGTAAGAAGAATTCCAAATGATTAAATAGTATTTAAAAAAGTGAAACGGAAAAGATTACTAATAAGCTCAGAAAAAGGCGAAACGATTAGCAATTTCCCAAGCAAAAATGAAAACGATCGTCAATTAAAGCATTCCATTCCATTCGTTAACCTTAAACACGCATAATAACTATCTTTAAAAATGTGTATTGGTTTTCAAAATCATTATCAACAAAAGTGCTGATTTCCTGAACCACAAAGCTATCAATAATGATCGCCAGCGAACAAAAAAAGAAACTAATGACCCGCGCCAAACCAAATTACGATTTCACGGCGATTGAGCCATTCGTACCTCGTGGACGTATCATTCATTCATTCATCAACTGGTGATTGGAACCTTGGAAGCAAAGTCGGTAGAAATTGTGTTCCGCAAAGCGCACATACCGGCTTCGTCAATCGTGCCGGTTTTAGCGTCACACACATGTCACGCTACCGGGGCGATCGCGATTTGGACTGCCATCTGCATGAAGTCTGTGACCCAGCAGTAGATCAACACCGCAGGCAAGGTCGTTGAGTCAAGTCTGGTATTATGGCAAGCAGTCAACGGCCACTTTTTTACTCGCACCGATGACTGTTTCGTATCTTGAGAGCGAGCATTTACTCACTGTTCGTTTCACCCTAGATTTGCCCTAGATGTCAGATGCGGTGGTACAGAAATGAGACCATGTAATATCATACGCTAAAGGAAAATATCACACGTAGCTCATACTATGAATTGCATCAGATTTTGCATCAGATCTTGAATGGAACGTGTAAAGTGCATCTACGAAGAGAAGTGCTCTATTCGCAGAATACTGGAGAACAGAGTGTTGTGTATTATCTTCCTATAATAGAAACCGTGCTTATGACAATTAAATTGGTTTATTCCATTGTAACGTGGGAAATAATTTACAGGAAGCGATTCGTATCAAAACCACCAGTATGACTATTTAGTGGTAGGAAGCGTAGGCCGGAGCGGCGTAAGAGAGAGCTGGGCTCGAGACGTAGGTGTTGGTGGCCAGAGGAGCGGCATAAGAGACAGCTGGGCTCGAGACGTAGGTCTTGGCGACTGGAGCAGCATAAGAGACAGCTGGGCTCGAGACGTAGGTCTTGGCGACTGGAGCGGCATAAGAGACAGCTGGGCTCGAGACGTAGGTGTTGGTGGCCAGAGGAGCGGCATAGGAGACAGCTGGGCTCGAGACGTAGGTCTTGGCGACTGGGGCGGCATAGGAGACAGCTGGGCTTGAAACGTAGGTCTTGGTGGCCACTGGGGCGGCGTACGAGATGGTCTTGGCGACTGGAGCGGCATAGGACACAGCCGGGCTCGAGACGTAGGTCTTGGCAACTGGGGCGGCGTAAGAGATGGTCTTGGCTACTGGGGCGGCATAAGCGACAGCGGGCTGAGCAATGACCTTGGTGGCAAGAGGTTCACGACGGACGACAGCGTTGAATCCGTTGTGCGGGTCAGCGGTGTAGTCAACAGTACGCTTGAGACCATCGGGATCAACGACGGAGTACGATCCCTGGACAACATCTCCGCTGCGAGATTCCTGCTGGGACTTGGAGTCACCGGTCAGGGAGTCCGAGATTCCGTACGAGAACGAGTACTGAGGGTTGGCGTCGTATTCTTCCGGCTGGGCGGCGTAAGCAACCTTGGCGATCGGGGCAGCATAGGTAGCGGCCACTGGGGCAGCGACTACAGCCGGAGCAGCAGCGTAAGAAACTGCTGGCGAGGCGATGAGGCCAGCGCGGGCAACGGCCACCACGGCGGCGAAGATCACGAACTAATGAAAGCCAGGTTAAAAGGAATCGAGGATTAATATCCATTTCCGGAGTTCGCAAGCAATCACGTTTCCGGTGCTTTCTGTTTGTGACATTTCCGTAGCCAAAAACCTACCTTGAATGCCATTTTCAGTTGTTTTAGTGACTTGTTCACTGGTCAATGCAGCAGATTGAACTGTGCTCTAGTATGCTTTCGACATGGTATTTATACTACCTGCTTTCAAGCAGACTGTGACAATTCTGTTCTGGGGAATTGAATCAGAAAGTCAAGAGATCGGGTGTGGGAAGGATAAAGTCAAGCTTACTTTTTCGATAGTACGGTGCTAAAACACCCCACCTCAAATTAATCAAAGGCCAATACGACCAATGAACCAAATGACCGTGCTTAATATGCGTATCGAGGATTACATCTTATCCTGCCTGCGAATATTAAGGAAGGATTGAAAGTATTGTTTTAGTTGTATCCATTCTAGAGCTATTGATTTTTGGTTGCCATGCCAAATTATTTTACTCTTTGAAAATGGCAGTACATTTAAAATTCTGACGCAATCCAAATAAGTATACAAAAAAATATATGCTTCCAATAGTTTAGAAGAAAACACCTCGGCAATGATAGTCACTTAGCACAACTTGTTTTTTTTTATATTTTCCAACGAAATAAATCTCATCGAAAAATTACCCATTTGCATGAATAAACCTTTGATGTCGTAAATGTTTTCTATTTTTCATTTTGCTCGTAGCAACTTGAACAGTATAAATAAATCTCTCTATAATAAATGTATTTTATCTCAAAAATCCTCAGTACCTTAAGGAACTATATCGTTTTTGAGAAAGTTGTGACCGTCTTATTGTTGTTTAAACTCATCGAAAATTCAATTATATAATAGTAAGTTATATGGTTGGTCTAAATCGGGGGTCTCCAAACTACGGCCACGAGGCCCTCCGAAGATATCCCGAGATTGGCCCTCAGTTGAGGATATTCCTCTCAAAGCGGCCCGCCATCTAAAAAGTTTGGAGGCTCCTGGTCTAAATTATCACTTGGACATTCTAATCATAGCAAATCTTGTTCACCATTGTTAGGTTAACAAGATCAAGTATATTATAATGTTAGACTGTATAATGTATGATATATCGGAATCTCAATATATTCTTTAGTAAGATCAATTAAAAAAAATACTTTCGATTTTTTGAGAATTTGATAATATGCGTCATATTCTTATTGAGGTCGTATCTGATTTAATGTTGTGTTTAAAAACTTAGCTTCAATAATTCCTAGTGTACATTTACACAATTGCTTAAAATTATTGTATTTCTAAACGATCCAAGTCTATTNCGGCAAAAAACCTGTCTACCGATCCCGGCACTAGCGCACCGGTTACAACAACAGCGACCGAGCATCGTAAACGTAACGATCGACGGATACCACCTTCCTCTCGCAAGAAGGTCGTTCACTTTTCGTTTCATTGGCCTGTTTCGTTTTGCTTGCTTTTTGGGATCGCTTGTTCCCAATCGGTTGTACTCGAGGTCGTACTAGTGCGAATCGGTTCTACCGGCTTCGTGTGACTTGGTTAAGTGGTCAAACCTTCCAGCAGCCCGGAGGGTACCACCGTCGTCCCGACTGGGGCCACATTGGGCTACAAACTGGGGTGACATTTGTTGTTGTTATATTTCAGTTACCATACACCCGTGAACTTCCGTTCCGTGCCGTGGGTTGTACAGGGGTGAAACCGTACGGAAACCTTTAGTTTTGGTAGAGCCGGGAGCCGGAATGATTTTTAACCTTTCGAAGTTTTTTTTGCGCCGTTGATTGGATACCATTCTTTATGGCAATGCTTACATGCCGGCCATGTTTTTGTGCGTATCTCCACTACCGTTCCACACACTGGTGGCCACGCTACCGCTACTAGGCCATCCGGCCGATTGGGAACGATTTCGCACAGGTTGTTGTTCTTATTTTTCTTGCGTTCCACGATCACGCATCGATCACGTGTGGACAGAGAATGGTGTGAAGTATCACCGATTAAAATTTGATCACTGCGCGCACTAATCCGATCGGCGTGTATTTAAACTGAACTAAGTGGAAGGTTCTTTGGACAACCGAAAAGACGTGAAAGAAAGAAGAAAAAACACACAATCTCTCAAGGACAGTAAGCAAAAAAAAAGCAACACTCAAATCTCAATCAAAGATGACGAGGGTCTTCCTAATCAACACACAATTATGGCGGGAAGCGCAATCAATCATTTCCAGTTAGAAAACAAAACAAAATTCATATGGAAGAAGGTGTTGTAATAGGCAATTATTTTACGATAAAGTAAGAAGAATTCCAAATGATTAGATAGTATTTAAAAAAGTGAAACGGAAAAGATTACTAATAAGCTCAGAAAAAGGCGAAACGATTAGCAATTTCCCAAACAAAAATGAAAACGATCGTCAATTAGAGCATTCCATTCCATTCGTTAACCTTAAACACGCATAATAACTATCTTTAAAAATGTATATTGGTTTTCAAAATCACTATCAACAAAAGTGCTGATTTCCTGAACCACAAAGCTATCAATAATGATCGCCAGCGAACCAAAAAAAAAAGAAACTAATGACCCGCGCCAAACTAAATTACGATTTCACGGCGATTGAGCCATTCGTACCTCGTGGACGTATCATTCATTCATTCATCAACTGGTGATTGGAACCTTGGAAGCAAAGTCGGTAGAAATTGTGTTCCGCAAAGCGCACATACCGGCTTCGTCAATCGTGCCGGTTCTAGCGTCACACACATGTCACGCTACCGGGGCGATCGCGATTTGGACTACCATCTGCATGAAGTCTGTGACCCAGCAGTAGATCAACACCGCAGGCAAGGTCGTTGAGTCAAGTCTGGTATTATGGCAAGCAGTCAACGGCCACTTTTTTACTCGCACCGATGACTGTTTCGTATCTTGAGAGCGAGCATTTACTCACTGTTCGTTTCACCCTAGATTTGCCCTAGATGTCAGATGCGGTGGTACAGAAATGAGACCATGTAATATCATACGCTAAAGGAAAATATCACACGTAGCTCATACTATGAATTGCATCAGATTTTGAATGGATCGTGTAAAGTGCATCTGCGAAGAGAAGTGCACTATTCGAAGAACAGTGGAGAACAGAGTGTTGTGTATTATCTTCCTAAAATAGAAACCGTGCTTATGACAATTAAATTGGTTTATTCCATTGTAACGTGGGAAATAATTTACAGGAAGCGATTCGTATCAAAACCACCAATATGACTATTTAGTGGTAGGAAGCGTAGGCCGGAGCGGCGTACGAGAGAGCTGGGCTCGAGACGTAGGTGTTGGTGGCCAGAGGAGCAGCATAAGAGACAGCTGGGCTCGAGACGTAGGTCTTGGCGACTGGAGCAGCATAAGAGAGAGCTGGGCTCGAGACGTAGGTCTTGGCGACTGGAGCGGCATAAGAGACAGCTGGGCTCGAGACGTAGGTGTTGGTGGCCAGAGGAGCAGCATAGGAGACAGCTGGGCTCGAGACGTAGGTCTTGGCGACTGGGGCGGCATAGGAGACAGCTGGGCTCGAGACGTAGGTCTTGGTGGCCACTGGGGCGGCGTACGAGATGGTCTTGGCGACTGGAGCGGCATAGGACACAGCCGGGCTCGAGACGTAGGTCTTGGCAACTGGGGCGGCGTACGAGATGGTCTTGGCTACTGGGGCGGCATAAGCGACAGCGGGCTGAGCAATGACCTTGGTGGCAAGAGGTTCGCGACGGACGACAGCGTTGAATCCGTTGTGCGGGTCAGCGGTGTAGTCAACAGTACGCTTGAGACCATCGGGATCAACGACGGAGTAAGATCCCTGGACAACATCTCCGCTGCGAGATTCCTGCTGGGACTTGGAGTCACCGGTCAGGGAGTCCGAGATTCCGTACGAGAACGAGTACTGAGGGTTGGCGTCGTATTCTTCTGGCTGGGCGGCGTACGCAACCTTGGCGATCGGGGCAGCATAGGTAGCGGCCACTGGGGCAGCGACTACAGCCGGAGCAGCAGCGTAAGAAACTGCTGGCGAGGCGATGAGGCCAGCGCGGGCAACGGCCACCACGGCGGCGAAGATCACGAACTAATGAAAGCCAGGTTAAAAGGAATCGAGGATTAATATCCATTTCCGGAGTTCGCAAGCACTCACGTTTCCGGTGCTTTCTGTTTGTGACATTTCCGTAGCCGAAAACCTACCTTGAATGCCATTTTCAGTTGTTTTAGTGACTTGTTCACTGGTCAATGCAGCAGATTGAACTGTGCTCTAGTATGCTTTCGACATGGTATTTATACTACCTGCTTTCAAGCAGACTGTGACAATTCTGTTCTGGGGAATTGAATCAGAAAGTCAAGAGATCGGGTGTGGGAAGGATAAAGTCAAGCTTACTTTTTCGATAGTACGGTGCTAAAACACCCCACCTCAAATTAATCAAAGGCCAATACGACCAATGAACCAAATGACCGTGCTTAATATGCGTATCGAGGATTACATCTTATCCTGCCTGCGAATATTAAGGAAGGATTGAAAGTATTGTTTTAGTTGTATCCATTCTAGAGCTATTGATTTTTGGTTGCCATGCCAAATTATTTTACTCTTTGAAAATGGCAGTACATTTAAAATTCTGACGCAATCCAAATAAGTATACCAAAAAAAATATGCTTCCAATAGTTTAGAAGAAAACACCTCGGCAACGATAGTCACTTAGCACAACTTGTTTTTTTTTTATATTTTCCAACGAATTAAATCTAATCGAAAAATTACCCTTTTGCATGAATAAACCTTTGATGTCGTAAATGTTTTCTATTTTTCATTTTGCTCGTAGCAACTTGAACAGTATAAATAAATCTCTCTATAATAAATGTATTTTATCTCAAAAATCCTCAGTACCTTAAGGAACCATATCGTTTTTGAGAAAGTTGTGACCGTCTTATTGTTGTTTAAACTCATCGAAAATTCAATTATATAATAGTAAGTTATATGGTTGGTCTAAATCGGGGGTCTCCAAACTACGGCCCTCCGAAGATATCCCGAGATTGGCCCTCAGTTGAGGATATTCCTCTCAAAGCGGCCCGCCATCTAAAAAGTTTGGAGGCTCCTGGTCTAAATTATCACTTGAACATTCTAATCATAGCAAATCTTGTTCACTATTGTTAGGTTAACAAGATCAAGTATATTATAATGTTACACTGTATAATGTATGATATATCGGAATCTCAATATATTCTTTAGTAAGATCAATTAAAAAAAATACTTTCACTTTCTTGAGAATTTGATAATATGCGTCATATTCTTATTGAGGTCGTATCTGATTTAATGTTGTGTTTAAAAACTTAGCTTCAATAATTCCTAGTGTACATTTACACAATTGCTTAAAATTATTGTATTTCTAAACGATCCAAGTCTATTACGTAATATTTTTCAATACAATATGGAATTTTATGAATTGCATCCGTTGTTATTGAGTAGATATATCATGATTATCCTTTTTGCTATCGATGCCATTGCTCTAATGTTCAAAAAATGTTTATACGCTTGTGTATCTGCAACGACCTTCTAAAAGTAGCAATGATACAAAAAAGCCAATATTTGAGAAGAAAATGTCATGTTAACTTTATTCGTCAGCCACCGCACGGCCGAATGTAAGCTGTAATGATAGCTGCTAATCGAATAAATAAACACAATTTGTGTCAAGTGCTTAACTACTAAATCAATTTGAACGTTCGGTTTCGATGGAGTTTTGTGAAACAATGAAATGATTTACTAAAAAGTTTTCTGTTTCAACGACAATGTTCCATAACATTTGTAACCATTCCACACAATAACAAATTGTTTAAATTTTCGCAACATGAAATGGATAAATTCTGCAAAAGTATTAAAAATCAACTCATGGAAAACGTAAACCGAACAAAAAAATATTATAAATGAGTAATACTCATTAGAAATATGATTTGACGAGGTTTACAACTCTAACAAGAAGTAAACTTCAATATAATCGATAAAGGACACTCAACAACAACACAGATTGATTAGTTTGACCAAATTGTATTTGCTTTTTTCTCGTAATAAATAACCTTCATTATTTAACAGTGCGTTTAAGTCATTTCAGGATTTAGTGGTAGGAAGCGTAGGCCGGAGCGGCGTACGAAAGAGCTGGGCTCGAGACGTAGGTGTTGGTGGCCAGAGGCGCGGCATAAGAGACAGCTGGGCTCGAGACGTAGGTCTTGGTGGCCAGAGGAGCGGCATAGGACACAGCCGGGCTCGAGACGTAGGTCTTGGCGACTGGGGCGGCATAGGAGACAGCTGGGCTCGAGACGTAGGTGTTGGTGGCCAGAGGTGCGGCATAGGATACAGCCGGGCTCGAGACGTAGGTCTTGGCGACTGGAGCGGAATAGGACACAGCTGGGCTCGAGACGTAGGTCTTGGTGGCCACTGGGGCGGCGTACGAGATGGTCTTGGCTACTGGAGCGGCATAAGAGATGGCCGGGCTGGCAACAACAGTCTTGGTGGCCAGAGGAGCGGCATAAGCGACAGCGGGCTGAGCAATGACCTTGGTGGCAAGAGGTTCACGACGGACGACAGCGTTGAATCCGTTGTGCGGGTCAGCGGTGTAGTCAACAGTACGCTTGAGACCATCGGGATCAACGACGGAGTAAGATCCCTGGACAACATCTCCGCTGCGAGATTCCTGCTGGGACTTGGAGTCACCGGTCAGGGAGTCCGAGATTCCGTACGAGAACGAGTACTGAGGGTTGGCGTCGTATTCTTCTGGCTGGGCGGCGTACGCAACCTTGGCGATCGGGGCAGCATAGGTAGCGGCCACTGGGGCAGCNTAACTCAAACACTTATAGCGCTCGATCATGATTTCATGATCTTCCATGATCACCATAACTTCATTTCTAAACTTTGATTCGATGAAGTATCATTGAGGTCTGCATGAACCATTTATGTCATATTAATGTGATTTCATAGATGTATTGTATAAAAACACTGATTCAAAAAGGCATTTGTTTTCAATACCTGAAACCCTAAAGCACAATAAATTGAGACTAATTTTCCATAGTAATGACTTAACATGCTTGAATCCCAGAACAATAGTAGGTGGCGTCGTGTATTCTTTCCACTCCAAATTAGAGACATATTCAACTTATTTTTGTATCCCATTTAGCACTATATTTTGATGACAAAAGTTTAATTATATTTTTAAAGGAGTGTTAGATAAAAGTTCTTTTTTAAACAATATCAATAAGGACCCGAAGAAATATAGGAAAACTCTTATTCCTAAATCAGTAAATAGATTTTTTAAATATATTAACAAATGAAATACTAAAATTGTTAAATACGTTACAAACTATCAAGCATACAGATAAAAAACAAACACAACATAATGCACAAACGAAGAAATAAAACAAGTGAAAGTGAAAGAGCCACTATTAAAAACAAACTTTTATTTACTCTTCTCTAGGTGAACTTTTGAGGAAATAGATGGAAACAGTATTTCCACACAAAATATTAAACAATAAAGATATACAAGTAGTATTCAATTTTACGAATTTGTATTTGCTTTTTTCTCGTTATAAATAACCTTCATTATTTAACAGTGCGTTTAAGTCTTTTCAGAATTTAGTGGTAGGAAGCGTAGGCCGGAGCGGCGTACGAGAGAGCTGGGCTCGAGACGTAGGTGTTGGTGGCCAGAGGAGCAGCATAAGAGACAGCTGGGCTCGAGACGTAGGTCTTGGTGGCCAGAGGTGCGGCATAAGAGACAGCTGGGCTCGAGACGTAGGTCTTGGTGGCCAGAGGAGCGGCATAAGAGACAGCTGGGCTCGAGACGTAGGTCTTGGTGGCCAGAGGAGCGGCATAGGACACAGCTGGGCTCGAGATGTATGTCTTGGCGACTGGAGTGGCATAGGACACAGCTGGGCTCGAGATGTAGGTCTTGGCAACTGGGGCGGCGTACGAGATGGTCTTGGCTACTGGAGCGGCATAAGAGATGGCCGGGCTGGCAACAACGGTCTTGGTGGCCAGAGGAGCGGCATAAGCGACAGCGGGCTGAGCAATGACCTTGGTGGCAAGAGGTTCGCGACGGACGACAGCGTTGAATCCGTTGTGCGGGTCGGCGGTGTAGTCAACAGTACGCTTGAGACCATCGGGATCAACGACGGAGTACGATCCCTGGACAACATCTCCGCTGCGAGATTCCTGCTGGGACTTGGAGTCACCGGTCAGGGAGTCCGAGATTCCGTACGAGAAGGAGTACTGAGGGTTGGCGTCGTATTCTTCCGGCTGGGCGGCGTACGCAACCTTGGCGATCGGGGCAGCATAGGTAGCGGCCACTGGGGCAGCGACTACGGCCGGAGAAGCAGCGTAGGAAACTGCTGGCGAGGCGATGAGGCCAGCGCGGGCAACGGCCACCACGGCGGCGAAGATCACGAACTAATGAAAGCCAGGTTAAAAGGAATCGAGGATTAATATCCATTTCCGGAGTTCGCAAGCAATCACGTTTCCGGTGCTTTCTGTTTGTGACACATCCGTAGCCAAAAACCTACCTTGAATGCCATTTTCAGTTGTTTAGTGACTTGTTCACTGGTCAATGCAGCAGATCGAACTGTGCTCTAGTATGCTTTCGACATGGTATTTATACTACCGTGCTTTCAAGCAGACTGTGACAATTCTGTTCTTAGGTCTCAAATTGTATCAGAAACTCGAGCGAACCGGTGTGGGAAGGATAAAGTCAAGCTTACTTTTTCGATAGTTTGTCATTCCCTCTCTAGAATAGTGAGTGGCTGTTACGTTCATTGACCGTTTGTGGTATAACTGTGCGTCTACAAGAGAATTCATATTATTTTCGGGAAAAGAATTAATGGCTTCAATGCTCTTTTCAAATCGATTGCTTTTTGTGCTTAATATCATTGAAACGGATACAGCAAACAAGATTTAAAAGTTTTTTTTAATAATAACCATACTCTGCAAGATCATTAACTCGGTTATGGCTGCCTTTTTAAGGCTTTCCAAGACTTTGTTATCAAACTGAGTCGAAAGTCCTTATTACAAAGTAGTATATTTACATTGATTTCGTGCCCAAAAATTCGAGTAGAAGAGCTTAATATTTGTTCCGAAATTTTCATAATCGATCTCAATCATTTATTTACAGGAACAGATTTATTGTCACTA
>STHD01000004.1:20216727-20245065 GCA_016170015.1 Anopheles longipalpis
TAACTCAAACACTTATAGCGCTCGATCATGATTTCATGATCTTCCATGATCACCATAACTTCATTTCTAAACTTTGATTCGATGAAGTATCATTGAGGTCTGCATGAACCATTTATGTCATATTAATGTGATTTCATAGATGTATTGTATAAAAACACTGATTCAAAAAGGCATTTGTTTTCAATACCTGAAACCCTAAAGCACAATAAATTGAGACTAATTTTCCATAGTAATGACTTAACATGCTTGAATCCCAGAACAATAGTAGGTGGCGTCGTGTATTCTTTCCACTCCAAATTAGAGACATATTCAACTTATTTTTGTATCCCATTTAGCACTATATTTTGATGACAAAAGTTTAATTATATTTTTAAAGGAGTGTTAGATAAAAGTTCTTTTTTAAACAATATCAATAAGGACCCGAAGAAATATAGGAAAACTCTTATTCCTAAATCAGTAAATAGATTTTTTAAATATATTAACAAATGAAATACTAAAATTGTTAAATACGTTACAAACTATCAAGCATACAGATAAAAAACAAACACAACATAATGCACAAACGAAGAAATAAAACAAGTGAAAGTGAAAGAGCCACTATTAAAAACAAACTTTTATTTACTCTTCTCTAGGTGAACTTTTGAGGAAATAGATGGAAACAGTATTTCCACACAAAATATTAAACAATAAAGATATACAAGTAGTATTCAATTTTACGAATTTGTATTTGCTTTTTTCTCGTTATAAATAACCTTCATTATTTAACAGTGCGTTTAAGTCTTTTCAGAATTTAGTGGTAGGAAGCGTAGGCCGGAGCGGCGTACGAGAGAGCTGGGCTCGAGACGTAGGTGTTGGTGGCCAGAGGAGCAGCATAAGAGACAGCTGGGCTCGAGACGTAGGTCTTGGTGGCCAGAGGTGCGGCATAAGAGACAGCTGGGCTCGAGACGTAGGTCTTGGTGGCCAGAGGAGCGGCATAAGAGACAGCTGGGCTCGAGACGTAGGTCTTGGTGGCCAGAGGAGCGGCATAGGACACAGCTGGGCTCGAGATGTATGTCTTGGCGACTGGAGTGGCATAGGACACAGCTGGGCTCGAGATGTAGGTCTTGGCAACTGGGGCGGCGTACGAGATGGTCTTGGCTACTGGAGCGGCATAAGAGATGGCCGGGCTGGCAACAACGGTCTTGGTGGCCAGAGGAGCGGCATAAGCGACAGCGGGCTGAGCAATGACCTTGGTGGCAAGAGGTTCGCGACGGACGACAGCGTTGAATCCGTTGTGCGGGTCGGCGGTGTAGTCAACAGTACGCTTGAGACCATCGGGATCAACGACGGAGTACGATCCCTGGACAACATCTCCGCTGCGAGATTCCTGCTGGGACTTGGAGTCACCGGTCAGGGAGTCCGAGATTCCGTACGAGAAGGAGTACTGAGGGTTGGCGTCGTATTCTTCCGGCTGGGCGGCGTACGCAACCTTGGCGATCGGGGCAGCATAGGTAGCGGCCACTGGGGCAGCGACTACGGCCGGAGAAGCAGCGTAGGAAACTGCTGGCGAGGCGATGAGGCCAGCGCGGGCAACGGCCACCACGGCGGCGAAGATCACGAACTAATGAAAGCCAGGTTAAAAGGAATCGAGGATTAATATCCATTTCCGGAGTTCGCAAGCAATCACGTTTCCGGTGCTTTCTGTTTGTGACACATCCGTAGCCAAAAACCTACCTTGAATGCCATTTTCAGTTGTTTAGTGACTTGTTCACTGGTCAATGCAGCAGATCGAACTGTGCTCTAGTATGCTTTCGACATGGTATTTATACTACCGTGCTTTCAAGCAGACTGTGACAATTCTGTTCTTAGGTCTCAAATTGTATCAGAAACTCGAGCGAACCGGTGTGGGAAGGATAAAGTCAAGCTTACTTTTTCGATAGTTTGTCATTCCCTCTCTAGAATAGTGAGTGGCTGTTACGTTCATTGACCGTTTGTGGTATAACTGTGCGTCTACAAGAGAATTCATATTATTTTCGGGAAAAGAATTAATGGCTTCAATGCTCTTTTCAAATCGATTGCTTTTTGTGCTTAATATCATTGAAACGGATACAGCAAACAAGATTTAAAAGTTTTTTTTAATAATAACCATACTCTGCAAGATCATTAACTCGGTTATGGCTGCCTTTTTAAGGCTTTCCAAGACTTTGTTATCAAACTGAGTCGAAAGTCCTTATTACAAAGTAGTATATTTACATTGATTTCGTGCCCAAAAATTCGAGTAGAAGAGCTTAATATTTGTTCCGAAATTTTCATAATCGATCTCAATCATTTATTTACAGGAACAGATTTATTGTCACTANTACAAACGCCATCACCACCACCAAGACTGCGAGAGCGGTGGGACACCACCATCAACGCCCAGGTGTGGCGGGTGTCCATCGGTCTTTCCGGTGGTCCATTTATCTTCCACCGTGGCAAGGACATGCGTTTTTGGTGCGGCCATCGGCGGCACAGGTAGACGAAAAAGGAATTAATGGTGTCATCAGCCCGTGTGGCTGTACGTAATTGATATTTGTTTCGGGAAGCTAATTTGTGTGACCGTTCCTCCGGTGTGGGTGGGAAGGGAGAAGCGTGAAGGTGAAGGAGCAACAGCGCAAGCCAGAGCTTGTTTGTAGTTCATTAATTGTCGGCACTGTATAGTGTTGGCAGTAAAGGGGGGATAAGGATCATGCGGCACTAGTTATGGGCGGCTGGATTCGCAAAAAGGGATTTGTACAACAGGCAATTACAATTATTACAGGTTGGTCTGTGTGTGTCTATGTGTCTGTATTTTCTCTGTCCCTTGTTAGTAGTAATTTACAAAAACAAAGTCTTTATGGTGTGTACACTTAATCGGAGATAACTCGGCCGCTAGTGAAGCTTACGATAGTAACACGAGTTTTGTGCGTGTCACGTGTGTCATCCACGCGACTATTTGTGAACAGGAGCAGAGTGTGTGTGGCACTTTGTTTGCCTACACCGGAAGCTCCTGATTGTTAGCTACATGGCCACTTCTTTCCGCTTATCGAACACGCAACAATCAACACCAATGCGTGGATTGCAATTTCAATTCCCTTACCCTTACTTCTACCCTCCACACTGTGCCATTCCTGTACAAACCCTCCAAGTGTGTCACTCTTCGTACGCCCCCAGTTTTTACATGCGGCAAACACTTGGCAAAAGAAACGAGAAGAGAGAGAGAGAGAGGAAGAAAGAGCACAAAATGTGATTTGTAATCCAAACACAAATTCAATTTTCCCGATTTGCCTCGATTTGTTGATTCGCGAACGCACCCCCTGACGGGACTGGGGGGGAGTGAATGGATCGCATACCCACCCCTCACCTCACACGAACAAACACAGAAAGCTTGTAGTGGTTGGAGCTTTTTTTTTGTCTTCGTCCTGCCATTTTTGAATTCTTTCAGCATCCACCAAAAATTCCGTAACATTGATTGAAGCTGGGTTCCCCAATCGTGCAAATGGGGAGGGTAGGAATGCGCGGGAAAATCGTGTTGTCACACAGGGTAAACGCAGAATTGGTGGTTCCCGTACTGGTTGGTGCAGGAGTATCGTGTTTTGCGCTTTTTGCTTCATCGCCACCATCATCATCATCGTTTTTGGGGGGCGACTAGATAAACCACCACGGCCCCTATCGCATCGATATAAACAAATGTAATTGAAATTCTAAAGCATTTTCCCCATGGCAGGATTTTACATCTTTATCAATCGGGGGTTTTTGTGTGGGCGCCCTTCGGTGGTGCGAGGATTCCCGGATTAGGGGACCGATTTAGCCCTTGATGATGCCTTCCCTTTTTGCCAGATGATAAACGTTCGCTATGCTTCTGTCCGCTTTCCCATCGCATCGAACTAACTCACCTTCAATCTCCTTATGATGAGCCACCTCAAATCCGAGGATGAATGACAAGTAACCGTTTTGTCAGATGGGAGAAATGACGTAGAAGGAAAGAAAAATGTTTCTCCTCACCCTGAGGTACGAATTCAATCTGCATTTGTCACGTCGATGAGATTTTTCCACGGCAGTATAAAATGATTTGACACCTTCAGTGATGGAGCGGCAAGAAAATCTTCCCTAACCTACACCTCCCTCCATCCATAAAGCAACCTTTTCGAGGAACGAAGGTGTGGAAAAAAATGGCCCCAATAATTTATTCATATCGTGTATCAAGTGTCGCAAATTTGCTTGCTCCTTCTGCGATGCCGGGAAGCCCATCACACGCGACTGCCCCTTCAGGGGTTTTGCGCGTGTTTACCGTGTGATGCCGTTTTTTCGCTGATTTGTCGGACGACCATAAAGCCACGGCATTTTGGAGCGTAATTCGAACGGAAATGTGACGAGCGGAAGTGACAGAATTGTGACGCGTGCGAAGAAATGAAGGCAACGCAGCGACAAATCACTGATATCGACAGGCACTGGGGAGAGTCTTTTAGGGGTTTTTATTTTTTTTCTTTTGTAGTCGTCGTTTTGCTTGTCCCTTTTGGTGATGTTTGGCCGTGGAGCTAAATTTGGTGGCCTCACTCTTCCGGCGTACTTTCGATAAGGATAAGGCGTACTACTACCACAATCATCATTGCGAGCGCAAGACTCAAGAGTGAACGATTTCCGGTCTGTGAGATTTGTGGTTTTGCACGGGAAGTCGGTAGGATGGATGTGAAATTGTGTGTAGAACACCGACAGTACACACCATCTGTTAGCGTTGGGCTTTCGGTATCTTCGCATTTGATCGACAGATGCTTTAATCTTTGAAACAACCAGTTTGGCACCGGAAATCAACGGAACTGTCGTTTCGAAAAGGGCACGGAGAAGAGAAGAACAATCAACTAAGATATGAAAAGGGTCATAGACGAGCATGGCAAAAAGAGGCCACGTGTGTTCCAATTCTTAAACTTGAATTACGATAAGTACGCTTAAGTTATAAGTCAATTTCTTTCGGGAGGATATATCTTGAAGGTGTATTGGAGTGAAAACACAACAAAACTCAGACAAAAGCAATAGTTTTTAGGGAAAGATCCTAACGAGATCGATGAGATCCTTCCCTTTGCAGTGTCCTGTATTGCAGTACTCTATACAATAAATATCATCTCATTTCCGTCAAACATAACATGGTCAACATCAACAGTCTTTATGCGCTTAATGATAGGAAGCGTAGGCCGGGGCGGCGTACGAGAGAGCAGGGCTCGAGACGTAGGTCTTGGCCAGAGGAGCGGCATAGGAGACAGCCGGGCTCGAGACGTAGGTCTTGGTGGCCAGAGGAGCGGCATAAGAGACAGCTGGGCTCGAGACGTAGGTCTTGGTGGCCACTGGGGCGGCGTACGAGATGGTCTTGGCGACTGGAGCGGCATAGGACACAGCCGGGCTCGAGACGTAGGTCTTGGCAACTGGGGCGGCGTACGAGATGGTCTTGGCTACTGGGGCGGCATAAGCGACAGCGGGCTGAGCAATGACCTTGGTGGCCAGAGGCTCACGGTGGACGACAGCGTTGAATCCGTTGTGTGGGTCAGCCGTGTACTCGACGGTACGCTTGGTGCCATCGGGGTCAACGACGGAGTACGATCCCTGGACAACATCTCCGCTGCGAGATTCCTGCTGGGACTTGGAGTCACCGGTCAGGGCATCGGAGATTCCGTACGAGAAAGAGTACTGAGGGTTCGGGTCGTACTCCTCCGGCTGGGCGGCGTACGCAACCTTGGCGATCGGAGCAGCATAGGTAGCGACCTTGGCCACTGGGGCAGCGACTAGAGCCGGAGCAGCAGCGTAGGAAACTGCTGGCGAGGCGATGAGGCCAGCGCGGGCAACGGCCACCAGAGCGGCGAAAGTCAGGAACTGCCAGGATAACAAGGAGATCGAACGTTACAAACACTTTTCACACTCCAACTCCCGGGGCGCACACTTACCTTGAAGGCCATTTTGAGAAGCGGTTCAGCGATGTTGTTCACAGTACAAAGGATTCAATCGAACTGTACCGTGATTGGGAACGGTGATCCAATTTATACGAACTGAAGCACAACGAAACGGTTCAAACGGCAACTTTTCCGGTTTTTTTGGCCCCCGTCCACGTACGATCGGTGTGCAGATTTTGCGTTTTTCAACCGAACCGTGCTTGAACTTGAGTTCGTTGCCTTCACTTTTCAAAAGGCGTTACTAAAAGGTCACATTCGTGCGTTCCTGGTCGTTAAAACGATGTGTGACTTTGAATTCCATTGCAGTGTGTGGCGGTGTTGGCATGAGTTGCACAATTGTTGATCCACTTTGGAAGTCATCTTGATATACCTTTGTTCAAAATGTAAGCACACTTAAGATGCTTTTGTAGGGTTGACAATTTTAAATTGAACATTGTCCATTTTACACACGTGTGAGAGCATGTAATGGTTTAAATTACCATTTTAAACTCTGCACAAGAATACCTGCAGTATATTCAACCACTAGAACAAACGCCACACTTTCACTTTTATTCTTGACCATGAGACAACTGTCCTTGATATTATGTAACGCCAAATGGCAATATCCAGTTTGGGATTCTCTTTTATTCTGATATTCTGTCCCGGGCGGAAGAAACACGGTACGAAACAACAATTGCTTACACGCCCGAACCCGTTTCGTTCTTCGCTTAGAAAGGGCGTCAGTAGTTCTTTTTTTTGGTTGGCGATTTTTTCGCCTTATCTTAAAGAAGTTCTGCAAAAACTCATTTAGGTTAAAGCTTTATAATGTGTTGTTGGTTGCATCAAGTGTATTTGTAGTGGAAGTACTCAATAAATTAACTCTTCGTACCGGTATATAGCACGCACAGCACGAGGGGCCCTGACATTCATGTCTTTCCGACAAGTCACCCTTGTTTCGTTTGCTTAATCCCACGCATCTCCAATTCCCAAGCATCTTGGTAATGAATGTTCAACAGTTTGACCTAGTTTTGGGATATTTGGATAGTACTGTTACAATTGTAGAGTACCTTGGTTAAAGATGACTTGAAATTGAAGCGTACAAATTAGTCTAGAATGCAAGAAATTAAATGTTAATGCAAGATATAAAAATGTATTTGAAAATCGTCTCAGTAATAAGATTGTATCTAATTTTAGATCACTATTAAGGAATCTTGTTAATTTTAATACACTTAGCAATACCTTCACATGTGGAGCTTATTAACTCGCCATACAATTGAACATTAGAAATCCTTTTACGATGGATTAATCTTCTTGTCTTTTGTGGCACTATAACTTCACGACGTCTTGCCCTGCCATTTCTGGATTTCCTTGACTTTAATTACCCGCAGCGAGAGATTCAGTCCTGCGTACCGGGGGATTACAGTCCCGATGAGATTTGATGACCGGTCATATTGTGTAAGATCGGGACCCAGTTACTATCTACACCAATGGGCGCATCGGATTAATTTTACTAACATCAAATAAATTACAACCGCAGTCTATCACACATCAAACTGATGGGTTTTTAATCTTTTTCTCGTAACAGGTGCTTCATTTCAACGCACTAAATAGAATTTTGACATGTATTCTAACAACCTCCTCAGTGAGGTCACTCGAAAATGCTAAGCAATAGCAAAAACACGTCAAGCTATCCTTCACGTCAGTCTACGAAACCTTCGGACTGACACCCGCAGGTTAGTTTGCAGTTCTTTCCAGCATCAAACACCACACCACGGGAGTGCTTCAGAAGCTTAGCTATGCATGCACGGTTACGAATCCGGCGAAGCAAGTGATGAGAGATTCTTTGAAATTCGCAGACACCACACGACGAACCTGCATAGAAAGAAACCGGTTCCGGCGTGCATGGCACGGCACACAACCTTCCCCCCGGGCATGTTCGTGGACACTGGACAGCTTCAATTCAAGGGAGCACTCGGTTTTAGGTACTTTGACAATGACACCACATGGTCAAGGTAACGCCTATGCCTTAAGGGTGGCGTGTGCGTTTGTTCCGTACGATTATGTTGCCCATGTCTAACGCGTTAGAGCGTTATGCTAGCGAGGTGTTTGAACCGTCCGAAGGCCGGAAAGGGTTTATCTAACCTCGACCGTTCGTCGAACATTGAACTCCGAAATGTTTCAATGTTAGGAAATTGGTGGAGATCTCGTTAAAACATCATAAAACCAGGATTTTTTTTTGGTAACAGACATTAAGACACTTGTCCGTTGTGTGTCCGTTCTGCACGGATACTTTCTATCGAAATAGTCCTTCAGGGTACAAACCGAAAAAAGTAAAAAGAGCACAAAACAAAAATGTAATGATGATGATCAGGTCCGCTGCGGGTCTGATTGCATTGCTGCATCAAACCATTTGCTATTCCCATTCAACGCTACACAAGACAAACACGATGCGCGCGTTCGTTAGCGAAAAGCTTGAAAAAAGCTTTGGGAAGAAGTGTTATAAAACTGCACTAAACCAACCTTTCCCTTCCTTTCCATGCACGGCAACAACACGCACGGTGGTAATAAATTTACAAATCACATTCGTGCACTGATGAGTGGTAAAACATTGCAACTCTCATCATCCCTTACCGGTGCTTAAGAACAGAACCAAATGGGTAATAAAATTTGGGTTTGGTGTTTCTCCGGCAAAGTGGGCAACACACAGCGAACAACGGGCACAGTTGGTTTTTTTGTGGCTTTTCTTTGCTGTTTAATTGTGGCGCACACAAGCGCAACGATAATAAATCGGTGGGCGATGGCAGTAAAAATATGATGCAGCATGTTTTTTCTTGTGTGTTTCCCTCCTTCTGGGAAGATAAGAATTGGGAAGCTTTCGCTTCCTTTCTGCACTCAATTGTCTTTAAGGTGAATGACACCATTTTGAAAGAGAAAAAAAGGCTTCATCTTTTACGATTGCAGCAAGCGTTCGTTACATGACGACCCGCGCGTCCATTTGCCTAAGGAAAGGTGATTTAATTTTCTTCACCACGGGATCGTAAGTGCAGTGCATTCGCCAGGAGACACGAAACTTGTAATAGAATTTCGAACACCCCGTATCGTTTTGTGGCAAGCAGGGTGTGGTTAGAAGTTGTAATAAATTTAATTTCTTCACTCTTCAAACTACCCGCACGCTTCCAGAGCCAATGTGACCCTGTTCGTGTCATTTTACTGCTGGTAAAAGGGGTTTTGTAGGGGATGAAAACACCGAAATAGTTTCGGTACAAACTCCGGGCGGGGGTTGAAACTTGACGCAAACGAGCCAAAGGAAATCAAATTAAACTTCTCACAGTTTTGCAAACAAAAACACTACAACGCATTACTGCTGCAGGAGCAGAGAAGCATAAGTTTTTGGATAAGTTTGTTTGCAGGAAGCCTGGCATGCTTCAATGTACTTGATCATAACAATAGACAAACATATTTTCAAGTGCACCTAAGCGTACTCTTTGGTGATGTACACACATACAGGGGCGTTCGGACCAATGTCGAGAGCGTCCACCTTTGAAAGTGTTCTATTGCTTTCGAGCTTGTCGCTACAAAACGTCTGCACATCTCGGCCTTTTGGGCCACTAAATCGATTCCGTTGGAAGGTGGGTGCTCTTGCGTTTCTCGATGTGAAGTGTGCTACTTGAATTGTATGTAAAACCAGTAGCATTCGTACATGCAATCAATCTCAGGATCTTCAGCAGCGCTCTTCAGAAGCGATCGCTTTGCAAAGTGATCGATCACTATAGCTCCGTTTTGTTACCAGGCAGGAAGTCGATCGACCCAAAAAAGACGCCTTGGAATGACGATCAGATAATCAGTTCGAGCAACCAAAAAATGCTCCGCTTGACAACAGCCAACAATGTCCTCGACAGGGTGTAAACTGGTACGCGTGCCACCGAGCTCGCGTCCAACGTGTCTGCAAAAAAAAGTGAAGGCATCGAACTCCAATTCGGACACGTGAGGAAACGCACATGCTGCCGAAAGCGAAGTCACACCCTTTCAACTCCAACCGTCCCCCTGCTTCGTCAACAGGGACGGTGCCGAAAAACCGATCTACAACAAACTATTGCCATTATTACATCAGCTCGTACAACTTGCGCACGGTATAAATTGGTTCACAATTTCCGATCACAGCACAGTTTGGTTGAGTTCTCAGCACTGCAAACAACAGCACACTTCTGCAACAAAGCAACAACAACAACCATGGCCTTCAAGGTAGGAATGAACGATTGTGATAGTGGGAGATTTGTTTGTTTCTCTCTTGTGCTGCCACTTGTTACTAATGATCGTTGTTTTCTGTCCCGTATAGTTTGTCGCGTTCGCCGCTCTGGTCGCTGTTGCCCATGCCGGTTTGATTGCTTCGCCAGCTGTCAGCTATGCCGCGGCTCCGGCTCTAGTCGCTGCCCCAGTGGCCAAGGTCGCTACCTATGCTGCTCCGATCGCCAAGGTTGCGTACGCCGCCCAGCCAGAAGAGTACGACCCGAACCCTCAGTACTCCTTCTCGTACGGAATCTCGGATGCCCTGACCGGTGACTCCAAGTCCCAGCAGGAATCTCGCAGCGGAGATGTTGTCCAGGGATCGTACTCCGTCGTTGACCCCGATGGCACCAAGCGTACCGTCGAGTACACGGCTGACCCACACAACGGATTCAACGCTGTCGTCCACCGTGAGCCTCTGGCCACCAAGGTCATTGCCCAGCCCGCTGTCGCTTATGCCGCCCCGGTAGCCAAGACCATCTCGTACGCCGCCCCAGTTGCCAAGACTTACGTCTCGAGCCCGGCTGTGTCCTATGCCGCTCCAGTCGCCAAGACCATCTCGTACGCCGCCCCAGTGGCCACCAAGACCTACGTCTCGAGCCCAGCTGTCTCTTATGCCGCTCCTCTGGCCACCAAGACCTACGTCTCGAGCCCGGCTGTCTCCTATGCCGCTCCTCTGGCCAAGACCTACGTCTCGAGCCCAGCTCTCTCGTACGCCGCCCCGGCCTACGCTTCCTATCATTAAGCGCATAAAGACTGTTGATGTTGACCATGTTATGTTTGACGGAACTGAGATGATATTTATTGTATAGAGTACTGCAATACAGGACACTGTAAAGGGAAGGATCTCATCGATCTCGTTAGGATCCTTCCCTAAAAACTATTGCTTTTGTTTGAGTTTTGTTGAGTTTTCATTCCAATATACCCCAAAGATATATCCTCCCGAAAGAAATTGACTTATAACTTAAGCGTACTTATCGCAATTCAAGTTTAAGAATTGGAACACACGTGGCCTCTTTTTGCCATGCTCGTCTATGACCCTTTTCATATCTTAGTTGATTGTTTTTCTCTTCTCCGTGCCCTTTTCGAAACGACAGTTCCGTTGATTTCCGGTGCCAAACTGGTTGTTTCAAAGATTAAAGCATCTGTCGATCAAATGCGAAGATACCGAAACCCCAACGCTAACAGATGGTGTGTACTGTCGGTGTTCTACACACAATTTCACATCCATCCTACCGACTTCCCGTGCAAAACCACAAATCTCACAGACCGGAAATCGTTCACTCTTGAGTCTTGCGCTCGCAATGATGATTGTGGTAGAAGTACGCCTTATCCTTATCGAAAGTACGCCGGAAGAGTAAGGCCACCAAATTTAGCTCCACGGCCAAACATCACCAAAAGGGACAAGCAAAACGACGACTACAAAAGAAAAAAAATAAAAACCCCTAAAAGACTCTCCCCAGTGCCTGTCGATATCAGTGATTTGTCGCTGCGTTGCCTTCATTTCTTCGCACGCGTCACAATTCTGTCACTTCCGCTCGTCACATTTCCGTTCGAATTACGCTCCAAAATGCCGTGGCTTTATGGTCGTCCGACAAATCAGCGAAAAAACGGCATCACACGGCAAACACGCGCAAAACCCCTGAAGGGGCAGTCGCGTGTGATGGGCTTCCCGGCGTCGTAGAAGGAGCAAGCAAATTTGCGACACTTGATACACGATATGAATAAATTATTGGGGCCATTTTTTTCCACACCTTCGTTCCTCGGAAAGGTTGCTTTGTGGAAGGAGGGAGGTGAAGGTTAGGGAAGATTTTCTTGCCGCTCCATCACTGAAGGTGTCAAATCATTTTATACTGCCGTGGAAAAATCTCATCGACGTGACAAATGCAGATTGAATTCGTACCTCAGGGTGAGGAGAAACATTTTTCTTTCCTTCTACGTCATTTCTCCCATCTGACAAAACGGTTACTTGTCATTCATCCTCGGATTTGAGGTGGCTCATCATAAGGAGATTGAAGGTGAGTTAGTTCGATGCGATGGGAAAGCGGACAGAAGCATAGCGAACGTTTATCACCAAAAAGGGAAGGCATCATCAAGTGCTAAATCGGTCCCCTAATCCGGGAATCCTCGCACCACCGAAGGGCGCCCACACAAAAACCCCCGATTGATAAAGATGTAAAATCCTGCCATGGGGAAAATGCTTTAGAATTTCAATTACATTTGTTTATATCGATGCGATAGGGGCCGTGGTGGTTTATCTAGTCGCCCCCAAAAACGATGATGATGATGGTGGTGATGAAGCAAAAAGCGCAAAACACGATACTCCTGCACCAACCAGTACGGCAACCACCAATTCTGCGTTTACCCTGTGTGACAACACGATTTTCCCGCGCATTCCTACCCTCCCCATTTGCACGATTGGGGAACCCAGCTTCAATCAATGTTACGGAATTTTTGGTGGATGCTGAAAGAATTCAAAAACGGCAGGACGAAAACATAAAAAAAGCTCCAACAACTACCAGCTTTCTGTGTTTGTTCGAGTGAGGTGAGGGGTGGGTATGCGATCCATTCACTCCCCCCCAGTCCTGTCAGGGGGTGCGTTCGCGAATCAACAAATCGAGGCAAATCGGGAAAATTGAATTTGTGTTTGGATTACAAATCACATTTTGTGCTCTTTCTTCCTCTCTCTCTCTCTCTCTCTCTTCTCGTTTCTTTTGCCAAGTGTTTGCCGCATGTAAAACTGGGGGCGTACGAAGAGTGACACACTTGGAGGGTTTGTACAGGAATGGCAGAGTGTGGAGGGTAGAAGTATGGGTAAGGGAATTGAAATTGCAATCCACGCATTGGTGTTGATTGTTGCGTGTTCGATAAGCGGAAAGAAGTGGCCATGTAGCTAACAATCAGGAGCTTCCGGTGTAGGCAAACAAAGTGCCACACACACTCTGCTCCTGTTCACAAATAGTCGCGTGGATGACACACGTGACACGCACAAAACTCGTGTTACTATCGTAAGCTTCACTAGCGGCCGAGTTATCTCCGATTAAGTGTACACACCATAAAGACTTTGTTTTTGTAAATTACTACTAACAAGGGACAGAGAAAATACAGACACATAGACACACACAGACCAACCTGTAATAATTGTAATTGCCTGTTGTACAAATCCCTTTTTGCGAATCCAGCCGCCCATAACTAGTGCCGCATGATCCTTATCCCCCCTTTACTGCCAACACTATACAGTGCCGACAATTAATGAACTACAAACAAGCTCTGGCTTGCGCTGTTGCTCCTTCACCTTCACGCTTCTCCCTTCCCACCCACACCGGAGGAACGGTCACACAAATTAGCTTCCCGAAACAAATATCAATTACGTACAGCCACACGGGCTGATGACACCATTAATTCCTTTTTCGTCTACCTGTGCCGCCGATGGCCGCACCAAAAACGCATGTCCTTGCCACGGTGGAAGATAAATGGACCACCGGAAAGACCGATGGACACCCGCCACACCTGGGCGTTGATGGTGGTGTCCCAACGCTCTCGCAATCTTGGTGGTGGTGATGGCGTTTGTATGAGAATCCACCCACCGCACCCGGCGGGGTGTGAAATTGATTGCGGATAATGACTGCCGGGAGTAGAATTACGAGCTAGTGGAAGCGTCCACCAATACTTGCCCACACACACACACGCATCCTACTTTGGATCATCATTTATCCGCAAGGTGTTCCAAATTCCCATTCCTTCCACGATAATCTTCCCCCAAAATCCGAACGCCAATCATTCAGCGCGTGAGAAGGTGAGATTGAAATCGATGTGCAGCAAAATGTGGCCACAAAGGTTCCAGAGTGTGTGAAACCAAAATGATCGAATAATCTTTTTTTTTTTAATTTACAATTCTCATTTTAATTCACCATCGATACAATCATTTTCCTATGTTTCGTTTAATAGTGACCGAACTGCACAATGATAGTGCGAGCTGGTGATTGAGTCTCAATTTCAATTTCCCGCTGGCATTTCTTTTTTTTCTTCTTTGCAATATTATTTGTTTGTTTTTGCATTTGATTCACACCACTCTATTTTTTAACTCTTCTTTTTCTATTCCCTCGTGAAAAAGGTTTGTATTTATTTTTGTTTATTTTTGCGTGAAATGTGTAATTCACACATAACCGCTGATGCATTCAAACAGGTTATTGATCTGCAGGCAGGGATTCATTTTCAATCAATGTTTTGTGCTTTAAATCATAGCTCAATGCACTTCAACAATAAATAATAAACATACCTGTAAGTACGACCCTGCACCAACACCATCAACCTACAAAGTAACGCTTGTTAATAGCCTTCTTCCTGTTTTTGGTGCAATAAATTCACGCTCATAAAGCAGCAAAACACAAATATTTAATCCCAATCAGCAAATCGAACCCTGTGTCTGTGCGTTCGAACGATCATTCACGTCCGTAGTTTTGCGTAAGATTTAATGCATACCGAACCGTAGCCGGCACTATTCATTCACGGTTGCAACAACGGCAGACGGAGTAGCGTCTAGCTGCGTTTTGCAAACCAATATGCCGGTTGCTGATGCAGCTGCCAGTAATGCCAGTTTTCCATCGCATACGTTCGTGCTGTTCGTGGACCACCCAGCACAACCAGACCAGGGCCGGGTTTGTGGGACGGTTGTCCTACAGTACCAGAAAGGTTCTCATTAATGGGCCGGGAAAAGGGGGGGAAAAAGGGCAAAAGAAGCTGCAGCAAGACTCCTTACAGCGGAAAGATGCGTTCGTAATGGGTCGATGGTACACATCTGCTTTGCGTTGCTGGAATTTCTGTCGGAAAGCATTCAATTTTCCTCCCGTAAACAACGCCTTTTCCCCCCCGGGGGTGGGTTTAGAAAATCGGGTAGTGAATTCTCGGAAGTGTTAGCAGCAGCAGCTAGATGAAAACCGTAATTCAATCGTTTTGATACAGGATTAGCACTAAAACGGGAGCTGAGCTCTGGAAGGTAAATGAGGCAATGGGAATGATTTCTGATGGATGGATGCGTGTGTGTGTGTGAGAATCTTCAACACCATTCATGTTGATCAAGTAACATCAAACATTGGTAGTACGTTTTGATGAGCACAAATTGTACGAAATAATTGGAATCGTGTGCTGGATGGAATACTAATTCAGCAAGTCATTTAGCTATCAAATAGTCGCAAGAATTTACTAACTCATTCTCCACCATTATTTGGCTTTTGATTCAAGATTTTCCTTGAAAATGTTGCTATAAAACAAGTTATGCTTTCACTACATGCAACGTGACTGTCTGAATTTTGTGCGTCGTGAGGCAAGGATTGTCATGTAGCAATGCAACAAATGATTGCATTAAGCAAGATAAAAACAAGCCGACATGTGTATCGGCGAAAAAAAAAACGCAATCAAAATGCACTTTTATAATCACAAAAATGATGTATGCGTTTTCATCCGAACATTCCGAACATTTGTAATGATTCTCTTCCAGTTACAATCCGTACCATTTGCGTGTTGCGTGTTGTGATTGAAGATATTTGTCTGCTCTTTTGGGCAGAATGTTTTTAAGACAGAATGGTCGCACCGTTCTAAAGGGCCCGTGATGATGACGGAGCCATTTTCGTTGCAGTGCAAGATTTGTTTTATGAGCCTTACAGCTTCACGGGCAGCATCCCGGCGATGTAAAGGAAGGGGGGGTACGGGGACAAAACACGGAACGTTTCCTTCGTTCGCAAAAGCTAATGACTTTATTTTATTATGCAACGGCAAACGATGATGATGTTGAACCACGAGGACGACATGACCGTGCCGATTGATAGCAGCCAGGTTTTCGCTGACGGACCTCCACCGACCAACCGGGGGCCCAACGCTGTCGGACGGTTTCAATCCATCAGTAGGGCCACAAGCCGAGCATCCCTTTCCTTTTTCCCACCCGTGGTACCAAAAACGGGGTACCAGCAGCCGTGTGTGAATGGACCCATAAAAAGAAAGGTAGAACAGAAACAGACCCATGCACACACTAAGGCGCCTAGATCGCCGTCCCGTTTTAGACGACCCGGCGAACCGGTGGACAAGACAAGCGCGCAACGGTGACGACGATTCTGAGCTTATTTATGCATTTCTATGATTAACTCGATTCGTGCACGAGTTGGCCAGTACCGAGAACAGGAATATCCAGCGCGAGCGCATCTGTCTGCTGCTGCTGCCGCTGCTGATGCAGTTACGACCGGCAGTGGCTTCGAGAATGGTTTGTTCGCGATGGTGTTTGAATAATAGCGGGTACGGGAGATGTGGAAGGGTAATTCAATTACAATTCAACTAGGGATTTTAAAAATATTACACATATACATCAAACAGAATCGAATTGCTGACAGACGGTTGGTGGACGGTTTCTGCTAGCGTTGTTTGGTTGTAGCGTGAGTAGGAAAAAAAGCACGCATGAAACATGTTTGCAATCGTTATTAAAAGCATACATGAGGGTTTTTATGTGTGGAGAGAGCAAATAGTTAGGATGCAAATAAATAGATTTGGTAATAACATTAACACACGGTAGCAGCAATTTTTTTTTGTTTGACAATGTATAACATTTGCAATTAAGTTCCAGAACTTCCACTTTTTCGAGATTTTAATGAAGTTTTTTCACGGCATGGAACTAGTTTACCCAATCACTATCATAATTCAATTTCGTAGTGAATTCCAAATTTTTTCTATGCTCCAAGAATTGATCACGGATTGATCTCATTCGGACCATGCTTCCGAGCGCAACTCTTGGGGAAATAAAATTAAAGAAAGTCATACATGGCCAGGCAAGACTTCTAGAGGTTGTTTAACCACTAAAGAAGAAAAAGAAGAGGAACAAATTCATTCCAAAAATTTGAAAGTGTTCCATAAAGAAAAACGAAAAGTTGTTCTTAACTCTGAAGTTGAATACAACGAAACGACGGCCCTGCTGGGCGGCTTAATACCTGTTGGTTTACATGTTCTTCAAACATTTAGAGACCTTGATTATCAACTAGATCCCCGCTTTGAGGCCGAACTATTTTGACTGGATTTGAAGATCCTTAACAACGGTCTGAGGAGACGGTCCGGATGGGATTTGATATCTGATCCTGCCGTGTGATCACATACACCACCGGGCCGCTTCAAGGTATGATTCTTGAAAAGCGGCAGCATTTTCTGGCAGGAACTTCGAACTCATCATCTCGATTACCGCAATTCCCGAAGGACTCATTGCTCACTGATCTTCAAGGAAGGAAGATCGTGAAGAAGAAATGCATAGCTTTTTTCAAGAATATAGTATGGAGCCGTCTACACCTGTCTCTTTGGTGGATCTTCAACCAACTTTAGACACTCTTTCTAAATGATATCTTATTACTCCGATCCAGTCGATCCACAACAGTTCATTGCGTCCAGGTACTTCTTCATCGATTGCAGTTTATGCAGTTTATGATTATTCAGTACGTGATATATCTTAAGTACCCAAATATATTCGTGTACGTGTTTCGCACCGGATGTTACAAATATATTGATAATATTTTCTTTTTGGTTGCTATTACATAGTTGCCAAGTTCAGAAGAGCCATTTGTACGTGATAAAGTTTGCACAATCTTTGACAAAACATTCGTGTACCTGTTCAAGAAGACCTGTAAAACCGATTAACATTGTTCTTTCTATAATATAAAATCCCTACACTATAAAATAATATAGAAGAGCTTGCTCATGTTCGCATCCACTTTCTTGGTAAATTCTCTTGTAAGAATCTTGGCATTTACTCCCAGTGATCGTAACATACTTATGCAAAATCGAACGTAACATATAAGCATCCGCTTTTCTGATTTAACGACAACGGCAAACAAAAACGGCACCCGAGCCGTACAAAACGAATCGTACGAATGCCCGGCCCAAACAATGCATACAAAATGCACGAATTTCAATCCACCAGCACCAGCCACCGGAACTTTATGCCACGTTATGCAAATAATAATCAGCGACTCGAACGGTCGAAAGGGGGCAATAAAAATCAAACGATCAACAAAGAGAAACAATACACCATAATCAAAACAAAACCACACCACGGCCCCGTGGGTTAGCTTCTTTGCCGGGGCCGGGCTGCCCGCAATGTTCTAACGCGAGTTCTTCAGACCGGCATCGTTCGACGTTCGGGAGTGGATGTTGTTTGTTTGTACCGTAACCGCGCGCACCCAGAATCTTGGGATCCCATGTCATGTCCGAATCCGTGTAGCGAGGTTCCGAGGGATGGAGAGTATTGAAAAGCAATGAAAATAATCAAAGTGTGTCCGTATGCATTGGAAAAGTCGGAGAAGATTCTAACCGGTCTTTCTGGGAAGCAGTTCCAGCGGGAAAAACCTCACGGTGCGGAACTGTAATGCAGCGCGGACCCGAAACGTAACCGAACTCCTTCCTTCACATAATACACTGCACAGTATAGGGGCACGTGCTTTTTTTTTGGTACGTTTCTGCTGAACATTTCTTGCTTCGTGATGCGGTGTGGTTTGATTTTCAAAATAAATTGGAAAAGAAATAAGAAAGTCAAATAAAAAAAATGATTTATAAACATGAACTCTTCGTTTTCGTTGGGTTTCCTTCATGGTTTGTTTCAGTTCCTTCGATGCAGGCATAGTACACGCGAGATCTTGCGCTATCGTTGCTTGTTATCAATGATCATTTACCTTTCGGCTGTGCTTTTGTGTTCTTGCTTGCAGCACAACACGATGTTGATAAAGATGAAACGTAATGGAAGATTAGCACTATAAATTGAACGCGCTTCATCTGCATGAGAAATTTATGGTACAGTCGCGATCATCTACACACCATTTAGCGGGTAGATTTATTACGGTGTGGAAGGCACACTCACCGTGGAATGCAGCTGTATTGAAATATTACATTTATTTACCAAGCATTCCTATTCCAGCATTCGTGCTTTGATTGGTCAGGTATGGCTTCATTTCCACCCGTGTGAGGCTGCATCTTCATATTAACGTCATTCGTCCAACGCGCGTGTTTTATGTCACCGGTTCAATGTTCTCTCTTCCTCAACAAGTTCCTCAACAATTTCGAGTGACTCTTACGCCCGTTCCATGAATCAGCATCCCCGAAATGGGTGCCGCTGCAAGTGACAGCGATAAATGTTCAACCGGTGACGATCCGGCAGGCANTCATATTAACGTCATTCGTCCAACGCGCGTGTTTTATGTCACCGGTTCAATGTTCTCTCTTCCTCAACAAGTTCCTCAACAATTTCGAGTGACTCTTACGCCCGTTCCATGAATCAGCATCCCCGAAATGGGTGCCGCTGCAAGTGACAGCGATAAATGTTCAACCGGTGACGATCCGGTAGACAGCGGTACGATTCTGCCACCCTAAAAGCCCTCTTGGCACTGAGTCAACACAACAGTAACGAAAAGCCGCTTTACCGTATCTAACGCCGACCGACCAGCGAATGCTGGAAAGAATCGTACGTGGGCCGAAATCTGTGACGATAGATCTTTGCCCTTAATCCCCTTCCTATCTGTCACATCGAATGTCGTTCTGGACTCGCTATCGATCGGATAACACATCCGCAGCACAACGCAGCACGCCGGGTAACGAAGGAGAGCAAAATGAAAAGGTATATAGATTGAGGCAGTAAGCGAATAATGAGTCCCTTTTGTGTTTACCCTGTTGAGATGTCGTCCGTCGAGAAACAAATCACTTCGTCTCGGTTCACCCAGTCAGCAGACGCGACCTGCTTCCGTGCATGCAACTGCATCCTCGTTAAAGTTGGTGAGTTCGGAAAAAGGTTGAATGTTGACACATCTTCTTATCAAACGACATCTGTTGAATTTTTGGTGGTCGATAATTTATCTTAATCTTGATTTGGGGTGGGAGTTACGGACTTCTTACGTGTAATGTTTCGCTACAATTTATATTCAATTTCTCTGGTCAAACATTTTCAATGTCAGATGTAGCGACACGAACGAACATGCTCACGTACAGACGTGCAGGTAGACAGACACATTCACTTTCATTGATAAGATAAGTAAGGAAAGTTTATCCCGAACGCTATGTTCTGTCCAAGATGGGCAGCAGACACTGGGCACAGGATTAACACTCCCTCTAGTGGTTTCGGTTAACCCCTAACGTTCCCCTGAAGTCGGGTTTTTGGGGGAGTTAAGCGCGAGGATACGAAATTAATCTGTTCTTCAAGTTCCGACAGTAGTGCCGAAAACCAGTCTCCCAAACCTGGACGGATGAACGCAGAGGAACCACAAAACCTCAAAAACGAGGATTTGCAGTTCCTTGGACACACATTACACCAACATCAATGCCACACCATGAAAGGATGTGGTAAGGCGTGTGAAGATGAGTTTCCTTCTCTCTCACATACGGTGCGCTCCCGACTCCCTGGAGACATAAACCCACCAGATGTGGTTGATGTGTTGTCTAACCTTACTGAACGGTGCACTATGGAGCTTTTTGTGTGCATAAAAAGTGCCTCTCAACAAGACAAGACTTAAATTTCCTCACCGGATGAGAAGCAATAGGAGTTCTCTTCTGTCAATTTTTTTTCCTGTTCGGGTTCACTTGATCCATCTCGCAATCCACTGATCTCTCTGGACACGGCAGAAGGCCAGCAGCAAATGTTGACTAGAAAAACACTTGTCATCGCTTCATGTCCAGGCGCTCGTAACGTACCTAAAGGGTTCGATTCTTCAACGCTTTAAAGACAAGGCTGTGTGTGACACAACGGTGTATGATAAAGGGTAATTTGCTTTCCCCCCAAAAAAAACGACCGTTAGATGATGTCCATGTTTGTAGCGGCTCAATATTGACTCTTGAAATCTGGTGAAACCAATTTCTGGGGATGAAAATGGTCATTTTTTTCATCTTCTTTCGCCGTCTCCCTTTTTACATTTTTGTGGTTGTCCTTATCCTCTTACACAGCGCGATTATACCCAGCGAAGTGTATGTATATTTCGGTCAATGGTAATTTGTAGACCCTATCACCGGACGGGACACTGACGGCTGACGTCACGCATGTGTGACTTACTGGTAATGCTATGTAAATTAACGCACTGCTACGGCCTTCGGACGCGATGCACCACACCAAACCAAGTGTCGTCACATATTCCTTTTTTTTTCTTCTGATTTTCTTTTCATTACCGTTCAACCTTATACAGCCGCGCACAACTTGGCTCGGTTGGCTAAATATTGTTAAAATCCACACGATGTCAACATCGATGTGCCAGTTCGCAGTTAGGTTCATATTTTGGGAAGATTTTGTCGATCCACACTGTTTGGTTATGCTGTTTGCACGCGGCTTAACTCTCGCGCCTCTTTTTTCGGTTGCTTTCGATGCACAATGCACTTTCTTTTTTAACGTTAAGATGGTTCGTATGTGATGGGATTGGTAGCTGCTGTGCATTAGATAATCGATTTTGTGGAATGCAGGGAAGTTATTTTTGTTTTCAATTTAAATGTCTGAAGTAATTAATTAAACAAACAATAGGATAATGGGCAATAATTGATACTGAAGCAGTTTGTGCTGTAAATATCTATTCCATTTATGAATGCAAATAAAAAGAAGGCGACGATTTGAATCGCTTGTTTTCCCTTTCCCAAAAAAACGCTAATGGCGCATTCGTCATCTTATGTCAGACTGTGGCAATATCTGCATATTTTGCAGACCATACACCATCCAATTTATGAGCCATTTTTTTCTCATTCCACCAAAGAAAGGTCCAGTGGAAAAAAGGTCATTTCTTTAACCCAACAGCTAACCGTTTGCCATCAGAAACATCAGGAGCGTACCAGCGTTCCCACCGGACTGTGTGATGCATGCCTAAAGCAGGAAATGCATTCTAGTGCCACAGTGATATACGAGCATACAGACCCGGGTCCAGAATGGTCGTCCGGTACCCCCGTCGAACACATGTTGTTAATTAAGAATTCCAAGTATTTCCACCGAAAACTTTTGCTAGCTCAACCGATAGACAGGCCGGAGCTTACAAACGCTCGCATCTTCCGCGTGATCCACGACCAAGCCGGATGGACGAGATCTTCTAGAATGCGTCCATTGTTGCGTATTGCGTGTGTGTGTGTGTGTGTGTGTGTGTGCCAACTCTTTGCAAATGTAGCAAACAAAACCGGGAGAAAAATGCGCGAAAAAGCAACACAAAAAAACACTCAAAGAAGTTACAAAAAAACAAACAAACGTTAAGTTCATAATCGACCCGGAGGCTGCACTTTCAGGCACTCTAAATGGTTTTGCTTTTCTCCCTTGTTGTATGTAGATGGGACCGCGGAGGAGCTGGCTCAAGTGTCCTGTGAAGATTTGTGGTGCTCTTTGTGCCAGTGTGTATGTGTGTACTTTTTCGGTTAGCGAGTGCCCTTTTGCGCGGGTTAGGGCTCGCAATCTTGGGATTTAGCGCTTGCCTGCCTTACACCGGCCACAGTAGCACAAAATGTCACCCACTGTTGTGATGTGCGTTTTGGGTTTGCCGTTTGCATTAGCATAGCGTCATTCTTCTTCGACCCACCCTCCTCCTCTTCCCCCCACCCCTTTCCTCCCAGACCCATCATTAAAACAATACTTCCGATCTCTCTTCTCCTTCGGGTTTTTTGGGTCGCACCCGGGAGAACCCGGGAGCTATCTTGGGATGATGATATTCGCGCTTGTTTGAAGTAGGCTGCCATGGGCAGGCTCTTTTACTGCTGTAAGCCTACAGGGTTTTTGTCCCGGACCGGCGGTATGTTTGGATAAAATATGCATAAAATGCCATGGCTAGAATGCGACCGTAAACGCCAGGGCTCGGTCCATCGTTTTGGGGAGCGAACTGCGCCAAGGAAGCGAAGCTACTTTGAATCAAGTGGATTGCCCCTTTTTGGAGGAAACCCCCTTTTTTTCACCATGCGGTTGTTTTCTTTCCTCTGTTTTCAACAGCATGTGTGTGTGTGTGGATCGTGTCCTCAGAGTACGCACCCAGCGTAAAGTTGGAGAAGTGTCCCCTTTGCCAAAGTCGTGACCAATGCGCTTCTCGGAAGGGATGGTGTGGTGACAAGGCTACCGCTGAAGTGATTCATGTGGCCCTTTTTCACTTGCCAAACTATGCTTCCTGTGTGCACTGTATATGGTACCGGTTCTAGTGTCTCCCTTTACCGTTCCTCCTCTTTTTCGCGGCTTCTTCTTTTTATGTTACAATTTGCATTTGGTTTGTTTCATTCATCAGCCGCACCAGCCAGAATCAATGTAAGCATGCACGGTGTACAGGACTTACCACACCCAAAAACCGTTGCCCTTGCCCTCCCCATTCATTGTGTACGGCTTCTTCAGGTGTCGAAGGTTCAGGTGCCGTCTGTTAGTTTTTCTCTCTATTTGCTGCGGAAAACCGCAGCAGCTTCAGCCGGAAACCCGGAATCACAACCCGGGCACGGTCGTGCTATCAAAGCGGGAACGAGAATTGCTTACCTTAGCACAGATCAATTAACACCCTGTGTAAGCTGCACACTCGGCAATAGCCCGGGTGCGTTTCCATTGATGTTTCGGGCTAACTCCCGGGGAACAGCTAATTGAAATCCATCGAATTGTGCAATCACTCTTCCCAACTTCGGTTACACACGTACCGACATTCGTTTAAACATGCATCTTGGGCATTAAGCAAATCGATTGCAAAACGATGCAGCTATTTCGAATCTGGTAAGATCACGGTTAGATTACTTCCGTGGAAGAGTAAGCTGGCAATTGCTTGGTGTGTTTATCGTATCGGTATCCCTCCAGAAGCACTGGAGATATTTGAGAATAGTTTAAAAGATGAAACTACATCAGAAGACATTATGGATCTTTGTAAGTACTTTACAAACCCGATAGCAGATTAAATATTGGTCAAAACTATTACAAATTAGTTGGCGCAAAACCAGACCTCCTGGAAATTGAGCAGTATTTAATTTTTCTGAATGATTTTTACGATCCAGAATTGGAATTCTATGACATTCTTTAAGACCTTTCTATTGTGGTTCTCCACAATTTAGTAATTTTTGTATGTAACGTCCCTTGAAAGATCCCTTGGATAACATAAACATAAATGGAAATTCACAACTTAAGCGAATATACGGAGGATATTCGAATAAAATAGATTGATTTAATAGATCCATCTAGATATTGATGGGGAGATTTGATCGGGGGAAATATGACTCTCTGCAAGATTTGGTCTATATCTGAAGTATATCTGAGGCAAAAAGATGCAGACACATTTATTTGATTTTTCTAAGTTTTCATCTTGGCATTAGAACCTTAGAACCACGAATATAGAGATCCTGAATTTAAAATGCCGCAGCATTTAAATCATCGATTGCAAACAACAGCTGCTGGCAGAATAAATATCGTCCTCAAGTATTATAATTACCATAATTATTCATACTTTCTTCTGAATTAACTTTTACGATGCTAACCTCACCTCAGCTCATCGAAAAACCAGTCCTATTGGGCACAGTACTACTGGTGAAACCCGTACCAAAATTCCATAAAGCTCAGTGACTTCCAGTACCAGCTGGAAATGAGAAATTGAGAATCTTATACCTCAACCAGAAAACCCATCCACAGAACCAGAATACCCACCAGGGGTGGGAAAAACTTCTTCAATTTAAAATTTTCAACATTCAAATTGCAAATTGATCTCTCGACTCGGGACAGCTGTGTTGTGTGTGTGTGTGTGTCGTTCTTTCCCTGAAGAAACCCATCACCGTACCACTGATGCTGGCCACTAGTGTTGTTTCCTAGTGGTCAACTTTCGATGCGGTTATGCGGTTTTCATTCGTGTGTTCCCTCAGCGCGCGAACATTCCATCGCGAACAAGTTGCTTCCATCCCGGGTCTCTGGTGCTTTACCAACCCTCCTACCCAAAACAAAGCAGACTCGTTATGGTGGGCAAGTAGTAGCTTTGTTTGTATTGTTTTCGCCACCTCTAACCAAAAAGCGTTGCCAGCGTTACGAGCATTGGATGGGAAAAGCTGTTTTCAAAGCTGATTCCAAAACAATTACCAAAGGCAATTCCAACAAATTGGCCAAGGATCAAAGCGGTAAATCTTGGGCTAAATCCTTCTCGGCGTACTCAACGCAAACAACAACCGGTAACAACATGTATGTACGTAACTCGTGTTGGTACCGAACCGACCAACCACCCCCCGAGGGCTAGGACAAAACCTTCGAACTGAAGGTATTTTTGTAACAATTTGTGGGACCCGCTAACCCGTCTCTGTGCGTGTGTGTGTGTGTTTGTGCGCGCGGAAGATGCTGAGGCGATGATTGTTTACCAGCAAAACGGAACAAACGGGGTTTATCTTGGGTGTTTGTTTCGCTCGCATAGCTTTCGATATTAGTTCGCGGAACAAAACGGCAAGCGATAGCACAAGACACAAGACGCGGCACATCTTTCGGGGTGGCCAAACAAAACAAAAAACGATATAAGCTTCCGAACGGCTAAAGACGTGCGTCAGCATTGCAGCGAAGCTTATGGATTTATGATGATGAAAAGCTTTCGGCACAGCTTCTCCCTCTGGGTATGGGATTTTACTGGCGAATCCGTTCGGTTTTGCTAAATTAAGCAATACACACACACCTTGTTCTTTTCCTCCTGCTTTCAATATTATCATAAATCATATGGTAGGCGTAAGAAATATAGCAACAAAAAAACCCCTCAGAATCCGGACACATGACATGCATGTGTCATAAAAATAAAGCAAGAAACTACGAACATGGGAACATAAATCTGGATGCGATATACAATTTTAAAGTTTTGCTGCCGTTTATGCCATTTTTGCGGTTCCACTTTTGGGACATGCAGGGCAAACGGTAGAAGAGTCATTAAAGCTCTCAATCGGGTAGGTTGATTAGGCAAAGGATGGAACACCATCCTACTTGGGGGACCAAGCTCACTTCTTCTGCAACACTGGAAGGCATTCGAACGAAGGTAGCAACAACAAAAAAACAAAAAATACGACAAGAAAACGTAACATCTTCTCGTTCGAAAATAAAGAACGAACCAAGGTATGCGTTAGCGTTTCAGGGAATCTATAGAACATTTTTAAACCCGAACCATCGTCACGGACCTCACGGACCTGGGACTGGATTGCAACGCAGGAAACATCGACAGAAAATACTCCCCACTCTTGACCACAATAAAAAAAAAATCATCCCCTGAAGTACGATTAATCGTTGGCAGGTCAGTTAACATTCTCCTCACTTTTACTGTTCCGCAAGTGATGTTCTTAAAGACTCGCTTTACTTCCCCATCGGTGGTTCGTCGTTTACACCGTTCCTTGGGGTGCAATAAAAAAAAAGCTGGACATACACAAAGAGACATCAAGAGACTTACCTTCCGTGAGCGCCGAATACCTTGGGGCAGGCTTTTGGCGAGCCTAACACTGCACCGACACTGCACCACTTGACGAGCTGGCGTCAGCGAACAACGGCAACAGCACGGAACAGCACTCACACCTCCTAGGGCTGCACTGTCACTGCACTGTCTGATTGCTGGCACTCTCACGCCTCACACTGGCGTACACCGGCCACAACAGGAAAAATTAAAGGATCCAATAAATGCACTAAAAGGCTCAACAACCGATCGCCAATTGCTTCTACCACTTAAAGCTCTTAACACTGCTGCATGTTGGAGAATAAAGAAATACAAAAAAATAGGTACCAATTCCAATCGTTACACTTTAATCCTAAAAAAAAGCACAATCACACACAGAGACACATAGAATTACACAAAACTATATGAATGATCGCACTTATTCAGGTACACAGAACAATCTCACAATTCATGTTAGTAGCAGAAAACCTTAAACAGGCACCATCAGCCCTTGATGCTAAGGGCGCTGTTCCTAAAGCGGTTCCGATTGTGAACAAATTGCATGTGCCAAAAACACAACGGAATCGAAGCGAACGGGAACAACCCGACACACACGCACACAAACACACTTACGGTGGTGATATTTAGGCTTTCGGTTCCAACAAACAGAAAAATCACTGACATCCCAAAAAAAAAAATAAAAAGAGTTCCGAAACTGAATGCCCCCGGGAGGCAAGATAGAGATAACGTTAAAGCTTCGATAGAGTAAAATCTTCTTCACTTAAGCCTGCAGGACTTCACCACCGTGTGGCGATCGTATGAAGGAATATAAAAGGAAGGAACAAAAAAATCCCACAAACGAATCATGCCTTTAAAACCGAAAGCTTCGGCAGTCGGGCAAATGATAGTAATTTTCAATCGAAAATCCGTAACCGAAAACCCAGCCAGTCAGTCCCGATTACTAACCGCACGGAGAAAAGGGTCCCTTTTAGGGGAATGTAGGGTGCAAAGCGTCACAGCGATAAAATACACACTACACAAGGCGCATTTAAAACTTCCGACCGGCCGAAGGAAACCGAAAACAAAAGAACGCCAAAAAACCACACGTTTAATATCCTGTACGTTAATCCACCTCCGGGTGGGTCCGAGGCTTTTGGCATTTGATAAACACGCGATTTTGCTAACGACACAATAAGAGAAAGAGTGTTGTTGTAAATAGTTTATTTAAAGTGTTTTATATAATTTCACTTATTTTTCTTCAAGATTTTAAAGCATTTTTTGTACTTTATCTAATTATGCAATTGTTTCGTCTTAATTAATGATCACGTTACCGGCCCTAACGCGTAACTATGCGCACGCAATCTTTAAACACCACACAACGCAAAGTACGATCCTTCTTCCTTGGGAGCAAAAAAAAAGCCCTTCGAGGAACACGCGGAAACAGCAAGAGTACAGTGCGCACCGTACGTCTTGAGCGCAACACTTCGACTGGCCACCGCGGTCGAGCTCGGAGCAGGAAAAACCGTTTTCAAATCGGGCCCCGTTTGGCCCGTTACCAGCCACAAACTCAACCACACGCAACCGCTCGAATCAGTGTTCTCTCCCCTACCCTGACCGCTTTGCTAACACTGCACAGCATTCTTCGTCCTCCGCACTAATGCCGCTTATCGATGCGGATGTGGTACCGGCCAAGACATAGTCGGGGGTAACCGGGCTGGTAGAGGACTGTCCTGCCAACCGCGCTGCCCGCTGACCATTAGCTAAACACAGTTTGGCTAAATAAT
>STHD01000004.1:20271824-20325348 GCA_016170015.1 Anopheles longipalpis
GGTTGGGCGAGAATAGGGTTCCCTTTTTTTTGCTACCGCAGCCTAGCGAATGATCGAGCGTATAAATTGGGCAGCTTGGACCAATCTAGTCACAGTTCGATTGATCATCCGGTGCTGTGAACAACATCTTCTCCAACCCAACGCAAAAATGGCATTCAAGGTAAGGTGTTTCTGCCACAAAAAAGAGACCCCTTACCAACCAGGTCGAGGTGGTTTGATTGAGGGCTTGCAATGAAGGAACTCTTCGTCTATTTGACTCTTCAGTTCGTGACCTTCGCCGCGCTGATCGCTGTTGCCCGCGCTGGTCTTATTGCTTCGCCGGCTGTCAGCTATGCCGCTGCACCGGCCGTAGTTGCTGCCCCGATCGCCAAGGTCGCTTATGCTGCTGCTCCGGCAGTGGTTGCTGCACCGATCGCTAAGGTTGCGTACGCCGCCCAGCCAGAAGAGTACGATGCGAACCCGCACTACTCATTCTCGTACGGAATCTCGGATGCCCTGACCGGTGACTCCAAGTCCCAGCAGGAATCTCGCAGCGGAGATGTTGTCCAGGGATCGTACTCCGTCGTTGATCCCGATGGTACCAAGCGTACCGTGGAGTACACGGCTGACCCACACAATGGATTCAATGCTGTCGTCCACCGTGAGCCGCTGACCAAGGTTGTTGCTGCTGCTCCGGTTGCTACCAAGGTTATTGCTCAGCCCGCTGTCGCTTATGCTGCTCCGTTGGCCACCAAGACCGTTGTTGCTAGCCCGGCCATCTCTTATGCCGCTCCGGTAGCTAAGACCATCTCGTACGCCGCCCCAGTAGCTAAGCTGGCCACACCGGTCGCTTACACCACGGCGCTCCATCACTAAGTGGGCATCCCTCGACTGTCACCAATCGGCACCGTTTGTACATATCTTCAAAACCCCACGTTACAAGACTCACGCGCTCGACTCGTTTAATTTATTAAACGTTTTGTTTTGAATATAAATAACAATCAATTGAATCCGTCAAAAAAAGCCTGGTGTTTTCTGTGTTTCAATAGCAGATGCTGCACGATCGTGCCAGCTGTAAATATTCCTTTTCGGGAGTTCAAAGCCTGACCTGACTGACGGGGGGAGGGACGACATTCAAGATTCTTGCGGAGGTACATAACATGGATGTACAACACTTTGTTTGTCTGCCAACGGTTTGGTTTTGCAGTAAAATTTATGTGTTTGAAATCCCGTTGAGAGCCGTTTAATGCTTTGCGAAATGATCCTGCAGCGATATGCATGTTCTTCATCTTCTGCAAACTCTTGGATCACTGTGCGAAATGGTTGTTTTATGCAAAAGACAAAAATTCTTCTTGCACATCTTAAGTTGTCACTTTAGTTAAAGGGTACCACCAAGGTTAGGAAGAAGGGCGAATATCTCGTCAGGTGTGTAAATTCTTGGAAATTGGAAAACCATGCGTAACACAAAACCCACTTACTGATACACCGGTATCGCTTGCCGTTTCGTACCACGGCACGGCTAGATGATATGGCCAAGGTACGGATGTGTTTTCACGCACCGAACTTCAAACAGTTATCATCTCCGTCACCGCCGTAAACAGTGGTCCCGGTGGAGACCATGTCTAATATATGCCAGTACGACCGAAACGGTAAACATTACTGTAAATTATAACGTAAACAAACACATTCGCTTGGCTGGGCGGCTTGGATGTGCTGGAATCGGTTCCGTCTTTTCCGGTTCCGTCTGGTAAAAGGGTTCACCGGTTGGTACTCGCGCACACTGGTGGCAACCGGGGTTTGCGGTTGCTTTCGTACCATCGTCTGATTCATCCTTTAGCGGTTTCGGTATATCGATTGAACAAATTAGTCCCACGTGCGGTTGTTTCGCATACGACACACACACAAGGCTGGTGGTACGATTGGGAATCGAGCTGTGTGTCCGGACATTGTGCATAAGGATGCATTTGCATCCTTTGCATCCATTGCATCCATTTGCAGGACTAATGACATGAGCAAATGGGAAGCGTTCTTAATGCTGTCTCACCGAGGAGCTTGCACCATAGAAGCAAGCAGTCTCCAAAAGCCCCGTACATCATGAATAGTAAAACGATCGTCTAGAGAAATTGTGCCCAGTGCCGCCATCCGTCCACACTTCCGGCGGGTTGCTTCGGGGCGGATGGGACGTTCGGTAGATGTTTGTTTTGCTGTGAACGGTGGGTGGGAAGCATATTTATGTAGGTGCCAAAAAGAAGCCACCCGAAGGAAGCGCACTCACTGGGCTGACTTTAAGCGCTCCCGGATGTGTGTTTGCGTGTATGGACGAGTGTCAGTCAAGTGGAAGGACAAACACTATCCCGTACACGGAGCGTTTTGGTTGCATCCATTGCATTTGCGTGCCATTTTGCAGCATGTCCCGTATCGTTTGTAATCATGGTGATTAATGATCGTGTGTTTGTGCAAGGTAAGGTACCGAGTGGGTATCGTTCGCAAGCGGGTAGATTTTTGTTTCTTTTAGTACGCTATGTTTGGTATGTAATAATAGATAAATAGGGAGAAACGTGTGTAAGTTTTGAAGGTGGCCAATTAGCAGTATGCGGAGAGAAAAAAACATATACACATTGTAAACAAATTACGAAACTGTTATGATCAACTTCATCAGTAAGTTTCACAAAACAAACTCGAAATACGAATTTCCCTGAGCAAGCACTACAAAAACAACCTCCCTACAGATAGGTTTTGCTGTAAGTTCACCTTCGTATGTTTTTTATTGATGTTTCGTTTAATGTAAGCCTCAACAAATTTTACTAGCTGTGAAGTTGTTGAAGTTGAATCTTCACTCGGAACTAGCAGACGATCACTAGCTGGTTGCGTGGGTCGTCTAGACGCTAGACCGTTGACTGGCATTTCCGAGACATTTCCTCCCCATTGGGAATGATGGGTACGCTGCTTTATGTTTTGTGCACCCATCAGTGCGCTTTGGGGAGATGCTTTTTTTAGATGCAAGAACAACAACATCACGATACCGGGCTGGAATCGGATCAGGTACGGCACAGCTGAAGGCTAAGGAGCAATACTCGAGATCTAAGGCAGTGATCTGTGATATTCTAGCAGGGGAGAAACTTCCACTCTCTACTGGATAGTCCAGCATGAAACGCCACAATCCACACCTAAATACCTTTCGGAAACCTCAACTTCTCAGCCTGGACGAGCACGTGTGGACGAAGCAAAATTGGATGGAACGAATCTTCTCCGGTGTATTTGAGTTGTCTTGCTGCAGTTCTTCCGTACAATCGCTCAAGTAAACGAAATATTTATGTTACAGTATGGGCCGCTTTTGATATTTCTCTCATACCATCATGAGAATATTTAAGTCCACTTTCTGTCGGTCATATTCTACGCCAGAAAGCAAGAATAGACGGCGAAGGAAATACGATTTTCTTTCCTGCTTTTTTTTCTTTTCTGTTGTTTTCTTTTCTTTTGCTCATTGTCACTGGTAACTTCAGTGCAGTACGCTTACAGCCATACAGCACACATGCCCATAAATCACACAGGACATGTTTCTGCACACTCTCCCACGGGCCCGCATCGCCTTGGTGACCATCGAATCGCTTTAACTTTGAGAGCTTTTTTACAAAACCTTCCCATCCCAACAATGGTCGCGCATAGCAAAAAAAAAAGGGGATGAGTTGGTTGTGTACCGTGGCGTAAATGGCCGCCGTACACCGAGGATACATGACAACTGTTTCTCGAACGTCAACTTTCGGGATGGACAAAAGACGCGAGAGGGAAGACAAAAAACACACACACTCCAGCGTTAGGGGGCATGCACTTGAAATTTAATTACTTTTTATGCTCTATAAAACATAACTAGCCCTCGTTAGACATGGTTGCAACGGTGCAGAAACAAAATCCTGATGGCATGACGGTGAAGGTGGTGGTGGTGACAAGTACACCACGCGAGGTGGACGTTAAAAAGCTGACAGGCTCAGGCGTTCGCTGCATATGCAGCCGGCACGATTGCAACCTGAAGGAACCAGGGCTGTCACTTTATTTTTGGGGCGTGAGTTTGGCCGCTGGCATAAACATCAAGTGTGTGTGTGTATTTTTTTTTCTTTTTGTGTGTACGATTTTTCTCATCATTTTCTCTCCGTCGGTCGGTCCGGTGTATGGGTGTATGAGCTTAAATTTGTAGAACAAATTTTTATGCAATCTTAACAAGCTAAATTTATGTATTTCCCCTAAGGGTGTGCGTGGGAAAAATCTAAAAAAAAAATAGTTTTTTACGCTTTCAAAAAGATTATGTTAGGATTTTGTTTCATCGGAAAAAAGAGAAATTTTTAAGCTCGGATGTGGAATTTGCCTTGAGCTATTCGGTCGGTTGATGGACGTGTTTATCATGTAAATTGAACAGCACAAACTACGGACGAGTTTGAACAAAAAAGAACGATTTTCGTTACTGGATTCGTTCCAGTATGCTTACGACAGAGAAAAACCTCAGGAAGAAAAATCATCACAACTTACTTAAGTTAAACATTTTTTTATTTAAATTACTCCGCATTAACTACAACGTCGCTTTGCATGAGATTTCTTTACTTTCCCACGGATGTGGTACAGTAGCTCGCTGGAAAACAAACTTATCCTCACAGCACAGCAAAACGTAATGGCTGCTGCCCCCCGTAGACCTCTGCGGTGTGCTTCAATACGCACATTATGCATTCTATTGCTTCGACTTATCGATGATTATGGTTGTTTTGCCATCTTGAAGCACCCTCGCAAACAAACGGACGTTTTCCACGCTCCGGCAGCATGCCCGATCGCTTGACGGTTCAATCGATCGTTCGATGCAGATTGTTTGCGAACGATGGGCGCGAAAGATGGTACGCAAAGGTTAAGGTGTGCTGTTAACCCGTGTGCACACGAGCGCGTAGAAACGTTTTGGCGGGGTCATTATTTATGAATGAAGACAGTCACGGTTGTTTGATGTGTGTTCCCTTTTTTTCTTATTGCTTTCGCTTCATTCGCCCATACGAAACATCCCCGTTTGGCAGGCGATGAATATGATGATGATGATGATGTTTGCTAAAGCAATACCAGGTTGCAGATTGCAGATCCGAATGCGGGATTCCCGTTTGGAGTTGCTTTAAATTTCAAATTAATATTTACAACGAGAAGCACATGAAAAACGGTAACGTTTGGCATCGAAGATGTGTGGCGTAAAAAGCGCTGACAAAACGACGTTTGCAATACGACGAATGACAAAAACGTCAATGGTCTCGGGGGCATAATGATGATGCTGTCGATCGTACCACTCATCACGACGTTTGCGATCGTTTTGCGGAAGCGAGCTTCAAATGCATAAATAAGCACGTTCCGTACCATCCTTTCCATGCTTATCGTGAGTGTGGGACTGTCTTGCGTATCCCGAGTGTCGACACGCAACGAATAGATTTATCAAACGCATGCATCTGTCAATTAAGAATTGCTACCGCTTTATCGTTGGCGCTACTATGACAGCTAGTAAGAGAACAAGTTATCGGACGGCATCCACCAACACACGAAGGGGGAATGTCGTCACCCTTAAGCGGTGAGGCGGGAAAGGGTTTCTGATCGGGGGGGGTGCAAAACATCATTTGCTATAATTATCATTGATAAACGTCAAGGTGACAGTAAGCTTTAATGTTTATTAGTTTTAACCTTAATCGGGTTTGCAACGTTAGCGATAAATTTTGCCTCTCTTCCACATAACGGCTACCGTGTTACGTACCGTAAACGAACGACTTCAAACAAATGTAAATACCAGAACGTGATCAATAAATCAAGCGTAACGATGCTGGTTGTTTGGCACAAATTGAACTCGTTTGATGTGCGTTCGAAGTGGTGATTGAAATGTTACAACATTGTTTAAAAATGTACGATTAAATGAAATAATTCCACCACGCTTTACATACGCTATCGTTTACACTTCGTGACGCACATTTCGAGGGTGGTGATTTTATATTTAATTAAAAAAAAATATTATGCAAATAAATATTTTAAACTTTCGACAGATTTTTAAACATTCATTTCAAACGTTTACCAGCGATGCAATGGCTGCATTAGGCTTTTCGCTTAATGCTGACCTACACCACCACTGCACAGTGCATTTTGAATCAGTGTAACTGGGATATATGTGATGCACATCTGGTGCACACATGTGTTTTTTTGTTGTTCACATTAACCTTTTTTTCACTCTCTCTCTCTCCTTGTTTTCGCCTTCTTCACGGCACGGCTGGCCGAAACTGACAATCACTTTGTGCCTTTTATATTTTGCGGTACGTTCCAGACGGTGTTCCAGTTCGGTGCCAAGCGACACGGTTTAGCTTGGCACACAGCAAGCGCACCGGAATAATGTTGCCGCGTGATTGTTTCAGACAAACCTCCGCTCCAGACATGACCGTGCAGTGAGGACCGAGTGAGNAATACAGACACATAGACACACACAGACCAACCTGTAATAATTGTAATTGCCTGTTGTACAAATCCCTTTTTGCGAATCCAGCCGCCCATAACTAGTGCCGCATGATCCTTATCCCCCTTTTACTGCCAACACTATACAGTGCCGACAATTAATGAACTACAAACAAGCTCTGGCTTGCGCTGTTGCTCCTTCACCTTCACGATTCTCCCTTCCCACCCACACCGGGGGAACGGTCACACAAATTAGCTTCCCGAAACAAATATCAATTACGTACAGCCACACGGCCTGATGACACCATTAATTCCTTTTTCGTCTACCTGTGCCGCCGATGGCCGCACCAAAAACGCATGTCCTTGCCACGGTGGAAGATAAATGGACCACCGGAAAGACCGATGGACACCCGCCACACCTGGGCGTTGATGGTGGTGTCCCACCGCTCTCGCAGTCTTGGTGGTGGTGATGGCGTTTGTATGAGAATCCACCCACCGCACCCGGCGGGGTGTGAAATTGATTGCGGATAATGACTGCCGGGAGTAGAATTACGAGCCAGTGGAAGGGTCCACCAATACTTGCCCACACACACGCATCCTACTTTGGATCATCATTTATCCGCAAGGTGTTCCAAATTCCCATTCCTTCCACGATAATCTTCCCCCAAAAGCGAACGCCAATCACTCAACACGTGAGAAGGTGAGATTGAAATCGATGTGCAGCAAAATGTGGCCACAAAGGTTCCAGAGTGTGTGAAACCAAAATGATCGAATAATCTTTTTTTTTAATTTACAATTCTCATTTTAATTCACAATCGATTCACAATCATTTTCCTATGTTTCGTTTAATGGCAACCGAACTACACAATGATAGTGCGTGTTGGTGATTGAGGCTCAATTTTAATTTTCCGCTGGGATTTCTTTTTTTTCTTCTTTGCAATATTATTTGTTTGTTTTGATTCACACCAAACAATTTTTTTTACCCTTCTTTTTCTATTCCCACGTGAAAAAGGTTTGTATTTATTTTTGTTTGTTTTTGCGTGAAATGTGTAATTCACACATAACCGCTGATGCATTCAAACAGGTTATTGATCTGCAGGCAGGGATTCATTTTCAATCAATGTTTTGTGCTTTAAATCATAGCTCAATGCACTTCAACAATAAATAATAAACATACCTGTAAGTACGACCCTGCACCAACNACACACACACGCACAGACCAACCTGTAATAATTGTAATTGCCTGTTGTACAAATCCCTTTTTGCGAATCCAGCCGCCCATAACTAGTGCCGCATGATCCTTATCCCCCCTTTACTGCCAACACTATACAGTGCCGACAATTAATGAACTACAAACAAGCTCTGGCTTGTGCTGTTGCTCCTTCACCTTCACGCTTCTCCCTTCCCACCCACACCGGAGGAACGGTCACACAAATTAGCTTCCCGAAACAAATATCAATTACGTACAGCCACACGGGCTGATGACACCATTAATTCCTTTTTCGTCTACCTGTGCCGCCGATGGCCGCACCAAAAACGCATGTCCTTGCCACGGTGGAAGATAAATGGACCACCGGAAAGACCGATGGACACCCGCCACACCTGGGCGTTGATGGTGGTGTCCCAACGCTCTCGCAATCTTGGTGGTGGTGATGGCGTTTGTATGAGAATCCACCCACCGCACCCGGCGGGGTGTGAAATTGATTGCGGATAATGACTGCCGGGAGTAGAATTACGAGCTAGTGGAAGCGTCCACCAATACTTGCCCACACACACACACGCATCCTACTTTGGATCATCATTTATCCGCAAGGTGTTCCAAATTCCCATTCCTTCCACGATAATCTTCCCCCAAAATCCGAACGCCAATCATTCAGCGCGTGAGAAGGTGAGATTGAAATCGATGTGCAGCAAAATGTGGCCACAAAGGTTCCAGAGTGTGTGAAACCAAAATGATCGAATAATCTTTTTTTTTTTAATTTACAATTCTCATTTTAATTCACCATCGATACAATCATTTTCCTATGTTTCGTTTAATAGTGACCGAACTGCACAATGATAGTGCGAGCTGGTGATTGAGTCTCAATTTCAATTTCCCGCTGGCATTTCTTTTTTTTCTTCTTTGCAATATTATTTGTTTGTTTTTGCATTTGATTCACACCACTCTATTTTTTAACTCTTCTTTTTCTATTCCCTCGTGAAAAAGGTTTGTATTTATTTTTGTTTATTTTTGCGTGAAATGTGTAATTCACACATAACCGCTGATGCATTCAAACAGGTTATTGATCTGCAGGCAGGGATTCATTTTCAATCAATGTTTTGTGCTTTAAATCATAGCTCAATGCACTTCAACAATAAATAATAAACATACCTGTAAGTACGACCCTGCACCAACACCATCAACCTACAAAGTAACGCTTGTTAATAGCCTTCTTCCTGTTTTTGGTGCAATAAATTCACGCTCATAAAGCAGCAAAACACAAATATTTAATCCCAATCAGCAAATCGAACCCTGTGTCTGTGCGTTCGAACGATCATTCACGTCCGTAGTTTTGCGTAAGATTTAATGCATACCGAACCGTAGCCGGCACTATTCATTCACGGTTGCAACAACGGCAGACGGAGTAGCGTCTAGCTGCGTTTTGCAAACCAATATGCCGGTTGCTGATGCAGCTGCCAGTAATGCCAGTTTTCCATCGCATACGTTCGTGCTGTTCGTGGACCACCCAGCACAACCAGACCAGGGCCGGGTTTGTGGGACGGTTGTCCTACAGTACCAGAAAGGTTCTCATTAATGGGCCGGGAAAAGGGGGGGAAAAAGGGCAAAAGAAGCTGCAGCAAGACTCCTTACAGCGGAAAGATGCGTTCGTAATGGGTCGATGGTACACATCTGCTTTGCGTTGCTGGAATTTCTGTCGGAAAGCATTCAATTTTCCTCCCGTAAACAACGCCTTTTCCCCCCCGGGGGTGGGTTTAGAAAATCGGGTAGTGAATTCTCGGAAGTGTTAGCAGCAGCAGCTAGATGAAAACCGTAATTCAATCGTTTTGATACAGGATTAGCACTAAAACGGGAGCTGAGCTCTGGAAGGTAAATGAGGCAATGGGAATGATTTCTGATGGATGGATGCGTGTGTGTGTGTGAGAATCTTCAACACCATTCATGTTGATCAAGTAACATCAAACATTGGTAGTACGTTTTGATGAGCACAAATTGTACGAAATAATTGGAATCGTGTGCTGGATGGAATACTAATTCAGCAAGTCATTTAGCTATCAAATAGTCGCAAGAATTTACTAACTCATTCTCCACCATTATTTGGCTTTTGATTCAAGATTTTCCTTGAAAATGTTGCTATAAAACAAGTTATGCTTTCACTACATGCAACGTGACTGTCTGAATTTTGTGCGTCGTGAGGCAAGGATTGTCATGTAGCAATGCAACAAATGATTGCATTAAGCAAGATAAAAACAAGCCGACATGTGTATCGGCGAAAAAAAAAACGCAATCAAAATGCACTTTTATAATCACAAAAATGATGTATGCGTTTTCATCCGAACATTCCGAACATTTGTAATGATTCTCTTCCAGTTACAATCCGTACCATTTGCGTGTTGCGTGTTGTGATTGAAGATATTTGTCTGCTCTTTTGGGCAGAATGTTTTTAAGACAGAATGGTCGCACCGTTCTAAAGGGCCCGTGATGATGACGGAGCCATTTTCGTTGCAGTGCAAGATTTGTTTTATGAGCCTTACAGCTTCACGGGCAGCATCCCGGCGATGTAAAGGAAGGGGGGGTACGGGGACAAAACACGGAACGTTTCCTTCGTTCGCAAAAGCTAATGACTTTATTTTATTATGCAACGGCAAACGATGATGATGTTGAACCACGAGGACGACATGACCGTGCCGATTGATAGCAGCCAGGTTTTCGCTGACGGACCTCCACCGACCAACCGGGGGCCCAACGCTGTCGGACGGTTTCAATCCATCAGTAGGGCCACAAGCCGAGCATCCCTTTCCTTTTTCCCACCCGTGGTACCAAAAACGGGGTACCAGCAGCCGTGTGTGAATGGACCCATAAAAAGAAAGGTAGAACAGAAACAGACCCATGCACACACTAAGGCGCCTAGATCGCCGTCCCGTTTTAGACGACCCGGCGAACCGGTGGACAAGACAAGCGCGCAACGGTGACGACGATTCTGAGCTTATTTATGCATTTCTATGATTAACTCGATTCGTGCACGAGTTGGCCAGTACCGAGAACAGGAATATCCAGCGCGAGCGCATCTGTCTGCTGCTGCTGCCGCTGCTGATGCAGTTACGACCGGCAGTGGCTTCGAGAATGGTTTGTTCGCGATGGTGTTTGAATAATAGCGGGTACGGGAGATGTGGAAGGGTAATTCAATTACAATTCAACTAGGGATTTTAAAAATATTACACATATACATCAAACAGAATCGAATTGCTGACAGACGGTTGGTGGACGGTTTCTGCTAGCGTTGTTTGGTTGTAGCGTGAGTAGGAAAAAAAGCACGCATGAAACATGTTTGCAATCGTTATTAAAAGCATACATGAGGGTTTTTATGTGTGGAGAGAGCAAATAGTTAGGATGCAAATAAATAGATTTGGTAATAACATTAACACACGGTAGCAGCAATTTTTTTTTGTTTGACAATGTATAACATTTGCAATTAAGTTCCAGAACTTCCACTTTTTCGAGATTTTAATGAAGTTTTTTCACGGCATGGAACTAGTTTACCCAATCACTATCATAATTCAATTTCGTAGTGAATTCCAAATTTTTTCTATGCTCCAAGAATTGATCACGGATTGATCTCATTCGGACCATGCTTCCGAGCGCAACTCTTGGGGAAATAAAATTAAAGAAAGTCATACATGGCCAGGCAAGACTTCTAGAGGTTGTTTAACCACTAAAGAAGAAAAAGAAGAGGAACAAATTCATTCCAAAAATTTGAAAGTGTTCCATAAAGAAAAACGAAAAGTTGTTCTTAACTCTGAAGTTGAATACAACGAAACGACGGCCCTGCTGGGCGGCTTAATACCTGTTGGTTTACATGTTCTTCAAACATTTAGAGACCTTGATTATCAACTAGATCCCCGCTTTGAGGCCGAACTATTTTGACTGGATTTGAAGATCCTTAACAACGGTCTGAGGAGACGGTCCGGATGGGATTTGATATCTGATCCTGCCGTGTGATCACATACACCACCGGGCCGCTTCAAGGTATGATTCTTGAAAAGCGGCAGCATTTTCTGGCAGGAACTTCGAACTCATCATCTCGATTACCGCAATTCCCGAAGGACTCATTGCTCACTGATCTTCAAGGAAGGAAGATCGTGAAGAAGAAATGCATAGCTTTTTTCAAGAATATAGTATGGAGCCGTCTACACCTGTCTCTTTGGTGGATCTTCAACCAACTTTAGACACTCTTTCTAAATGATATCTTATTACTCCGATCCAGTCGATCCACAACAGTTCATTGCGTCCAGGTACTTCTTCATCGATTGCAGTTTATGCAGTTTATGATTATTCAGTACGTGATATATCTTAAGTACCCAAATATATTCGTGTACGTGTTTCGCACCGGATGTTACAAATATATTGATAATATTTTCTTTTTGGTTGCTATTACATAGTTGCCAAGTTCAGAAGAGCCATTTGTACGTGATAAAGTTTGCACAATCTTTGACAAAACATTCGTGTACCTGTTCAAGAAGACCTGTAAAACCGATTAACATTGTTCTTTCTATAATATAAAATCCCTACACTATAAAATAATATAGAAGAGCTTGCTCATGTTCGCATCCACTTTCTTGGTAAATTCTCTTGTAAGAATCTTGGCATTTACTCCCAGTGATCGTAACATACTTATGCAAAATCGAACGTAACATATAAGCATCCGCTTTTCTGATTTAACGACAACGGCAAACAAAAACGGCACCCGAGCCGTACAAAACGAATCGTACGAATGCCCGGCCCAAACAATGCATACAAAATGCACGAATTTCAATCCACCAGCACCAGCCACCGGAACTTTATGCCACGTTATGCAAATAATAATCAGCGACTCGAACGGTCGAAAGGGGGCAATAAAAATCAAACGATCAACAAAGAGAAACAATACACCATAATCAAAACAAAACCACACCACGGCCCCGTGGGTTAGCTTCTTTGCCGGGGCCGGGCTGCCCGCAATGTTCTAACGCGAGTTCTTCAGACCGGCATCGTTCGACGTTCGGGAGTGGATGTTGTTTGTTTGTACCGTAACCGCGCGCACCCAGAATCTTGGGATCCCATGTCATGTCCGAATCCGTGTAGCGAGGTTCCGAGGGATGGAGAGTATTGAAAAGCAATGAAAATAATCAAAGTGTGTCCGTATGCATTGGAAAAGTCGGAGAAGATTCTAACCGGTCTTTCTGGGAAGCAGTTCCAGCGGGAAAAACCTCACGGTGCGGAACTGTAATGCAGCGCGGACCCGAAACGTAACCGAACTCCTTCCTTCACATAATACACTGCACAGTATAGGGGCACGTGCTTTTTTTTTGGTACGTTTCTGCTGAACATTTCTTGCTTCGTGATGCGGTGTGGTTTGATTTTCAAAATAAATTGGAAAAGAAATAAGAAAGTCAAATAAAAAAAATGATTTATAAACATGAACTCTTCGTTTTCGTTGGGTTTCCTTCATGGTTTGTTTCAGTTCCTTCGATGCAGGCATAGTACACGCGAGATCTTGCGCTATCGTTGCTTGTTATCAATGATCATTTACCTTTCGGCTGTGCTTTTGTGTTCTTGCTTGCAGCACAACACGATGTTGATAAAGATGAAACGTAATGGAAGATTAGCACTATAAATTGAACGCGCTTCATCTGCATGAGAAATTTATGGTACAGTCGCGATCATCTACACACCATTTAGCGGGTAGATTTATTACGGTGTGGAAGGCACACTCACCGTGGAATGCAGCTGTATTGAAATATTACATTTATTTACCAAGCATTCCTATTCCAGCATTCGTGCTTTGATTGGTCAGGTATGGCTTCATTTCCACCCGTGTGAGGCTGCATCTTCATATTAACGTCATTCGTCCAACGCGCGTGTTTTATGTCACCGGTTCAATGTTCTCTCTTCCTCAACAAGTTCCTCAACAATTTCGAGTGACTCTTACGCCCGTTCCATGAATCAGCATCCCCGAAATGGGTGCCGCTGCAAGTGACAGCGATAAATGTTCAACCGATATGACGACCCGGTAGGCAGCGGTACGATTCTGCCACCCTAAAAGCCCTCTTGGCACGGAGTCAACACAACAGNTTCGTGCTTTGATTGGTCAGGTATGGCTTCATTTCCACCCGTGTGAGGCTGCATCTTCATATTAACGTCATTCGTCCAACGCGCGTGTTTTATGTCACCGGTTCAATGTTCTCTCTTCCTCAACAAGTTCCTCAACAATTTCGAGTGACTCTTACGCCCGTTCCATGAATCAGCATCCCCGAAATGGGTGCCGCTGCAAGTGACAGCGATAAATGTTCAACCGGTGACGATCCGGTAGACAGCGGTACGATTCTGCCACCCTAAAAGCCCTCTTGGCACTGAGTCAACACAACAGTAACGAAAAGCCGCTTTACCGTATCTAACGCCGACCGACCAGCGAATGCTGGAAAGAATCGTACGTGGGCCGAAATCTGTGACGATAGATCTTTGCCCTTAATCCCCTTCCTATCTGTCACATCGAATGTCGTTCTGGACTCGCTATCGATCGGATAACACATCCGCAGCACAACGCAGCACGCCGGGTAACGAAGGAGAGCAAAATGAAAAGGTATATAGATTGAGGCAGTAAGCGAATAATGAGTCCCTTTTGTGTTTACCCTGTTGAGATGTCGTCCGTCGAGAAACAAATCACTTCGTCTCGGTTCACCCAGTCAGCAGACGCGACCTGCTTCCGTGCATGCAACTGCATCCTCGTTAAAGTTGGTGAGTTCGGAAAAAGGTTGAATGTTGACACATCTTCTTATCAAACGACATCTGTTGAATTTTTGGTGGTCGATAATTTATCTTAATCTTGATTTGGGGTGGGAGTTACGGACTTCTTACGTGTAATGTTTCGCTACAATTTATATTCAATTTCTCTGGTCAAACATTTTCAATGTCAGATGTAGCGACACGAACGAACATGCTCACGTACAGACGTGCAGGTAGACAGACACATTCACTTTCATTGATAAGATAAGTAAGGAAAGTTTATCCCGAACGCTATGTTCTGTCCAAGATGGGCAGCAGACACTGGGCACAGGATTAACACTCCCTCTAGTGGTTTCGGTTAACCCCTAACGTTCCCCTGAAGTCGGGTTTTTGGGGGAGTTAAGCGCGAGGATACGAAATTAATCTGTTCTTCAAGTTCCGACAGTAGTGCCGAAAACCAGTCTCCCAAACCTGGACGGATGAACGCAGAGGAACCACAAAACCTCAAAAACGAGGATTTGCAGTTCCTTGGACACACATTACACCAACATCAATGCCACACCATGAAAGGATGTGGTAAGGCGTGTGAAGATGAGTTTCCTTCTCTCTCACATACGGTGCGCTCCCGACTCCCTGGAGACATAAACCCACCAGATGTGGTTGATGTGTTGTCTAACCTTACTGAACGGTGCACTATGGAGCTTTTTGTGTGCATAAAAAGTGCCTCTCAACAAGACAAGACTTAAATTTCCTCACCGGATGAGAAGCAATAGGAGTTCTCTTCTGTCAATTTTTTTTCCTGTTCGGGTTCACTTGATCCATCTCGCAATCCACTGATCTCTCTGGACACGGCAGAAGGCCAGCAGCAAATGTTGACTAGAAAAACACTTGTCATCGCTTCATGTCCAGGCGCTCGTAACGTACCTAAAGGGTTCGATTCTTCAACGCTTTAAAGACAAGGCTGTGTGTGACACAACGGTGTATGATAAAGGGTAATTTGCTTTCCCCCCAAAAAAAACGACCGTTAGATGATGTCCATGTTTGTAGCGGCTCAATATTGACTCTTGAAATCTGGTGAAACCAATTTCTGGGGATGAAAATGGTCATTTTTTTCATCTTCTTTCGCCGTCTCCCTTTTTACATTTTTGTGGTTGTCCTTATCCTCTTACACAGCGCGATTATACCCAGCGAAGTGTATGTATATTTCGGTCAATGGTAATTTGTAGACCCTATCACCGGACGGGACACTGACGGCTGACGTCACGCATGTGTGACTTACTGGTAATGCTATGTAAATTAACGCACTGCTACGGCCTTCGGACGCGATGCACCACACCAAACCAAGTGTCGTCACATATTCCTTTTTTTTTCTTCTGATTTTCTTTTCATTACCGTTCAACCTTATACAGCCGCGCACAACTTGGCTCGGTTGGCTAAATATTGTTAAAATCCACACGATGTCAACATCGATGTGCCAGTTCGCAGTTAGGTTCATATTTTGGGAAGATTTTGTCGATCCACACTGTTTGGTTATGCTGTTTGCACGCGGCTTAACTCTCGCGCCTCTTTTTTCGGTTGCTTTCGATGCACAATGCACTTTCTTTTTTAACGTTAAGATGGTTCGTATGTGATGGGATTGGTAGCTGCTGTGCATTAGATAATCGATTTTGTGGAATGCAGGGAAGTTATTTTTGTTTTCAATTTAAATGTCTGAAGTAATTAATTAAACAAACAATAGGATAATGGGCAATAATTGATACTGAAGCAGTTTGTGCTGTAAATATCTATTCCATTTATGAATGCAAATAAAAAGAAGGCGACGATTTGAATCGCTTGTTTTCCCTTTCCCAAAAAAACGCTAATGGCGCATTCGTCATCTTATGTCAGACTGTGGCAATATCTGCATATTTTGCAGACCATACACCATCCAATTTATGAGCCATTTTTTTCTCATTCCACCAAAGAAAGGTCCAGTGGAAAAAAGGTCATTTCTTTAACCCAACAGCTAACCGTTTGCCATCAGAAACATCAGGAGCGTACCAGCGTTCCCACCGGACTGTGTGATGCATGCCTAAAGCAGGAAATGCATTCTAGTGCCACAGTGATATACGAGCATACAGACCCGGGTCCAGAATGGTCGTCCGGTACCCCCGTCGAACACATGTTGTTAATTAAGAATTCCAAGTATTTCCACCGAAAACTTTTGCTAGCTCAACCGATAGACAGGCCGGAGCTTACAAACGCTCGCATCTTCCGCGTGATCCACGACCAAGCCGGATGGACGAGATCTTCTAGAATGCGTCCATTGTTGCGTATTGCGTGTGTGTGTGTGTGTGTGTGTGTGTGCCAACTCTTTGCAAATGTAGCAAACAAAACCGGGAGAAAAATGCGCGAAAAAGCAACACAAAAAAACACTCAAAGAAGTTACAAAAAAACAAACAAACGTTAAGTTCATAATCGACCCGGAGGCTGCACTTTCAGGCACTCTAAATGGTTTTGCTTTTCTCCCTTGTTGTATGTAGATGGGACCGCGGAGGAGCTGGCTCAAGTGTCCTGTGAAGATTTGTGGTGCTCTTTGTGCCAGTGTGTATGTGTGTACTTTTTCGGTTAGCGAGTGCCCTTTTGCGCGGGTTAGGGCTCGCAATCTTGGGATTTAGCGCTTGCCTGCCTTACACCGGCCACAGTAGCACAAAATGTCACCCACTGTTGTGATGTGCGTTTTGGGTTTGCCGTTTGCATTAGCATAGCGTCATTCTTCTTCGACCCACCCTCCTCCTCTTCCCCCCACCCCTTTCCTCCCAGACCCATCATTAAAACAATACTTCCGATCTCTCTTCTCCTTCGGGTTTTTTGGGTCGCACCCGGGAGAACCCGGGAGCTATCTTGGGATGATGATATTCGCGCTTGTTTGAAGTAGGCTGCCATGGGCAGGCTCTTTTACTGCTGTAAGCCTACAGGGTTTTTGTCCCGGACCGGCGGTATGTTTGGATAAAATATGCATAAAATGCCATGGCTAGAATGCGACCGTAAACGCCAGGGCTCGGTCCATCGTTTTGGGGAGCGAACTGCGCCAAGGAAGCGAAGCTACTTTGAATCAAGTGGATTGCCCCTTTTTGGAGGAAACCCCCTTTTTTTCACCATGCGGTTGTTTTCTTTCCTCTGTTTTCAACAGCATGTGTGTGTGTGTGGATCGTGTCCTCAGAGTACGCACCCAGCGTAAAGTTGGAGAAGTGTCCCCTTTGCCAAAGTCGTGACCAATGCGCTTCTCGGAAGGGATGGTGTGGTGACAAGGCTACCGCTGAAGTGATTCATGTGGCCCTTTTTCACTTGCCAAACTATGCTTCCTGTGTGCACTGTATATGGTACCGGTTCTAGTGTCTCCCTTTACCGTTCCTCCTCTTTTTCGCGGCTTCTTCTTTTTATGTTACAATTTGCATTTGGTTTGTTTCATTCATCAGCCGCACCAGCCAGAATCAATGTAAGCATGCACGGTGTACAGGACTTACCACACCCAAAAACCGTTGCCCTTGCCCTCCCCATTCATTGTGTACGGCTTCTTCAGGTGTCGAAGGTTCAGGTGCCGTCTGTTAGTTTTTCTCTCTATTTGCTGCGGAAAACCGCAGCAGCTTCAGCCGGAAACCCGGAATCACAACCCGGGCACGGTCGTGCTATCAAAGCGGGAACGAGAATTGCTTACCTTAGCACAGATCAATTAACACCCTGTGTAAGCTGCACACTCGGCAATAGCCCGGGTGCGTTTCCATTGATGTTTCGGGCTAACTCCCGGGGAACAGCTAATTGAAATCCATCGAATTGTGCAATCACTCTTCCCAACTTCGGTTACACACGTACCGACATTCGTTTAAACATGCATCTTGGGCATTAAGCAAATCGATTGCAAAACGATGCAGCTATTTCGAATCTGGTAAGATCACGGTTAGATTACTTCCGTGGAAGAGTAAGCTGGCAATTGCTTGGTGTGTTTATCGTATCGGTATCCCTCCAGAAGCACTGGAGATATTTGAGAATAGTTTAAAAGATGAAACTACATCAGAAGACATTATGGATCTTTGTAAGTACTTTACAAACCCGATAGCAGATTAAATATTGGTCAAAACTATTACAAATTAGTTGGCGCAAAACCAGACCTCCTGGAAATTGAGCAGTATTTAATTTTTCTGAATGATTTTTACGATCCAGAATTGGAATTCTATGACATTCTTTAAGACCTTTCTATTGTGGTTCTCCACAATTTAGTAATTTTTGTATGTAACGTCCCTTGAAAGATCCCTTGGATAACATAAACATAAATGGAAATTCACAACTTAAGCGAATATACGGAGGATATTCGAATAAAATAGATTGATTTAATAGATCCATCTAGATATTGATGGGGAGATTTGATCGGGGGAAATATGACTCTCTGCAAGATTTGGTCTATATCTGAAGTATATCTGAGGCAAAAAGATGCAGACACATTTATTTGATTTTTCTAAGTTTTCATCTTGGCATTAGAACCTTAGAACCACGAATATAGAGATCCTGAATTTAAAATGCCGCAGCATTTAAATCATCGATTGCAAACAACAGCTGCTGGCAGAATAAATATCGTCCTCAAGTATTATAATTACCATAATTATTCATACTTTCTTCTGAATTAACTTTTACGATGCTAACCTCACCTCAGCTCATCGAAAAACCAGTCCTATTGGGCACAGTACTACTGGTGAAACCCGTACCAAAATTCCATAAAGCTCAGTGACTTCCAGTACCAGCTGGAAATGAGAAATTGAGAATCTTATACCTCAACCAGAAAACCCATCCACAGAACCAGAATACCCACCAGGGGTGGGAAAAACTTCTTCAATTTAAAATTTTCAACATTCAAATTGCAAATTGATCTCTCGACTCGGGACAGCTGTGTTGTGTGTGTGTGTGTGTCGTTCTTTCCCTGAAGAAACCCATCACCGTACCACTGATGCTGGCCACTAGTGTTGTTTCCTAGTGGTCAACTTTCGATGCGGTTATGCGGTTTTCATTCGTGTGTTCCCTCAGCGCGCGAACATTCCATCGCGAACAAGTTGCTTCCATCCCGGGTCTCTGGTGCTTTACCAACCCTCCTACCCAAAACAAAGCAGACTCGTTATGGTGGGCAAGTAGTAGCTTTGTTTGTATTGTTTTCGCCACCTCTAACCAAAAAGCGTTGCCAGCGTTACGAGCATTGGATGGGAAAAGCTGTTTTCAAAGCTGATTCCAAAACAATTACCAAAGGCAATTCCAACAAATTGGCCAAGGATCAAAGCGGTAAATCTTGGGCTAAATCCTTCTCGGCGTACTCAACGCAAACAACAACCGGTAACAACATGTATGTACGTAACTCGTGTTGGTACCGAACCGACCAACCACCCCCCGAGGGCTAGGACAAAACCTTCGAACTGAAGGTATTTTTGTAACAATTTGTGGGACCCGCTAACCCGTCTCTGTGCGTGTGTGTGTGTGTTTGTGCGCGCGGAAGATGCTGAGGCGATGATTGTTTACCAGCAAAACGGAACAAACGGGGTTTATCTTGGGTGTTTGTTTCGCTCGCATAGCTTTCGATATTAGTTCGCGGAACAAAACGGCAAGCGATAGCACAAGACACAAGACGCGGCACATCTTTCGGGGTGGCCAAACAAAACAAAAAACGATATAAGCTTCCGAACGGCTAAAGACGTGCGTCAGCATTGCAGCGAAGCTTATGGATTTATGATGATGAAAAGCTTTCGGCACAGCTTCTCCCTCTGGGTATGGGATTTTACTGGCGAATCCGTTCGGTTTTGCTAAATTAAGCAATACACACACACCTTGTTCTTTTCCTCCTGCTTTCAATATTATCATAAATCATATGGTAGGCGTAAGAAATATAGCAACAAAAAAACCCCTCAGAATCCGGACACATGACATGCATGTGTCATAAAAATAAAGCAAGAAACTACGAACATGGGAACATAAATCTGGATGCGATATACAATTTTAAAGTTTTGCTGCCGTTTATGCCATTTTTGCGGTTCCACTTTTGGGACATGCAGGGCAAACGGTAGAAGAGTCATTAAAGCTCTCAATCGGGTAGGTTGATTAGGCAAAGGATGGAACACCATCCTACTTGGGGGACCAAGCTCACTTCTTCTGCAACACTGGAAGGCATTCGAACGAAGGTAGCAACAACAAAAAAACAAAAAATACGACAAGAAAACGTAACATCTTCTCGTTCGAAAATAAAGAACGAACCAAGGTATGCGTTAGCGTTTCAGGGAATCTATAGAACATTTTTAAACCCGAACCATCGTCACGGACCTCACGGACCTGGGACTGGATTGCAACGCAGGAAACATCGACAGAAAATACTCCCCACTCTTGACCACAATAAAAAAAAAATCATCCCCTGAAGTACGATTAATCGTTGGCAGGTCAGTTAACATTCTCCTCACTTTTACTGTTCCGCAAGTGATGTTCTTAAAGACTCGCTTTACTTCCCCATCGGTGGTTCGTCGTTTACACCGTTCCTTGGGGTGCAATAAAAAAAAAGCTGGACATACACAAAGAGACATCAAGAGACTTACCTTCCGTGAGCGCCGAATACCTTGGGGCAGGCTTTTGGCGAGCCTAACACTGCACCGACACTGCACCACTTGACGAGCTGGCGTCAGCGAACAACGGCAACAGCACGGAACAGCACTCACACCTCCTAGGGCTGCACTGTCACTGCACTGTCTGATTGCTGGCACTCTCACGCCTCACACTGGCGTACACCGGCCACAACAGGAAAAATTAAAGGATCCAATAAATGCACTAAAAGGCTCAACAACCGATCGCCAATTGCTTCTACCACTTAAAGCTCTTAACACTGCTGCATGTTGGAGAATAAAGAAATACAAAAAAATAGGTACCAATTCCAATCGTTACACTTTAATCCTAAAAAAAAGCACAATCACACACAGAGACACATAGAATTACACAAAACTATATGAATGATCGCACTTATTCAGGTACACAGAACAATCTCACAATTCATGTTAGTAGCAGAAAACCTTAAACAGGCACCATCAGCCCTTGATGCTAAGGGCGCTGTTCCTAAAGCGGTTCCGATTGTGAACAAATTGCATGTGCCAAAAACACAACGGAATCGAAGCGAACGGGAACAACCCGACACACACGCACACAAACACACTTACGGTGGTGATATTTAGGCTTTCGGTTCCAACAAACAGAAAAATCACTGACATCCCAAAAAAAAAAATAAAAAGAGTTCCGAAACTGAATGCCCCCGGGAGGCAAGATAGAGATAACGTTAAAGCTTCGATAGAGTAAAATCTTCTTCACTTAAGCCTGCAGGACTTCACCACCGTGTGGCGATCGTATGAAGGAATATAAAAGGAAGGAACAAAAAAATCCCACAAACGAATCATGCCTTTAAAACCGAAAGCTTCGGCAGTCGGGCAAATGATAGTAATTTTCAATCGAAAATCCGTAACCGAAAACCCAGCCAGTCAGTCCCGATTACTAACCGCACGGAGAAAAGGGTCCCTTTTAGGGGAATGTAGGGTGCAAAGCGTCACAGCGATAAAATACACACTACACAAGGCGCATTTAAAACTTCCGACCGGCCGAAGGAAACCGAAAACAAAAGAACGCCAAAAAACCACACGTTTAATATCCTGTACGTTAATCCACCTCCGGGTGGGTCCGAGGCTTTTGGCATTTGATAAACACGCGATTTTGCTAACGACACAATAAGAGAAAGAGTGTTGTTGTAAATAGTTTATTTAAAGTGTTTTATATAATTTCACTTATTTTTCTTCAAGATTTTAAAGCATTTTTTGTACTTTATCTAATTATGCAATTGTTTCGTCTTAATTAATGATCACGTTACCGGCCCTAACGCGTAACTATGCGCACGCAATCTTTAAACACCACACAACGCAAAGTACGATCCTTCTTCCTTGGGAGCAAAAAAAAAGCCCTTCGAGGAACACGCGGAAACAGCAAGAGTACAGTGCGCACCGTACGTCTTGAGCGCAACACTTCGACTGGCCACCGCGGTCGAGCTCGGAGCAGGAAAAACCGTTTTCAAATCGGGCCCCGTTTGGCCCGTTACCAGCCACAAACTCAACCACACGCAACCGCTCGAATCAGTGTTCTCTCCCCTACCCTGACCGCTTTGCTAACACTGCACAGCATTCTTCGTCCTCCGCACTAATGCCGCTTATCGATGCGGATGTGGTACCGGCCAAGACATAGTCGGGGGTAACCGGGCTGGTAGAGGACTGTCCTGCCAACCGCGCTGCCCGCTGACCATTAGCTAAACACAGTTTGGCTAAATAATATGTGTGTATATTATACGTATTATGTTATTAATAATAGCCGCACGGTGAGACACATCGCAAAGGGGGAGAGGGTTAGTTTTTGGGGGGGGGTTTCTTCTGGACTGCCGATGCAATGTCGATGAATGGTAAGGCAGGCAAGATCCATTCTCGGCACGGATAAACGCAGCGCCAACGTTGCCAAAGGGGAAAAGAGAAAACGCAGCGAGAAAAGCAATGAAACAGTTTGGAAAGGGAAAGATGATCGCACATGGCGAGACATGGTGAGACACCGTCGTGAGACGAAGATCGTGGCTGTGGTGTGCGTTTTCTGTAACGTTTGCTGATAGATGCGTTACCGTACCCCGGAGGATGGCCATCTTTTGCATCTGCCAGAGCAGGAACAACGTGGTTGGCGCGAAAGCATAAGCCCACAGCACGCACACACACACGTGTGCGAGTTCTCGCGCGCGATTGTGGAAGACACTGGAATTTGAACACGATCGGACGACCATGTGTGGCGGGGAATGGTCCTCATGGTATGCACTTCGGAGAAAAAGGGCCGATTCGCGTCCAAATTATCGACGCAGCAGCAGCAGCAGCAACAACATCTTCCCATTGCAGACGACCGACGAATTCACTCTGTACAGGCGAGAAGATCATGTTGCGATCGTGTTGTTTATCTTTGTGTGCGTCGGGTACACTTTCACTCTTTCTCCCGAAGCACTCCCATGTTCGGTAAGGGTCTTTCTTTAGAATTTTCCCCAAGAGCGAGATTAATTTCCCCGTCTTCTTGAAGATAAGATCATTTTCTCGCAGACACTCACGATCACTGTTGAGATAAGTTTCTCCTCGCTTGCATCGAATGTTGAGACTCATTAGAATCTCATTTATCTTCAAAATTGCTTCTCTTTCTCTTGACTTTACATCGCAACGGATGCTGCACGAAAAGATTCCGAGTAGGGAGCACGTGGCGCGTGTGATCTCGAACTCATTCAAACTAGCTTAACGACCGTTGACATTCATCACCGTTCGGAAGACTAATCTTAAAGGCTTTTTTGTGTGTTGGACAGTTACGGAACTCAACAAAAAAATATATTCCAACAATCCTATAAGTTTTTTCGCCAGCTAGGTTGACATCACTAGGTTAACGAACTATTAAAAACTAAACCTTTTTTTTCTATGCTAATGGAGTCATAACATTAAATGAAGCAAACTACTTTTCAACATCACTCTGCTACATTATTCCATTAAGTGCAGCGTCGCCGAATGTGTTTACACTGTTCACAATTAGAGCAGATAAAACGGTACGCCAAATACGCTTCCATCATCTCACTAGTTTCTGTCCAGCTTCAGTTCATTGATGCACTGCAGCGTATTTGTTCACATTTCGCTAAATAAATCATAAAACTTGGAGCCACTGCTTCTCGCTAACGTTTCGCTATAACGTCTGGACGCGGTCTCCATCGAGCGAGGGCGCACGTCAAACGTCAGCATCCGAAAAACAGGCCCTGTTTGCATAGGGTGATGAATTTTCCTTCCAATATCAGGAACACACAATTTTTATGGTTTACCCCTTTTTCCCTTTCCTGCCCTGGGTTTTTGCCGACGACGCATCACCAAACTATGCCACCACAAACAACTACTTCACCGACGCCAACGTGTTTCCCCCTATTTGCTGAGGGCGTCCCTTGCACCACAGTAGCCGTACTGTCGTTCGATTATTAAATTCAAGAAACTCTTCCACAGTGCCACAGCAACCATCAACTTCTTACGACGTTTGACGCTGTATTTATTTTTAGTGTCGTTCGTTATTTTTGGATGGCGCGAAAGTGTGCTTCCATCGGCATCCAGTACTTTGGAGCCTCTTTTTATGGAAGATTCTATCCAGCACTACGGTACACTTTCTCTATTACACTCCGACGAAGACAGCTTACTGAATGGGTTTTGTCACCGTCCGGGTAAATCAGTCTTCCGACAAGTTCGACCGGTCACGGTCACTGCGTACGCGAAACTAACCAGCGCCAACATCGTTGTAAAGGGCAACATTTCAACAACAACAACAAAAAAAAGACTCACATTTGCGGAAGGAAGGAAGCATCAGCTCAAATGTCAACCCCAAACCGAATGAAGTCATCCCGACACGCGTCGGGATCTACGTTTCGCTCCGGGACGTTTCCTAACCAGCGCTTATTTTTATGACCTACCGTCCGCTGTGTGTGTGCATCGTGCAACTTCCGGCCCCCACGCCAAACCGGACCAGGATCGCATCCAGTACAACATAGCCGAATGGCGTTCGTGGTCATAGAAAAACCAACGCCCCCAGAACACCCCGGCTGAATTGCAGCTGGAACTTTGGAGGGAGTGAAAATTAAATCTTTTCCACCCGGTCAACGATCGTTACGCTGACCGTATCAATTACAACCTTTTATTGTCGTTCCGGCGCATATGTCACCGTGGGGCCATCTTCGAACTTTGGTGCGTCTAACAAATGTGAACCCGGTGGGTGGGCACGCGCGCCAAACAAGTTAACCACGGCCGAGAGATGTGGCAGGCAAGATTTATGGCTTTCGATCAGTTTACGGTCAATTAAGCTAACGGTTGACCAACATATCAACAGGTTAGTGAGTTGCTGCTGATGCTCACACCGATGACCCTGCGGCGCACAGGAAGGACACTCCAGCGCCGTGTGATGCGATGCATGATGGATGGTTTGCAATAATAGACGGTGTGTGATGCCTTTTGCTATTGGGTTTTGCTGGGGGAAAAAGGGTGCCATGTTTGTGTGTTCACACCCAGTGAATAGTGCGCTAACCGAAACTGGGGATACTCTCGTCCGAGTCGTTAAGGTGAAATTGGGTGACAAAAGCGATTCTAAATCATTAACCAAGTTATCTTCTAATGCGATTTGATTAGAGATGAATATTGCTTATTTGAAGTAGTGTTTTGTGATTTAACATTATTCTTGCTACTCGTCTACTAGGTCCGTTTCTCATTTCCCACAACCCAAGGCACCTCAGTATAGAATCCCACATCTTCATTTGCCCTGTATAAAATTCTCGAAATAATTCCCTCCAAGTCCTACTCACTATTTTCACATTCCTTGCCCATTCCGTGTGCTCATTTACGCCCGGTTCGGTATCGGCCAGACTGCTGTACATCCACAGTGAAAGAAAGAAAGTCTGCACAAGCACGTGGGCGACCTTGTCTTGGACGGGGAGAAAAAGTACGCGAAGATCAACGATCGTCCAAGCAGAAATTGTCGGAATCGGATCACTTGGACAAACGGGTAGGTGTGATGTGATCCACCGCAGTCTGGGCGACAGTTTATGTGAGTTCTAGTTTTCCTACACCAAATACCGACACCCGACGACCTATCCGTTTTGGGGCCTTGTGCCCATTTCTTGCTCAATTCATTGATCAAGTTGGCAAGCGTTGGCAAAGCGTCATATTTACCCAATGTTACAAGCTTGGAGGTTATGTTACGCTTTATCACATGATGATGTGAACGCGTTGCCCAGGCCAAGATACCACCAGCGGCCAGGCCTAGCTTCCCCGAAGGCTACAACGTTATCAAGCAGTTCCTTCCTTTCGAGGCACTTTATTCCTTGGTCGCTTGCAGATGTGTGTAGCGTTTGATAACGCGTGGTGAGCTTGTTGCGTTTCAAGGGGTTTACAGACTCCATTCATGCTTTGCTGTGCCCCGCTGTTGACGACACATGACCTCTGGTATGGTGTATGGTGCGTGCACAAGTGGAAGGAAATGCTTATCCTTACAATGTATCTAAAACTGTACAAATCGCTATCGAAGGCGAATGCGTTTGAGGTATTAATTTCAAAACTTTGAAAAAACTTTGTCTTTGTCTCCACAACTTGGAAAAGAATTTGTACTCCGTGTGGTATTAGAATTATTGTAACATTGACCCTTATATCTTCTTTTATAACACCTTATTTTGTAAAAATCACGAGAGATTTCTTCCACAAAATATGTCGGAACCATTTCGAATTTGAATAAAATCAAATAATCCCTCCCAAATACTTGCTTTTCTACTTCTCTCTCTTCGTCCTCTTATTTGACACAACTCCTTTTTTTTCGGGAGCGGAAAAAAGAATATTTTGATAAAGTTTTCCGTTCCGGTGTTTCCAACAGGCGGGGACTGTTGCTTTATTTTTAGGTCAACTCGTCGTCCAACACGCAATCAGCAGCAGTAGAACTACCACGCGTGCTGACCACCAGTAGCTCGCTTCGGACAGCTCGTTCCGCTGCGAAACGAAACGAAATGCCTTCAAACAGGAAGTGGAAGCTGATAAAAACTGAACCACAGACCCTACCACCCCACTCGAAATCTTCCAGCTCACGGGCTGGATAAGTAAGCGTGAACTAACCAACTCTCGTGGATAGAGTCATCGCTTTAAAAGAAGACATCCGCTGTGGGGTCTTTTTCTTCCCTCTGTTGCGTTTGCCAGTAGACAAAAGGGGAAGCTTACGCTTTTCCACGCGGAAGTTACAACCGTGCTGGATGTGTTGTTTAAGCCTTCAGCTGTGAATATTTCTTTTCTAAGGGATGTACCACATGTTAAGGTTTAGGAAAATATATTGCCAAAGTAGCGCTTTACGAAAATCAAAACTTTCAGGTAGCTTCCGACAGACCAACAAATCATCACTGTACACGGTTGAACGGTCCATTTGAGTGACTGGAACACTCGAGAACACTTAACTAAAATGCTCCAGATGCTCCAGAACGCATGGTACCGAAACGCTGTTTGTGTTGCGAAAGAAAACGAACGCAAACATCAACCGACCGCACCACAGTTTCTCAAGTTTTCTCTTTCATTAACTCAATTTTATAGCACTCCATTAGGGGAAGGAAAATGTAAGCAAAAATTCGAAGAAAACAAAAAAAAGGAAAACAACACCCAGCACACCAGAACCATTACCGGTGTCGGAGCCATCCGTCCGTCCATCAAGAATGCATTCCTGTACAGCAAACAGCATCGAAGAATCTTTGTAGTGCAGGCGATCTAAGTCGAACAATCGCACAACATCGCATACGAACGAACAGGCAAACAGACACATACTAAATACGACCAGGAAGGTATATTCGGGTTTTGGGGTGTAAGAAAAATACCTTCCCAATCTTACCGCCCATCCGGACCGGACTGGCGCGAATGGAAGCGACGATTTGTAGGAAGCATGATCTGGATTTTGGTTGCATTTTCTTCGAACGTGTGCATGCATGGTTCATTCCTGTGGCTTTCGAATGCCGAATCATGCGCTCCAAACATAAGGTAACTTCTGCAACATATAATTACAAATATCTAGATTTGATAATTTGGAAGGAGTTTCCTCTCGTTTGAATTGCTTTACAACATCTAAATGATGGCGAATAGAATGAAGGAACATATCAACAACTTGCCGTAGTTAAATACTTAGTAATCTCATTCCACCATCCTTAAAGGGGAAGAGCGTAGGGGGTTGTTTCTAATTCATTCGCTATGTTCAATTATTAATGTGCATTCATACGTACCATAAGCTGTTCAATAGTTGTTGATGTTGCTTTCCGATACTTCTTATGTTCGTTTCAACCATTCGCAATGGCCATCCCGATCGATTCGTTATCCATTCCATCAATCGATTCGTTCCCCAGGCAGTTCATCATCTAGCCGAAGAACTTGGACGAGAGTTTTTTTTTAAACCATTGCGTCTCGAGCCCAGCGTACATGCAACCGATGTTTGTTTGTTGATGGAGAGCGAAACTACGGCTCTACAAACAAACCGTCATACCGTACCGGGTGGACATCGTTGTCATTCTTTTTGTAGTTCATCCAAAACGCTACAGCTCTTGTGGGGTTTTACAGCAATTCGCATACTTCCATCATCAGGAGCGCGGTTTCGTACTCCAGCATGACTCCAATCGGTCCAACATTCTGGACGAATCAATCGCGTCCCTCCATTTCCCATGCCAACAATGTTGAAAACAAAAACTTCACTCGATAACAAACAGAAAAAAAGAAGAAACACGTTGGCCAATACTTCATCACCAGCCGTACCAGAAGACGGAAATGATTGATCTACAACCGTGCCCACTCCGGCCATTCAGACTCGTTTCCATCCTTCACCGTGTCCGAATAGCGTCGGAATTGTATCTTCGCCACGGGAATGATGTTTTGCTTTCTTCGTCTTGCAATCGCGCAGTTGTGGCGTAGTTTCTCCATTGCAACTGCATCTGGTGTGTGGCGAATTTGTATTCGCCTGCATTCCTGTCGTGTTTTCCGCCCGACATCCGAGCGCGATCCAACGTGCTCCCGGATTGCTACCATTGTGCTTGAACGTTGTCTCAAAAGGAGTGGAACCGTGTCGAGATTCATGGGTTACGTGTGATTGGGTTCTTTGCGGTTTTTTTGGCCGATTCTTTGCCGCTTTCTCTTTCTATTGATCTGGCTGGCTGGTCGGGAGTCATCTGGTTGGAAAATTACACATCAGCCACCCATCTATCCATCTTCCCGGCCAAGTGGTTCAAGGTAACGCTGGAATGACGAAATCTCGACCCGATGCGCGATGCATGTTGCGTTGAATCGTAAACAGAGCGTACCATCGTCGACCTCTGCACGGGAGTTTCGTGAGGAATATGCTTCGCTTTATGTATATGCTGCACCGTACCGTTGCGGCTTCATACAACCATATGCAGTGTGTGCAGTAAGTCTAACAGCAGTGACGAGAATGAGGAACAGAATCGGATTGCATACCACCATCAGAGAGCATGCTCGGCTTCTTCTTCGCTAGCCACACAAAACTTCTGCCTGTTTGTTTTTATCCCGCATGGAAATTAATGGATGCTGACGCGCAACTATCAGTCGACCGGGCACCGATTACCCTACCTAGAGGGAGAAAGGAGAAATGGTTTTAGAACATCAGCACAACGGGTATACGTTTTGCCGCTCGGAGCAAACTATTTACGGGCGTGCATTACTTAACGTAACACCACTTACCGATAATGCCGCGTTAAATATGATGCCCCCTTTCGCGTTATCGAACACCGAAATGGGCTCTTTCTCCCGGGGGAAACTTGGAACAGGGATTTTGTACTTTTCCCTTTTTGCTGTACCTCCTGCAGTGCGGATGGGCCGCGTGTGAACGAAAAAAAATGCTCGAAATGGATCATTTTCCTTCACAATTACCTTGCCCTTTTGAAGGCTAGAGCCGATGAGTGTTTTCTGTAAAGACAAATAAAGAATACAAATTTAAGATTGTTATTTGTTTGGGAACCGGTAAGGATCTGTTAGTACGAGCTACATGTTAGAAGTACGTGTTTTATGCCTGATGCGCCACCACGTGGTGATCGATGTAGCATTGTCCTACTACGAATAACAATTGACAGCTAAAAATATTAAAGAGATGTTTTATCTTTAAAACTAGGGATAAATTAAGCACACAAAAAGTAAAACAAAAAATATTTTTAAATAAAATACAACATTATAAACATAATCTGTATATGCTTCTTCGGAACATAAGGGTTAACATACGGGTTCAATATTATGCTCATTTTATGCTCCTTCCTCAGCATCCGTTGCCTTGTGTGCAATCTTTCATACAAATTTCAACGCTTCCTACAACTTTTATGTGAAGCTTCTGAGCATTATTTGCGCTTTCGGAAGTGAACAGAATATAATATCCAACACTTATCGAAGAACGGTAATGGAACTATCATTCTTTTATTCGAATCCCTCTGATTAGTCTCGTTCAATGTAGCTGCCCCGTACAACTATCTACCTAGAACCCTGGATCCCATTCGGTCTGTTGCGGTACCCGATTGATTTGGTAACAAACGATCGTGTCGCCTGCCTTTAGCTCGAGCGTTTGATTATCCAAGCGCAATCCACACTCGACATCCTTCTTGATACTGTCCACCTCGTTCTTTAGATGGCGCATCGACTCTAGCCCCAGCTCATCCACCAACAGTTCGCCGTTGCGTACCACTTTGTACTTGAGCGACTTCTTAAGCAAACCCTTGGTACAACGACATCCAAGCACGGTCACTTTTCGCCTCCCTTCGTTAATGTCAAACAGCTGTAGTATGTTCGCTTCTCCAACCTCCTCCGACACGTCCACCATTGGCAGTTTGGTATTGATCTCTTTCTTCAGATCATCCACCAACCGGTAGATGATGTTAACCGGTCGGATTGTAGCACCCGGCGGTGGTTTATTTGGTACATTGACCGCAAATGCGTAAACGATCGCATCAAACAATCGGGCCAGCTCGAGATCGCTCTCGTTTACATCGCCCACAGCGTAGTGTATCACGTCCAACCGGCAACGATCATTATCGTCGTACGTTTCCAACACATCCAGGATGGCTTCTACCGAGCCGTGTACATCACCCTTCACGATCACGTTGATACGTGGCTTCCCATCATCTGGTGTTGCCTCCTTCTGTCGCGGTCCCTGCTGTTTGCGGCGATAAAATCCAGACAACCGGGCCTTCTCACGTTCTGCCTTATACTGCTCATCGTGTTCCTTTCGCTTAAGGTTGATAGCTTCCGCATCACTTAGAGCTTTTTCCTTCATGGCTTGATTAGCGCGCCATCGCAGTACCGAGCTGGCCATCTTTTCCGACTCTACTTCTAGTATTAAATCCCCGGCAAGGGGTAGTTCTCGCCAACCCAATATCTCTACCGGCATTCCAGGTGTAACCACCGAAATGGGTTGTCCTGCGTGATCGAACAAACCGCGCACCTTAGCCCACGCTTGTCCACTGACCAGGATGGCACCCTTGCGAAGTGTACCGCGGGACACAATAGCCGTGGACAGTTTTCCACGATGTGAATCAACTTTCGATTCCACCACGACACCTTCCACCGGACCGGAATACTCTCCCTTCAGGCCCATCAGTGTAGCCTGCGTACTTACAGCCTCAGTCAGCTCGTCCAGATTCGTTCCGTGTAGCGCTGAAACACCGACAGCAATTGTGTCACCACCGTAACCTTCAAGCGCAAGTCCGTGTTGCGAGAGTTCCTTCTTCACCCGGTCGACATCGACGCCCGGTTTATCGATCTTGTTGATCGCCACGATGACAGGAACGGATAGCTCTTTGGCCAATCGTAACACTTCTTTCGTTTGCTCCATTACGCCATCTTCGGCGGCTACGACCAGCACTATGATGTCCGTCAGATTGGCACCACGTGCACGCATCGCACTAAATGCCGCATGTCCGGGTGTATCGAGAAAGGTGACCTTCTCGCCATTGTCTAGCTCCACCGTGAAGGCACCGATGTGTTGCGTTATACCGCCAGCCTCACCAGCCGCTACCGATGCACCTCGTAACGAGTCGAGCAGTGTCGTTTTGCCGTGATCCACATGTCCCATGACCGTCACTACCGGTGGCCGTTCCTTTAGGTTCTCGGGTGCTGGTGGTGGTCGCGGCACTACATCACGATCCTTCAACACTTCTTCCTCCTCCACGACTGGGGCTGCTACAATCTTTGTCTTAAAGCCACACTTGGCGGCAATATCCTTTATCACCTTGGGATCTTCGAGACGTGCCGTACCTTCAATGTTTCCGGCACCTTTCACGTACAGCATCACCTCCTGAATGTGTTCCAGCTCGAGCTGGCAGGATTGGGCAAGGTCCGCTACGGTCATGTTACGCCATATATCCACTACACCCGCGGTTTGCGGTTTGTTCTTTTTCTTCGGTGCATATTCGATCGCATGCTTCTCCTCGGCCGTTTTTCGTCGCTTGCTAAGTGCTGCACTGAACTGTATCTGTCGCTGGTGAGCGTTTGTAACCGGGCCAACGGCACACAATCGTGTTTGCAACAATTCATTTTTAATTATTCTGTTGAAAATAGAAGAACTGTTTTGAAGCCATAACACTTTGCAATGATCAGAGCGAATTACCTTCGAGCTAAATATCGTATTTGTAACATCGATGGCTCTTGTGATGATAGCAGAAGTAGATGATCAGAAGTAGAAAGAATGGTGAATTTTACCAACTATTTCATCGGTAATTTTGCACGTTCGGAAAACATGGGATGTTATGAAATGTTTATTTACATGCCGGCAACCCGAATCACACACAGTTGCGCCGAGAAATGTCAAGTAGCTGTCACTGTATGCTCCGGTGAAAATACTCACCACATAATAAACTGAGCAAAACTGTTGAAATAGTTTTGTTCCAATGCAAAAATATACACAAAGCTACATTCTTTTTCATTTGCTACTTATTTCTAACATTTTTTAACACTATAGTCACTTATAAAAAATAGAATAAAGTATAAATAATTCTTTTTCTAAGAGTTTCCGCTAGATGTCGCTGGCGTATTAAATCCTCAAGTTTTCATCAAAAGTGGTTTCGTTACGTACGCAGCCACTTTTTCAAATGAGTTGTTTTAGATGCAGTTTTACAGCATTTAATTAAAAATTTTCAATAATGTTTTTAAAATATTGAAGCAGTAGGTTTAACAAATCATTCCTTCTTCTTGGCTTAACGACCTTACAGGTCACACCGGCCATTTCTGGCTTACTAGACTTATTTTTACCACGTAGCCGGATAGTCAGTCCTTGCTACGGGGGAACGGTCCGGATGGGATTTGAACCCGGTCCGGCCGTGTGGACTGGCGCCGTTTATCACATGCACCACCGGACCGCCCCGAACAAATCATTATATAACATATTTATAAACAAATCCTCTGTTTCATCATGACTTCTAACACGCAAAACTTCTCTTAAAAACGAAAACCAGACGGCAACATTCCCCAGCAAAGATTCACCTTCAGCGCTCAATTACGAAATTAAGTCATCAATATGAAACCGGGTGATGCCATTATCTGAAAATGCTCACACCTTCTTCAGATAGTATACGTGCGGGTTGTTCCGCTTTTTTTCTTCTTCTTGTTGTTGTCACGGATACGCTACGGCTCACCCACGGTACGGTTTTTGATGCTGGCGGATAAACGGGGAACTTTGCAGCAAAAGCTGGAAAGGACCACCCATCCTCGGACAAATATTGACTCAGTCGAAAATTGAATTACTGCGTGATTATGACAAAAGCAAGATAAAGGGTACTTCGGGTGCAGGTGAACCCGGCCAAGCACCGGAACCCCTGGCCGAGAAACCAAACGTTTGGCCCCTGCATACGTGCGGAGAAAGGATAGCGTGCTGCTGTCAAAACATACGCACGAAAACTCCACTTCCAAGGATATTTGTGGAGGGAAGCAGAGTATAAAAATCCGACTCACATACACTGAAGTGGTCAAAAAACCGGGCCGTGACAAAAAGCGAAACTAAACAGAAATTGAAGAGAAGCTATATGAGAAGTAGAAGAAAGAGAAAAAAACACACAAAGATGCGCGCAGTTTTGTTGAAGTACAAACCCGACGGTGTGCTTTCTTTCATCTACCTTTTTGGGACGAATCGTTACCGTGAGTATTATTTTTATTGCCCAGTTTGGCTTGTTTTTTTCGTTATCGCCAATCCACCCAGCCTAGACGGGGCATCTTTATCAAATGGAAAACAACAACAAAAAAGAAAAACATTTCCAATGCCGATCCGGTCAAGACGCTTGTGAATAGAGGTAGAATAAAACTTGTTGCTAAAAATAACACAATCACCGACAACATCGAGAAAAACGGAAAGACGAAAAGTGCAAACAGAGCGGTTGTGAAAACAATAAGCAGCAAAACAGAGAGCAAAAAAAAACTTTATAAAGGAAAATGGTCATAAAACAGAAACAAAACTAAAAAAGCAAACGCAATCCCACCAACCAGGACGCAGCTTGCTGTGTTTTACTTTTTATCAAGCGATCGCTTCTGTCTCTCTAGCCGTCAATGTTGAATTGTTTTCCGATTGTCATTGGTTTTTATACACCCCCTCAGTGCGCGAATGCTGCCCCGTTCTCCCTCTCCCCCCCCCCCTCCTCCCACCATCGTCCCCTTTCGACGCGTTTACTATTGATTTTCCAACTTATTTCAAAATAAATATTTGTCACCGCAAAGCATGGGGCGGAAAAGCGGGAAAAATCGCATCGCATGTTTGCATGCCGAAGACTTCGAAGCCCACCACCACCACCATCCTGAAGATGGAAAGGTGGAAAATCTCGACCACTGTGCAAACCGGCTTGCTAAGAGTGTTTTTAGAAGCTTTCGTGGGGCTTAGTTGTGTGCGTGTGTGTGTGCGTGTTGAGTAAAATGCAGCGAAAAGGAAAATGTGATGGTGGTGATGATGGAGTTGTTTAACAAATTAGGAAAATGGATCGAACAGCAAACAACGATCAGTCGGTTTGTTACGGCACAAAATGCTGTAAGTAGTGGTAGATTGTGCATTTGTATGTGTTATTTAAAATATTTACATTTATTTCATTTTTTTTATTGATTATTTGTTTTTATTTAAATAAAAAAATCCAACTCATTGTACGTTTTCATCCTAATTTTCCGCTCCGGCATGTTAAATCCATTTGCGATAAATCACAACACAGCACTTAATGAAAATGCACTTTGCAAATGCACCCCACCCAATGCAGCGGACAAAGAAAGAAATCGCACATGACTACTTTAAAGATGAGCTCGTAAAAGGTGAGATCTTGTGAAGTGGAGGTGAGTAAAAAAAAAACAGCAAAATAGCAAAAAACAAAATCTTCACACATCGACAACGTGGCGAAAGTGTGCCAACATCGGTGCAAAATGCATTTCGCAAATATTTCGTAATCGCATCAATAACTGCTTCCTTTGCTTCTTCTTCATCTGCTGTGCGCCATTTGTGCATTTGTTTTGGCGGCGTGTTTACCTGGTCCCCAACCGGGGGCGAGGGTTGTATTGATTTGCCTGACAAACGTGGCAAAGATGGTACGAAAACTGCAGTGTCTAATAGCGTTTGGCTTGGGATGGTGGAAAATACACAGAGAGGGAGTTCGTTAATACTACACCTCCCCTCTCCCCCCCCCCCTCCTTCACCCCACCCCAAAAAAAGCGTGGAGAAAACACTTACGATTGTCCTCTTAGATATTTCCTTTCATTGACGTTGTGAAGTTTATAAGCCGTCAATTATTGGATCTCTTAAAACACTGTTTACCATACATTTATCTAATTGTTTTTTTTTGGGGGAAATGTTATTTTGAATTGTGATTCAAACAGAACAACAGAAGAGGAAGCCTTTTTAAGCGTTTTTTTTTTACCAGAACGCACCAAACATTTCCGCATGATTTGTTTACACGTGAGAGTACAGTAATTGCATGAATATATAAATCACAAATGTGCTTCGTCTTACACGTGGACCCTTTCTCTCTTTTTACTGGTAGCAAAATACTTTGATTTTTAAACATTTAGCTAAGAATTCTTCCAGCAGAGCACAAGAAGCAGCATATTGCTGCGTCGAGTGGAAAGGGGTGGCAATTCCCTTCATGTGCCATGCAGCCAAGCATAACCAACACCGTCTCGTGAAGGGTGGGTGGCTGAGGATGGCCACCGATGCGAAATCTTGCCGGTTTTTGCTTTTTCAGCATCTTCAGGAAATGTTGCTGTCGGGTCGGGATATCGTTCTCGTTTATCTTCAATTTTGAGCGCAAGCTTACGTGTGCCCCCCCCCCACCCATTTCGTACGTACAGTACCAGTTTGTATGTGTGCTAAAGATGGGTACGTATGTGTGCATAAATTCTGTACCCCCTCTTCCCATGGAGATCTTGCCTATGGAGTTGCTGTCACCGATGGTAGTGATGGTGCGAGATGAGAATAAAGTTTGAGTGACGCTTCTTATGCACGAAACGGTTCATTATTTCCGTTTCAGCAGCAAAAAAACATACTAAAACATAAATTATAGCAAACGAAACAATTGAACAAAACAAAAGCGCACTTAGAATAGTGTACACCGGAAGCGTTGAAGCGTTAAAGCGTTTTGTCAAGCGTTTTTCTTCTTCATTTCCCTTCTCCTCCCGGGCCCGCCCTCTTTTCCAACTACCGTAAGCTCCTCCTACGTCTCAGAAACGCCTTGTTTACAGTTGGGAAACAGCACGCAGCAAAGAGGCAAGGGCGGTCAACAAGACAGCAAAATGAAAGAAAACAAAACATACAATAAATTAATAAAGCTAAGCAAACAAACAAAGCCATTTTTTTGTTTTGGCTTTTTTGTTGTTGTTGTTGCTTTGTTCTTTTCTGTTTGTTTCATTCCTCGCAAGATGAACACAACATGTGATCTCAGCAGCATCTTCTTTCAGCACCGGCACATACGTGACACGAAGTCGCACACACACACACGTGTATAGGTTTTATTAATATTTCAAAGCACGATTGACGCAGCAAGAAGACGCTAGAAAGATACGTGAGAGAGAAAAAGGTGCATTTGTGCGAAGCATGATGAAAATGCTGCAAGCTTAAAGGCGACGTAGCGGAAAAACACGTTCACACACACACACGCGCGCACTCCTATACACACGTGTGCGGGGTGGAAAATTGCGCCTCAAGCGTGGCATATGCATGGAAGGATGCTCTGCCGGAAGTGGGGATGAAATTAATATAGACTTTAATCATAGTTAGTACGATGTAAGGAAAAAAGATGTCAAATGATTTGTGGAGCAAAAAAAAAAGAGGAGGGCTCACACAAAACGGATGATATTAGTTAAGGGATTAATTCCATTGCGTTAACGTTGAAATTTGATTTTATTGTGGAACTTTGGTAATATGTTTAAGAGTTAAGAGAAGAGTTCAACGATACCATTTACAACACTATGTAGAGTTATTATTTGCTATATTTTACCCTAGTAAATTATGTTTATTAAGTTTATTATTTATTAGGTATAATTAAAAAGGATAAAGATTTTTATTGTAATCATAAATTCTTATCGTAAGAAGTTTTAAAACCTTAACAATACTGTGACATTTGGTCTAACTTTGTCGGTCTCGAAAAAGTCGAGGTTTTGAAGAGCAATTCAAATATAGATGACGAGCAAGGGAAGCCTCAGGAAACTACTTTTCTATCTCACAGAGTGAAGAAGAGCAAGACCAAACAATCTGAAATAATGTTGAAGAATAAGGAAGGCATAGAATTTCGAGAAAGATAACTTTTGAGGTTGAGTCAAAAACCAGCAAGAATTGAACCAATAATAGCTTGTTACGACTCTGGTTACAGAATTATTGTATGCTCGAAAGCTGAAGATCGCCCACATTATCAGGCAGTAACAAGATACATAATTTAAGAGGAAGAATGATATTTATCTCAGATGAAGAGAGTTGTTCGAATACCTCGTACGAAGACGTGTCCTGTCAACCAATGCATTGAGGTATAACTAGAATTCTAAAGCTCTCAGTATAACATCCAGGAATAAGCTGGCAGGTTCCAATATTCTGCGTAGATGCAGTTATCTGCTGTCCTGTCCTCTTTCTTAAGCACGTGAGCTATAATTTTGTTAAACCCTTTTACAGACAAAACAGTTGGATAAATACTAAATACTAAAACACTGTTGATGAGTTTACCTTTAAAATTTTCTGTCACTTCTGGACCGGAAAAAGAAGCTAGAAGAAGGACTAGAAGTGCTTTCCAGGGACTGTCCTGGGCGGTTTATACTATTTGACGTAGTTATTGGTCTTACTTATTGGTGGGATATTTATTATTTACTAGAATTACTTACAACCAAAGACTCTACCCAGTGAGTAGTACGGTCGAGATATAAACCTGACTGTAAAATACTTAATCGGTTCACCCTAAGCTAGAAACCATTCTTCAAGAATTTCTATCAATAAAGCAACAAACCATTGTTACCAGCTCTCCCGAAAAAATAAACATCTAAAACCACCAAATTGATTCATAAAAACACAAAAGCAAAACAACAATTACCAACATAATAGTTCGACGCATAACGCACGCAAACTAAACACGAAAAACCCCGCGGGTTCACAAAGTTGCATCAAAGTAGGCACAATGCAGTTTTTCTGCCACTTCCATTCACAACCCCTTTTTTTCGGTGTGATCCGCCAACAATGTATCGGAGATGTTAGAAAAAAGGGTCAACACTCTAAAGAAAAAAGGAAAAAGAAACTTCACCCTCCAGGGGTCAGGCAGTATTGAGAGAATGGGAAAAAATGTATACCGAATAGAAAACATTGCAGAGCAAAGGCATGAAAGCGCAGCAAACAAACAAAAAAAAAACACACACTCCTCCAAACTTTAAACACCCGCCACACCCGGCCGGGAGGGGAGTAAACTGTAAACGCAACATCTCATCAAGTGCCTCCTCACAGCCTCCTTCGATGCTTTCGAGGGCAACCAAGTACTCACGCCAGTAGCTATAGCTAGCCATAGCAGGGCCAATTGAAACTAATCGTTACAATAACGATTTGCCCGTGCCCTTTTGTTACGATTATGGGCCCAAAAGTGAGCCTCAGCTAAAGGGGTTAAATAACTATTACCCCCTTTATATCCATGTGGCAAGAGGAGTTCTTTTTACACAGTGCGGATTGCGTTTTGTGTGTTATGGTTGTAGCACCCACTCTATTCACCAATTGTCGCCAGAAGCACTTAATGTTTTTTCTTTTCTTTCTTTTTTAGCCCAATTGGGATTGAAAATTGAGTCGAACTTTAAAGCGACAATAACAACAAAACTTGATAAACCATTCAAAGGATAACCAAGATGACCTCCGGTAACTGGCCGGAATGGAAAATGTGGTTCTGTTTTAGCTACACCAAAACATGAGTGTGTGTCTTCACACCAGCAAAAGAAAAGCGTATGGAAAGCGTGACCATATGCATGTGTGTGTGTGTGTGTGTCCATGAGTGCTTGAAGCACTAACGAGCCGTTATGGAACTGCGAGCCGTGATGGTGGTGCGTTGTAAAAAATATGTTTACCAATTAAGATTCAAGTGCTTGCGGTAACATTGGAAACATAAGGGCACAAGAAGTGTTTCCTAGTTCGGGCCTGTGTTGATAGTGCATACAAATAGAAAGAAAAGAAGAAAAATTGATTGCAATCAACGGATGGAACGAGGTGCGAGCGTTTTGAAACTGTGTAAAGAGAGCTGATGGTTGTTGTAACGAGCGGAAGTCATCAGAGTTCCTGAGATATTGAGCCCAAATGGTCCAATTAGGATATGCCCATTATGCTATCGATCTGATTCGTGTATGATAGTAATATTTTATGTTAAATGTTTAAAGCTTTCTGGGACGTTCTTTTTTCCCTTTTCTCTCTACATCTACAAACGATATCCAGACCTTACAAGAAGTAAGTCTCGTTTGCATATGATATTTCCGTTCCGTTACGCGGCAAGAAGGAAATGATGGTACGGTCACAAAAAAAAGGTTTATAATTGACGGCACACCTAAGCAAATAGTCACTCACAAGTACCGGCAATCCGGCATCCCCGGTAACTACTATTACCCCAGGACGCACTGGGCGCAACTGCAGCAGCATCTTGTTTTTTTTTTCTTTTTGTTATCGCAACCCAGTCGGATGCTGCCGACGACACCGGGACAGACCGCCGGGGCCTATAGAAACCAAGGCGAAGACACCTTCGCCTCCACAGTACCTCCCGGTTTTCGGTCACGGTTCCTTGCGCATGATCTCGTCTCGTGGCCCGTCCATCTCTAATGATGTTTGCTCAGCTTGATAATCGTTTCTTCCTGGGCGATATAGCGCAAGCGTATGTGTCGTCCCTTACCATCATCATTTGCCATCATCGCCATCAGTCCAGCACACACACACGCACGCAACCCAACCAGCCGGAGACCACAAGAAATGGTGATGTTGATGGTGCTATGCTTTCGCTACGCTCTCTTATCCACCAGGTTTTTTAGGGAGCTTTCGGATGCTGCATTCACCGTCTTAAAGGTGTCAAACATGTCTCGGCGTCCGGACTGCCTACGCACGCCCGGTACGGAACCCTTCGCCGCAGACCGGCTGTACTGTTTGCTCAGATGTCCCCGGCCTTCGCAGGCTGCAATGATGCAGCACGATTATCACTTACATGCCCCTAGCATTCACCTCGCTTCGATGTAGTCGAACATCGATTTTGTACCGCATCCGGATCCGTTTGCTGGCCGCCACCGGTGAAAAGAAGCGGTCCATTCATTCGGCGGCCGACGGTTTCGACGTATTCGACGCAAATAAAAAGTCAATCGTGCCTTTCTGGTCCCTTTTATTTGTTGTTTCATAAAACGGGAACTTTCATTCGAAGGCAAACGGTTTTGCTTGTGTTGCAACAATCGGCAAAAGGAAGACATTTTTATGAGCGTATATTATTTAATTCCTCATTGTGCCAGGGTACCAGACCAGTGCCGGGGTTTTCCCGTTTGAAAGACACGGGTCACAACATGCGTTATTTATTTACACAACATTTTCACCGCCCCACAAAACTGGACAATGGAATGTTTGGATGGACGAGGATGAAACAAACTGTCATCCTTTGCCCAAAAAAAGGAATTGAAGAAGGAACCGGAAGGTATGGGTTTGGCGGGCTTTTTACTACGTAATGATGACATGTTTCCGGTTAAGAGTAGATGAAAGAAGAGTAAAAGTAGTGGGAAAAAATGAATTTAAAAAACCCACAAGCAAGATATTAGAAAAGAAGTTTAAACTTGATTTTGATAAATTTGATAAATTATACAAAAATTGCAATTTATTTTGGAAAACTCCTTCCTTCATCCTTCAACTGATGGCTTCTAGCAAAGATGCCACAACGAACCCTAAGTTTCATTTGTTTGTTATTCTATTTTCACGTTACTTGTTTCCCTTTTTTTTAGCAACCGTCCTGCATCCATCGTAGACAACGGAAACAAAACTTACCTCACTGTATTGCTTTTGAATTATTGTTGCTAGATTTGCGAAAGAAATCGAGGAACAAAACCAAAAAAAAAAAGGTACACATGGTTCCCATTTGTACAATTAGAAACGGAGCTTACTGGCTAAATGGTCATGTTGAAATGTTCGACTCATTCTATTTTATGTAGGCCCTTTAGACCCTTTATGTCTTCCTGTTCCGCTGCGGCCCTTGGGCAAATGTTCCGGGTTGTTCCGGAACTATGCTACCGTTAGGAGACAATGGAAAGGTTTTCTCTCTATACCCACGTTAAATAATGGCTACATCTCACAACGAGGCTTTGCCATGTCGGAAGAAAGTACCCCCGATGTACCTGACACGGGTTTGTCTATTGTTCTGATAATTTGGACCAAAACTACTGAAGATGACTGATGACAATAAGGTTTGTAATCAAAAGTGATCAGTTTTGCTATTGCGTTTGCATAAATGCAGGCGTTTTACATTTGTTATTTGTTTATCTTATAGTAAAGTTTTCTGTTATAAGTTTATGTTTTAAATATATTTTTATTAACACTTTATTTACATTCATTTTTAAAGTGGAGTTTTGATTTTAGTTTTGAGAAGGTTTTTGAAAAACTTTAACCAGACATGGAAGTGAAAGAGATAAGTTTCATTAAAAGTCATTGACATAAATAATAGGGAGTTTCTAGTTCTTTAGGTAGTGTGACTCTGAGAAATTGCTATTAGTGGACGACGTCTATCTCCGAGCGGTTACAGATCAACAAGCATTAGTTGAGTTCCAGAGGATGTGGAATCCCTGGTGGCGAAGGAAGCAAGCGTACTGCGTGACGGGTAAGTGAATGGACTCTAATCTATCTAATAATGGCTCAGATGAAGGCATCCAGCCAGCAGATGCATATTGGCGTAGTGAGCGACCAATACTTCAGTACAGGGAATTTAGGGAGGTTGGACCTTCAAAGTCTTTAGACATACCAAGTACGAATACCAGCTCAAGGCTCACGTTTTAAAACTCATTTTATAAAGACCGGCTTGAAGTATAATAAAACGGAACAATAAATCTTTCATCTGCATACATTCAGGCGTAACAAACGCCTACAAAAGAAAACACAAAAAATACAAAAGCCCCCAAAAATGTTCATGTTTGTTACGAATCAGGTTGTAAATGTGAATTTAATTATTTAAATTCAATGGCACAATGGCATCAACAGTCTAATAGACCACCGGAATTCTTCTACAATTGACTGTGCGTATTTCCGTTTGCTAAGGATACCTGTGTACCAGGCTACATCTAGCTGCTTTGGGGGTCACTTTTCCATCCAAGATACGTAAAGGTTTGCCACAAAAATGCGACCAAACCACAGTTAACCCAAAAAGTTCAACGGCTGATCGTCAAACAATCGACCGCATTCTATCCATTCCAAAAACTCCCAAGAAACCTTTAACTCTGTGCCTTTCTGGGGTATGTTGCAAAAAAAAACCCCCGTATCACCATGCTAATTGTAGGTTACACACCTTCAGTACCTTACTTTGAGAGTAACTGCAGCATATTCCTGCAGGGAGGTTTCTTGATAACGTCCCACACCATGGTTTGAAGCTGCAAACAAATGAAGCAAACGGAAAAGCTACACGGTCGCTGTTGTGGCAGATGTAAATATCACCTCTTACGGTTCCACTACCGGCAAGAACTGGGTGGACACGAAAGAAAGCAGGTAAAAAAGAAGTACATACTGGCTCTGTGCCGTAGCTGGGACCTACCGGTTCTGGGCAAATAGTAGAACCACTTTTCGGAAGGGTTACCCCCGTCGCAATTGGGAATTCGGGGAGAGACAGGGATCCACGTCTAGCGAAGTGTTTGAAGCTATTTGATGTACCAATATTTATCCTGCCGACGAAACGAACGAACTCCATCCAAGGTGCGCTGCCTGTGCGGGTGTAAGAAGGGCACACGAGAAACCTTCCCTCCCCCACCCGGGGGGAAAAATTACGGCTCGTTATTATGCGTGATTCTTGTCCGGATGTTGGCCGTCTGAACGCTCCAATAATGCATTCTATTGTGATATTGCACGCACGACATATTGGTTGTGTGTGTTGATTCTCTCGCTTTTTTAAACTAAAAGCTCCCCACCATTGGGCAATGTACTTTTTTCCATTTATTTGACCAAATTGACATTTTACCGACCGTGATGTACCTACTTTAATCGTGTATATTGATACGCCACGGCTAGCCAAATAGTGCACAGGGTGCGCGTGACAAGTGAAAAAACACTGTTAAACACGTGTTGGCATTTTCGCTATATCTATTTGGTTGGCGTGGAGTTTTTTTTTACTGTCTCTCTCACCTCTGTATGCTTGTCTAATATTTTGAACAAATTGTCAAATAAATTGAACCGTTTTTGGTTGCCAAATACAAACACACACACACACACATATGTATATACAGGTACGTCCACACTAGGAAAAATGGTGTCGCATGTTTATAATTTGTTTTCTCACCGCTATCGCAGAATGTTGCCCCCGGCCACTGACACTTTTTCGGGGGGCTGGTTTGTTTTTTTTTTTACATGAGACACGGTAGTGGTACTATTTACAGAACGGCAGAGACAAGTTAATGAAAAATGCAAGCCGTTGTAATTGTTACGTTGTAATTGCTAGCTTCTATTTTTTCTCTCTTCCTTTTCTTTTGTATCTTACTCGTTCTCCTATCGGGGAATGATCCCGGGCAACAATAAACGGTGCGCACCAGACAAGTTAACTCAATCACAAACAATCATTCGCATCCACGCCACGGGGTGCCTCCTCTCCAAGGGTTTTGTGTTAGCTTTGCTAAACGCATTGAGTTGAATTATAATCCTTTTGCACGGAATCCGGAATGCATTCGTGTGCTGATGGCCTAATGCAATAATAAATTGCAACCCGACCAATCGACATTATTCCGGGTGTCGGATCTCCGTGACGGAGTTGTAGAATTTTTTAATACGATTTTGGCATTACATTTTTGCCTTTTCTTAACGCTTTAAGCTTAAACTATTAGATAACAATCACATTAGGCGTAATTGTGCTTCCCTGCCGTCTGTACCTTCCTTGTCGAAGTGCAGGAATTTTTGAAAGCACTGGGTTGAATATTGACTATCAACGTGAAAATTTGTAGGAATATTTTCATACTCCGTCATTGCCTGCATTCGGTAATATTTTTTTTCGATAGGTTTTGTTAGCGCCAGGGGAACACATCACATCACCAGTTAGTCCCTGCTAGTTGTGTGACTCCACCACGCACCAAAAAGGGTGCAGAGATGAGTTAAAAAGGGGGAAAACAGTCCAAAAACACGAAAGGACATTTGTGTGTGCGTGTGTGTGTGCATAGGATGGGATGGTATGTATGAATGGAAAACGGCCCTGGTACCGGCACGGTACGCCGCCTGGCAGATGTTTGATCATTAATGTTTGTTTGCTTTGGCCGACGAAATGGTGAAGCGAGGTAAAAATTGTTCTGGACAAGGAGGAAGAAATGAGAGTCAAAGAGAAGTGAACCATGGGTCGCGCGTACATTTTCCGGTGGTAATTGGTTCATTTTTCCTTACGCTTCGGTGGTATTCGAGTGATTGAAAAGTGACAGAATTTTCCGTACTCTAAGCTGGATGTTATGTGTACAGAGTAGTTGAAATTAAAATAAGAGACAATTTTCCTTTTAATCATGATCATAAACAATAAAGTCACTGATCATTTTCCCAAAGTCAAATAATGAAGGTACGTTACGTTAATTGATAACAAATTGAAATTAGCCAATATTTCTCTATTTTAATTGCAACTTTATCACTGAATTTAAGTCTCATTGCAAGCAATAATTCTGCTAATGGGAAACAACCAAATTATGCTACAAATTTTCATTGCTTGCGGTCTTGCCATTCCTTATCGACGCAACACGTCAATCGGGCATCGAAATAACGAATAAACGATCAGCTTGAAAACTTTCTTTCGTACCCACCGTCAACACACGCGGCACCATTCCGCTGAATAGAAATGGCCACTTGAGCCGAGCGTGCCGCGGGCCTTCATTACATCGGACTTTATTATCGGCGGTGACGCCGTTGACCAACAATGGCGTACGGCGTGCCACGTGCCATCAGTTTTAATTTAAAACACTCTGCTCTCTCTCTCGCTGTTTCTTTCCTGTTACTGCTTTTTTCTTCTATATTCACAAACACACACACACGTTCCGCAAGGGAAGATTGTGTTTTGTTTCGATCGATTTGATTGTTTTATGGTGGTGCGTTAGGTGATGCGAGTGTGTGGTGCTGTAGTACGCTACACACTCGCTTTATCAGCAGCGAGACATTCAATGGCATAGAAAGGGGTTTGCTGGCAGTGGAAAATGATTACAAGCAACTGCTTGTCCAACAGAAGTGGGCGAAGTGTTCCATTTAAATCATACCCTAAATTGTTATTTGAACAGTCGCAAATGCCCCAAATGATGTTTTGATGAATATGAGAGGTAATTCTTAAAAAACAAATGTTTAAAAAAGTGCTTTAACAGTTTCAATCTAACGAAACCCTACCATAGTTATTGCTTAAGATCTCATTTCACACCACCAGCCATAGCAGCCCATTAGATATCATTAACTGCATTCAATGGCAAAGGATATGGCTCAACTTTCCCAGACTCCTGCTGTGCAATGCGATGGGTTGTATGTTTTTGGGACCAGCAGCAGCAGCAGCAGCAAACCAACGGGAAGTCACGCTGTGCTAATCGGATGTCCATTTGTATCGAACAATTGGCCATGAAGAATCGGTTTACAGCACAGCAGGAGTAGCGAGCATTACCGGCAAGGGTGGAGGCTAGTAGAGAAATTGACACCTTTTCGGGTGTGGCAAATGGGTGACTTTTGTCGGTGCAAAGGTTAATCGAGTTTGCTGCCTTTGTCGATTTAGTCTTTGTGCAGAGGAAAGCAGGGAAATTGTTAGCACGGCTGACCTTTTTTAGGAAAAATGGCTTTGAATATTGATGGTTTTAACATTTTAAAGTAGGATTTTAGAAGTTTTACAGTAAGAACTATGAGGAATATTTCATGGAGTTCATCAGGACTGTAAATATGTTCGACTCTTCAACAAACTAAAGATCTACTCTTAGATCGACTGCAAAACAATTTTAGAATTATGTCTAATCTAAGATAAATGGAGATTTACTTCAGATTTTGATCTTAGGATCAGCAAAGTGCAATACCAGTTCTGAGCCTAGAGCCGGTAGTATTAGCAAACTTTGTGAAGATATTGAAGTGGTCTGGAGTGGTTGCTCCAGAAGCCCCAAAGACCAGAAGTCTATCCTTTTTTTAGAGTTTCTTCAGAATCTTTGAAGTAATTGTGAATTTAATTGAGTCATCACTATGTCTGGCTTCCAGAGTCCAACAACTTGTTGCCATCAAAGGCAGCTTCGTGTACAAAATCTGCTACTTTTATAACGTATCATACGGCAAAACAACTTCAAATTGCAGACACGTACAATACCCAGATCCTTACAGACTTTGGATATGAAGATATTGTGTCAAGTGAAACAAATTTCATAGTTCTAGGCGACTAGAGCAGCCGATTCCTCTCATTGTTATAAAAAAAGAGTTTCATAAGTAAGATCCGAAGAAAAAAAACTTGTTGGGCTCCTGCAGATACTACTTTATGTAGACGGTTCATGTGGTAGTTACCTATGGAGTGCTATAGGACATCCACTTTTATCCTCCAATTGTTCGCTGCTTATCATTTGTTGCTACATAGAGCATTGCCCTTCTTTATTCTACAAAGTTTATAAAGAAAGTACTAATAAACTTGTTGTACTAAGAAAAACATTTATACTAAATCAAGTTCATCATCTTATCTCCATATATTCCAATAAAACGTATTCAAACGTGTATTCAATCTAAATTAGAGCCAACTCTTTTAACATACTGTAATAAAAGTTGTAAAAACTGCTGAACATATTTCACTATATAACCAACCATACATGCATCTGTTGGATTGTTTAGCACATCGATCGATTGTTTGAAAATCTCAAAAACTTCTCATGAAACCCAACACAGCTATTGTAAGTTGAACATCGCGGATTAATCTACATATTGATTGTTTCGCAACATGTTAAAACGCGTGGATGTAGCAATAAAAACATACTAGCAAAAATTGATACTACCTTCAATCTGCTTCAGAATGATGAACGAGCGAGGGGTTATGTCACCTAAAAATTCGGGCCTCAGCTTCCAACCAGAACACAGTCTGCTCATGTGTTTGGGACTTGTGCTAGGGCCCAATACCAAGCAACACAACTAGAACTACCAGCATCAATCCATCCAGCGAACGCAAACAACATTTTGCAATTTTCCATTTATGCATGTTTTGTTTAAACGGAACTAATATATGAAACATATCAGAACCAGGCTACCGTTGCCGTTATTTCCTCCGGCAGATACATGAATGTGCCTGTGTGTGTGTAGGAAGCTCAATCTAGTTTCACGTTCCGAAACGGATGTTCTTCGTGATGTTTAGTGCTGGATGTGTTGACGGTTCCATTCCGGGACAGGATGGGTGAAAAGGATCTATCTTCCTCACCTCCTACTCTGTCCGGGGCAAGAATCAATATGGGAAATTGTTAAACTCTGCTGGACCTGAATGAATGTAGGTGGAGACACTGCTGGCAATCAAACTAGGAAAACGCCCAACGAGACAATGTGTGACGCTTATGCATTGATAATGTGTTTATATTTGTGGTAAAAATTACTCATTTTAACTGGATTATAAATGAACTAAGGACATTCATCTTGGAACTACTAAAGACACATCTTCCGTAAGACAAATCACATCGGAAAAGAGACCAAAAAAAATTATTGTCCTTTTGCCGGGATACAAGTACGACAGCCCACAAGAACCCTGTAGAATGCAAGCACTTCAATTTCCAATGTTGGCCATCGAGTGCAGCACGAAATGTTGTTTGATTTTCGCACACACACACACACATCGATCGTCCATCGGCATCGATTCGACAAAAACGGTTTAAAGTGGACAAGTCCTGTACTGGCGCGCGTCAAACCGCTTGTCATCGTCAGGCAGCGTGTTTCCTTTCGCCTTGCCAAACCGAACCGTAAACCGATCCCTTCAGGACGTGCTTTTTGATTGTAGAAAACGAAATAAAATAATACACCACTTCACCACGTGCCTGGTTTGTAGCAAAAATGAAAAAAGGAGATAATATGAATGGTGGTTTCTAGTCCCAAACCGACAAGGGCCATCGACGTCAGACTCATACGGGGGAAAACAAAAATGCAGTGTTTGCGGTTTGTTGTTACAATATTTTCACCTTTTTCCCAAATTCCCACAACACGGTATCTGGGCAGTACTTCAGCAGCATCGCCGAGCTGCTGTTTGTGATGTTTGTGTAAGGATTGGTTGGTTTGAAAGGAATTTTCTATTACGAAAGAAATTGATCATAAATTGTGTTCTATTACTGAACGGAAAATGTGAAAATCTCACACACAAAAAAAAACAAAAAAACAAATTGATCTTTCAGCCCATTTTGGTTCAATTGTGTTGTGAATCCGCATAGATCTTTGCAAGACTCGCAAGGACGAAACTAGGACGCAATGGAGACAAGTTTTCCATCATCGTCACCTCCAGCGTTCGCCACGGAAAAGGAGGTCGAGGTCAGGCGAAAAGCCCAAGACCACTGGTAGCACTCTTCCATCAACATCATCATCAACCATCATCAACCATCATCATCGGCGAGACGCATTCGCCATAGATAAGATGGTTTATGGACATTTTTCATTCAAGCACTCTAAAGATGAGCAAATATTGGTGTTTGGCAAAGAACGACTGCACGCAGCCATTCGCGAACTATGTTTACGTGGCTGTGGACGTATGTGTGTGTGTGTGTGTTTGTTTGTATGTATGTGTTGTTGGAATTGAGAGGGAAAGTGAGTGCAGTGAAATGGATTGGATCGTGCAACAAACGAACGCCAGTGTGGAGTTTTTTTTCCTCTACTCTGTTTTAGTCAATCTTAGCGAAAGAACCACGTTTTGGTGGAAATTCTTGCTTCGTTTTTTTATTGCTGTATTAGACTGCAATGGAGGTTTGTAAGAAATTGAGGGAAAAAAATGGAAATCGATTTCATTACCATGTTATTAGACATTAGACCATGTTATACCCGTTCAAGATTAAGGATCACATAAGGCACCTGATTTCAAGGTTTGATTGCTAAAAATTGATTCAAAACACTAGAGGAACTTCTTCAGAGGATCAGTGTTGGATTTTCCATACAAAGTTCTACCCAGTACCCTGGGATATTCCAATATCTTTGTTTCCAATTAGATGACATCCCGGTGAACTGAAGTGTCTCACCATCTCAGGATGATCCGAACACTGGATTTTCCCGACTTTGGGGTGAAATTCTACTGAACTTTTTCCCACTTTCAACAAGCCACAGATGTTGGAGTATCGCCAGGCCCATCCCAGGCCGCGTCCCAGAAAATGTGTTCCCGGTGCAAATGAGAGCTGTTGTTACTGCTAAATGCACAAACAACAATCATACCGAACCGGGTTGGGTTTGGTGCGGTGCAGATAAGGTGCAAATCTTCCAAAAGGGGGTGTTTTTGGCAGGGGTTCTCGCCATGTGGTTTTGCACTTGACTAAAACAATAATCTCTTACCATTTGCTTTTTTTTTTTGGTTGCGTTGGGTTTTGTTTTGTCGTCAAGTGCGGGAGAAACACGAAGGAAACTCCAGTAGGTAAAGGTCCGTTTTTGGGTTTTAGATATGCAATGAGGGTAAGTATATGTATGCGGTGCTGGATGGTACATCTGTGGCATATTAGTCCTTGCCCTGGTGAAAGATGGTGAAGCAAATATGTGCCCTTATCCACACAACATGATTCTTTTATTGGGAAAATAAATAAACATCTTTTTCATCTAGTAAGGTACATTCGGGGGCCCCCTAGCCGAAACTACTACTGCCTAGTCGTGACATCATGAAAAAAGCATTGGCTCACCAAAAGCCTGTCCCATACCGTCGAGTAGGACTAGGCAAATGCGAGATATAAAGACTGTTTCCCTAATCTCGGGTTGTAGTAGTGGTTTTTGGGACCCATTTCCTTTGCCACACATTTTATTGCACTCCGTAAGTGCCCCGGCATTTAGCACGGGTGTTTAGGTTAAAACCTAAAGACTAGCAACCGGAACCAAACAAGAAAATGAGTCATTATACTAAGGCAAAGATGCACATAAACACATAACCACAAAACCGTACCGCACTGTACACGTGTAAATAGACATAAAACGTGTGGACAGTTGAAAAGCACCNAACCTAAAGACTAGCAACCGGAACCAAACAAGAAAATGAGTCATTATACTAAGGCAAAGATGCACATAAACACATAACCACAAAACCGTACCGCACTGTACACGTGTAAATAGACATAAAACGTGTGGACAGTTGAAAAGCACCTGCCTCATGTTTGTGTGCAATATATTTTATTCATTTAAATAAATAAGTCTTGGTGTGGTTTATGGTTCTTTCGGTTTTGAAATTTTTATACCAAACTTTTTCGACCAGAGTTAGATAAATAGAAGAATAAAAACTTTGTTCCCTTTAATACCCGTAAGCTTTTCTAAGCATCCCGGTAAAACTTAGCTCCTGCCTGTGATAAGGTTAAAATATGGTATTCAAAGTTACCTAAAGGCGATGTTGTTTTTTTATACGCATTACTTTTTCTTTCTTCTCCCCTAAATGCGCCAACGGTGGTGGTGAATGGCTGTAGGCCGGTTCGAGCGAAAGTAGTAGCATTATAATTTTAATTAACAAAGTTTTTCGGTTCCGTTCCCCCATGCCAAAAAAGGCTCGACTGTCTTTTAATAGAAAATATTTCCAGAACAAGCTTTCCGGGTGGAAGCGAAACCGGGGTTGAAGGAAAGGCTTAGCAGAAAAGACCTGCCGATCGAGTGCGCTAAAAGAAGCACCCTACCCACCAGCAAACTATACCGGAGGCGTTCTATATCTGTGGCGTATTTTGCATCCTCTCTCGGCGAACACGGTCGGTCTGAGCTCGGTCAGTCGTGCGCGGATGATGCGGCGAGCGCACTTGGAAAGATTATTCTATTACATTAGTAGCTGCTCCGTTCCTGGGGCACACAGTAGGGTTAGCAAAAGTTTCACTACCGGACCGGTGGGGGGTGGCCGAGGACCGTAAAAGCCATTTCGAGTGTCGCAAAAGTGCGCTCAGGGAATGTTCATACTGGCCCGGCGCACCATTGCTGTGATGGATGGAAAATTGTTAATTAACATTATGGCCGGTTTGGCTGGCAAGACTGTTTGGTGAGGGAAAAGTTTTTAACGGTAAAATCAGCAACGAGTGATATCGCTGCGAACGTTGAGAGATGATTTTTATTTGCCGGAAGCATTTTTAACCTCTGCTGGATTTGGTGCCAAGATGGTACTCGCCATAATATGTAGTGTGAAATATAAGGAGTTCGAATAATGTTTTAGGGTAGAAAAATATAAATCATTTTTGAGAATTGTTGAAACTTGTTTTTTTAAGGGACGAATGGCAAATGATTGATATTTTTACATTTCATAATTTCTGGAAAACCTAATGGAGTGTCCAGCACACATGTAGAGTGCCTAGCATAGCGAAGTTTGAATCTTCAGATTCCGATCTATTACAAATATTAACCATTGATTTATGACAAACAAGACAATTAAGTCCAAATAAGGGGCGGGCCCCGTGGTGTATGTGATAAACGGTGCCGGTCCACACGGCAGGACCGGATTCAAATCCCATCCATACCGTCCCCAAGCAAGGACTGACTATCCAGCTAATCAGTAAAAATAAGTCTAGTAAGCCAAAAATGGCCGGCGTGTTCTTAGATGTTGTTAAAACCCAACAAGAAAGAGAGATGTCTCAGCCTGTAGGGTGTCCCAGTATGTCTAAGCATTTGAAAATAACACTACAGCTCAGCTTTTCAACAAATCAAATGTTTTGATTTGATAGTTTTGTTCTCTGCTACATTCGACATTTCCGAGATCCATTTAATTGTACACCAAGGACTATACTTTTAACGTTGAATTTTTGATACTCTTAGTTCCAGACTTTTTTGAAAGTTTCAATGCTGTTCATTGTCTAGACAAATGTTTTGTATATACGTTATTATCAGAGCTCAAAACGTTTGGGCCCTGTTATCGATCAATTAAAATTATCAGAGCCCTGTTTGTTTTACCTGATTTTTCGGTAAAAATCGACTTATCTACATCTTCAATAGTCCTCGTGAGACACCTCAAGATTCTTCTGCATCACGTTACGAACTGCTCCGATGCTCACACCTTCCATTTTCGCCTAGTGTCTTAGTACATCGTTTTGAGCATCGTTTGTGCCTGAACTCTTGGTGTTTTACCGGGGGAAAAGTGTATATACTAGCACTTAACATTCACAGATTGGCAGATATTAATGTAAACCATAGTACATACCCATCATCAGCTGTTGACGCATCTGATCTGTTGATAAAGATAGTAATATAAAAATAGTATTAGAAAATTATGTTTCTCCCAGATATTGAAGTGTAAAAACAAACTTAAATTAACGCAAAACAACTCATATTGTAGTTAACTTAAATCACACAATATCCGTAGATTTGCTAAAACGTTTCCAAAAAAGTATGCGACCTTTAAAGACATATTTCAAAAGATAAACAAACTTCCGCCAAAAAACCACTTTCATAAGTCACACGACCAGTGGCACCATCGGCATTAGGCCTACTATTAGCAAGGATAACGCATATGTTCGTACCGTTGCAGCGGTGTACAACTTCGCCAAACAATGTTGCCTCCGGTTGGCAAAAGATCGTACACAAGAAAGGCACCCGGCAGCCGACCGACGCGAAATGACTTGACGCGCAAATGCATTCCCATGGTCATGCAGTTTCTAGCCGGCGGTCTGTGAAGCATCACCGGGGAACAGTATCAACAGTAACGACTGCCTTCGACTCGAGTCAACTGTCTCG
>STHD01000004.1:20326564-20480129 GCA_016170015.1 Anopheles longipalpis
AACCGAAACGCTGTTGCGCCGCAATGTTTGTGCAGCATTTACGCCGGAATTGCACGTCTCTTTGTGGCGTGCGTGCGTGGTTTTAGCGGAATGAGTTTCCAAACTCAGCACACTCAGCTCATTTTGCATCACGAAAGTGCAGTGTAAACAGATATTACTTGTGATTGCGAGCGGGATGTAGACGGAGGGGAGTTTAGAAGATCGCTAGCAAAGTTTGCGATGGTAGAAGGAATGGTTCTCGAGATGAAAGTTATTTTATTTTTGTAAGACTTGTAAGCAATTAAATTAAAAGTATGTGATGGAATTTTTTTACATCGAATTTTACATCGCAAACAAACCAAATTCTAAGTGTTTCGCTTCTACAGATGATTCCAAAGATATGGTCTGGAATTTATAGATTAAGTTAGAGACTTCAAACAATTCAGGTTAAACATTAATTTTTTAATGATAAAAAATTAACAAAGAAATGAACATTTTTCCAACCATACATGAGGTGATGTACGTGAAAGCCAAGACCTCTCTTGAACTTGTAGAGTCACATAAGAAAAAGGAGAAAAATGTCCTCCAGTTACCCTAGTCGAGATCAAATTATCTGTCGTTCGGATTACAATATAATTTGAACATATTCTCCTGTACAAACTCTCTTAAAATTCTAAACAACTCCGGGGAATCGGTTGGAACTGGAGCAATTTGGGAAAGCAGTCAGGCTTGGGCATCTTCAACAGCTCTGGATTGACAGCTTCGTATAAGGATATTCATTTTGGAGTTAAATTTCTTGACCGTTTGACCGGTTAGACCAGCCTTCATCTTCAGTTTGAATTTCTGTATATTTCTCGAACGCTTAAAACCAGATGGTCGAAACTAGGCTTCCAAATGATGGATTTTGCATTCTTCAAAAGTGTCAAAATTTTGTAGATGTCTCCGTGATCGTATCCGATCGACAGGAACTGAAGTTTGAGGGAGTAGGCTTTTTGAACTAACTGTAGATCGAAGTTCTTCCACTATTCCGGCCATAGCGATTGTTTGTCACCGAAAAATAATATTATTGGATGAAACTGGAACAGTCAAATGTATGTACAAGCCCGTTACTCCTAGATTTAAGTCAAAGCAAAAATACCTTCTTAAAAAGATTTATAAATGGTTGATTAACTTTTTCAGTTTTACACAATGCGTCTCCAATCAGTATGAATTAAATAGCAATAAATGATTTAAAAACTGGTGTACCAACGTCTTCACTTCTCGGTAATAGATAGTAAAAGTCCTGAAGAAAATAGTAAACCAAAACCCGTAGGAAACTCTTTTTTTCTCTTCTTCCAAATTCGTACGCAGGCGTGTTAGTGTGTCTAGGCAACCAAGTAAAGCATCATCTCCCTCATCATCATCATAATCATCATCCAGAAACCTGTCGAGCTGTTCCATCGTTATCAGTATCATAAGTTTTTTTCCATCATTTTCTCCATCCTGTCAAACCGTATGATTCATCGGATGAAGAGTCCTCGTAAGGGTTATTCGTTGCCGGTAACCGGTACTGACTTCCATCTTACTGAGATGGCTTCATCTCCACGGCACTACGCCAGACACATCGGTGCGGTTCCATTTTGTTCCAATCCAACAACATGGCAAGTGATCGACTAGTTGCAAGCCGTCTCGTTTTTGGTTGGCGGGACAGTTTGTAAACATGTTTCATAAATTATGAATTCAGATAGTTTCCCCAACCGGGAATGAGTGATGTGTCTAGGATGGTAATGGGAAAAAGGATTAGACAAGTTTCGATTAACTGCCGTCGTATGTGTACACGCTAGTGGTACGTTTGGGAAGCGATAGAAAGTTATCTTTTGTAGATAATGCTTTCTAGAAAAGCGTTCGTTTTGAAACCAACAGAAACGACTACTTCCAACATTTTTGTATTGCTTTGGGACAATTCCTAAATTTTTAAATCTGTCTACATATAAAACAAGTATATTAGAAGAGAGTATTTCGAACAAAAAATTATATTATTAATAATTCAAATATCAAAACCGGCGTTCCAAGAAACTCATTACTTTATTTTTCACCCTTCCAGCCTTTGAAATGCCTCAAACAAAATGTCACTCACTCACAAACCCCTTATTCTTTTGATGTGCTTCATTATTAATTCATCTCACGTTAATTTGTTTAAATTTTCTTCCTGTCTTCCCCTTTGATGATGGGAGACGGCAGTACATCACGTATGCATCACCGATGGTAGCAATGAAAACCCGCCAATACCGTTCGATCAATCGGGAAATGGGGTAGCCCCGTGAAATGGAGTTACTAATAATGCTACAAGTAATCGCTAAATGGCAAATCGACAAGTGTGCTACGAACGATCAAAGCGCACCAGTTCTTCACCATCATAAGCCTTCTCGCGAAACATTATCCGACCCATCCATACGGAACAGTATCACTACACCGAACAACACAAAAGGCGGAAGGATCCGCCATTGTTGGGAAATTGTAAGGCTTCCCCATTATAAGGCCTACCCGCCATGGTATGGGCAAGCATATATGTGTGCCTGGTCCCCGTCAACCCGGAGAGACATTACGGATGGTGGACGTTGAGTGCTATCATCATCACTCAAAACTTATTAAAATTATGGCCATCGTTTGAAGCTCGTGCTTTTTAAGTGAACCGTACGCGAAATGGCGGCCGGCACACCAAAACAACAAAGGGCACCTTTGCGCACGGTGCGCCAGGTGAAATATTGATGAAAGATGTGCCTCGATTTGGAGGGAAAACAGGGAGAGAAGGAAGGGAGTAGGTGCTGAAGGACCTCTGGAAGGTGCGATGGCGGTGGGCTTTGATCTTTGCCGTCGTCGCCATCAATTGACCGCGCGAACCGGTGACTTCGTTTCGCGGTACCGGTTCGTTTTGTTTGCCAAAGGTGAAGTGGACTTAAGTGAAAATGCATTTTTCTTTACTTTACAGCCCCATCGAAGGCTTCCCGCTTTTGAGTACCGGCAATGATGATAAACTGCATCACCGGGATGAAGTGCTTCATCGGCATCAATCGTACGCGGTTTCGGGTGGACGCTCCGTTCTTTGCAGTGAAGAATGCTGATGAAGAAGTGGCTGATGGGACGTGGAACAATTATTTGCTTTTCTTAATAAAATTTAGCTCAATAAGGAAGAACGCAAGCATTGTTAATAATCGAAATAAATGAATTAAAATAAAAATTAATTTATCTAAAATTATTAAACATTCCATCCTTGCGTACTAACGGTAAAAAAAGCGAGATCATTTACAAGTGGTTTTACTTTAAACAAACTCCTAAAAAGCAACACATAAAATCAACATATAAAACTTGTTCGAACAAACATCAACGCGGATATTGTGCTCGGTGTCGCATGGTTCTTAAACGAAGCCCACGAAAAATCCATTCCACCAGCGCTCTGACGTAATAAAAGTAAAACTTCAGCCCACTCGTCCAGAATGGCAAGCAATTCCAAATTAAAAGTCGCGTATTTTGCTTTTCCCAGCACCCCTCCTCCACCCTTTTCCACTTTTCCAGGTTGTTAGAATCGAGGTTTTTCACACTCACTTTCCAACCCTGGCCAAAAACCTGGGCCGCCTGCGAAACCGTAGCGTGGTGACAATTTTGTACTTTCCAGTGGATTCTTTTTTTTTGTGTTCTTCCCACTGTTGCTTTTTTGCACCCTGTGCAGACCACTGTGCAGACATCACCTTGTCCCTGCATATCAAATGAGCCGAAGCCGAACGAGTTGAAGCGAAGTAGCGCGCTTGCTTACTAAAAAAAATAAAAACGGGTTGTGAAGAAAGGATAAATTTTTAATTGAATTCGTGACTTGGTCTAGAAATGCGAAATGGTTCGCTTCCGAAGCATAAAACTTAATTACTTACAATGCTGTTGTTTTTATTTCATTAAAAGAAGATTTTGAGCTATAGATTTCTGGGCTGATTTGCAAGACGGCCCACCCATACAGTGTGGTCGGGATCGTATAAAAACACGCGCCACTACAGTGCCGCAGCTTCCCCGAGGGAGGGGTTTTTGTGGCGGAAGAGCCCGGCTAAGGGGCGCTGTGGATCGAAATTTAATTAGAACGCTTAACCCACACCGTCGGCGCCATTATCGCGCCGGTCGCCATTTAACGCCGGGTGTTTGTCGAGCAACAAGAACGTCAAACATGTGTATCAATTTTTTAGCCCGATCGAATCGGTTTTTCTCGGGGATTGTCGAATGTTTGTGGTGGGTGAAATTGCGGTAAACATGGCTGTATATTGGAAGATTATATGGATGTGTGTAAAGGTTTTGTAATAAAAATATTAATCTTACTGTTGGTTGCGCGTAGATTTTAACAGGAACAGGAAAGTAGACATAATATTTTCGATATGAGTTTAATTATTGATGGTTTTCCTCTATAGATAATTATTCTTCACAAGAATATTATTCTTAACTTTATTCCACGGTGTGCACATAGTCGGCCCACACTAGACTACGTGCAGTAGATCGTCCGGTGTCATTCTCATGGCATGAATAGCGCTCCGGATCTTGTGAACATAGTTCTTTGCACCATAGTGATATCTTTTTATTCTATGTGGTACTGCTCAAACATACGATATTCACAATCCTTGCGGATCCTCAAGAATCAAAGTTTTCATCAGTTTAAGGTAGAGTTCACTTCTCAGAGATATTTTTGGAACTCGTGTTTCTCGTGTTTCTAATCTGGAAAAAAAAACATGTTTTGCTATCCATTCCAGATGAAATGTAAACCAAGATATTCTCGACAGCATCACAACCAAAATCCAAAAAAACAAAGAGAGTATTTATTTTGTAGAAGTTTACCTACGATTATCGAAGTTTATCAAACTGGGGTGAACCTCAGAACCTCTCAGATCAGAACATTCGAGATCTAAAATGTACTCAAATTTGCTATTGAATGAAGAGCGTCGAGAATCTCATTTTAAAATTATTTTAGAAGAATAAGATACGGGTATCGAATGGCTATTCAATTGTCCGTAAGGTATTTACTTGTAATTCGTACGGGTCTTGAGGATCTAGTTTTAAAATATTAGGATATCTTAACTATATGGTCTTGCTCTTGTACAGAACACTTTTGAGCTTCACATCTAGCAATGTTTGACAAAGATTCAATGAGATTTCAAAATGTTCAATTTCCAACTATCTTCTACCGTATCCTTGTCTGGCCATCATTCTCAATGATTTCGAAGAAATTGCCGATATCGATCCTTTCAAAAAAAATTGTATGCCAATAAAATTCAAAAATGGTAATTTGCTCTTATTTGCTATTATAAAACAATTTTCTACCAAATAACAATACACGTGAAAAGCGCACTATGCAAATGATTACTCGGTAAACTTTGTGGAGGGAATAGCAAAAAACTACAAGTACTTTTATATCCTAAATTATAATCTCTCCACCCTGGTCCTCTCCCTTTGCCCCGTTTACGGTGGTGGATAAAGGCTACCATATCGTTTTGTTAGTACATGGTGTTTACCCCGAAAACGAAACTAGAAAACATTTCCTGTGCGCAATGCAAACCCCTGGGCTCGTTTGGTGGAATCCCGGTACTATGTAAACACACCCGGCTCTCATATGAGCGTTTGTCAAATAAACACAGAAAAGATAGAATAATAACATTATTATCATACTTTGCTCTATTCTAAAAGCAAAACAAAAAAAGGAAAACAACCCGGATACACTTGTTTGATGAAGGCGAGCTCGAATGGCTCGGTGATGAATTGTATTGTTTCTGTTGGTTGTTACTTTTATTATACAATAACCGTATGATAAACATAACGTTGCTTAGAATATGCATCTATTTAACTTCACTGGAGCACACATTCCATGCTGGATATGGTTGACAAATAATTTCTCTCGCGTAGTACTCCTCGCATCGCAAGTACCAGGCGCGCACACCCATTTGCATAGTATAAAATGGACAAACAATCGCGATCGCGAATTTTCCGACCGATTGCATACACATGTACGGCAATATTTCACGAGAAGCCAATTAACAAGCCATCGCGACACAACAGCACCCAGAGCAGTAGCAACCCAGCACCAATGGCAATCCCACCGTGACGTGGGCAGAAAACGATGAGGAACAGGAAAACAGGAGCAAAGGAAGGAGAAAAAAGAAATTGCACAGCAAAAACCTCACACCTCACACATATACGCGCGTCCGATCGCGTGAAAATGCTCCGTCAATATTCCCCCGGTGGAGTTCGGTGGCAAAAATGTGGCCCGAAACGCGAATGGCGGAAACTTATTTGCCGAAAGATAATAATGTTGAGTATTTGGGAAAATATTGATTTAGATTTTCGGGATTTGCAAACCAATTAGGTAATTCAGGCGTGAGCGAGCGAAAGAGCGAGAGAGTGGGCCGGATGGTCGGGAAGGTGGCCGGGAAGGCACCATAAAATGTGCGTCCGATCGTGAAAAAGCCCGGGCGGTGGAAAATTGCTAATAAAGAAGCCGAATTTTTGGGGGTCCGTGTTTATCGTGCGCTTTGGTCATCAAACAAAACGATGTTTGCTGTTCCGCTGCGATGGTGCTTGAGAACGTTGGCGGGAAAATTCGGCCGGTTGGGTTGGAAAAATTGCGCGGAAAAGCGAAGGGACGATGGGAGAGGGAAGGAAGGTACAGGTTCCGCAATTCCTTCTATCGTTGCGGGTAATTTGTCTGGGTGCGTGGGTACGATAAGTGGGCGAGTGGCATTGCGAATGCTGACTGTATGGTTTATTATCTTTCTGTGTGCTCTGCATAATGGCTGCATAAAGCTGTCGATTGCTGTGGTGAATTTTAATCGTTCTGCTAACCAACTGAAGGTAAGAAAGTGTGCGAATATTTTTAAGGTAGATTTATACATGAACACGTGTAATGAAAGCAACAGTAACATATTGCATATATATAATGCTGGTTACATCCGGAGACTGGAACAGATTTTTGCCGCAAGCAATTCGAACAAAACTTCATCTGCGCTTGGTTTCTTCCCCTTCTTGAAGGTATCTCTCCAGGGGCGAAGATTAATCCGCAAACCAATTGCACCACCGATTCATATGAACCACCGCAAATGGGATATATTTGCTCTTATTCTTTAACGGTATAAAGTTCATGCAAGGTACCAAGGTTTGCCTTGATTTACAAGCGTTTCGTCGTGTTGATTTTTTTTTCTCTGTCTCTTCCTTTTTGTCTGTCTGGTCGAGTTCATTTCCGCTTACCATTCGGTACCCTGTTTTGTGTGCACCCGGTACAGAAGGTACTTAAGGGGCTTTAATCCATTCATGTGATTTCTAGCGCCCTGAAGGCACATCGGTACATAATGGTTACGGAGTACATATATCTCACCGGAGCTAAATCATGCGAACAGTGGACCATGTTGATGAAACTATCGCATATGTTTTAATCTTAGTGTAGAATTCAATATTGGACAGTATTTCTAACAAAAGAAGAGTTGGATTTTCCCCAAATGGACGAACTCTGGGAAGTACAAGTTCACAAGAAATTTGTTAGAACTATATTGTTTGTTGTCTGCTCGTTATGCGTTACTTTTATACACGCACAATTTCATGGAAAATATCTCGCAAACCTTCATCGGTAATATTCCACGAAAACCATGTTCCAGGAAACCTGGAACACCTTTGCTTCACCTTTTGCAACAGACCGAGTCACGAACAACAATTGTTTGACAATTACCTGTCACATTCGTGGCTCATCCAATCTCGCCAACTCTCCCCCCTTGCATACCGTCGGCTGTTTGTGTGTCTGGTTGATGCCCAGCCCAACTTATTCCTTGGCCGTAGTACATTACAAAGTACGGTGCAGCATCACGATCATCCTCAGCGAGCGAGAGATGTGGATGGGAACAGTGGAGGACCTTCAACGAAGCGAAACCTTCACCAAAGGAGGACGCTGATGACGACAGAACGTATGTGTGTTGTGTAATTTGTTTGTCCAATCGGTTTACATCCCGTCGCTAGATTTAGCTAGGTCTCTAGCTCTTTCCAGCTAGAGCTCGTTCCGTTTTCGCGATTAGGTGCGGTGATCGTAAAAATAGCCATCCTAACTAAGCTCGAAACGTCATTGCCGATCGTTTGGAGGTGAGGTTCTTAATTTCTTGTCCACGCTACTTTGCATCAGCTTTTTTGTTCACACAAACAATTTCCAATAGTAAAATTAATATCCAACACGATATGTGCACGTTCAGAGTGAATGCTTCCCGGTCCTATCAACAGTGCATAAGTGCAAATAGTCCGAAAATCGAACCAAAGCGAATCACCAATAAAATCGATTTGTTCTCCCATCCATCGCGCAATTCTCATTGTCAAGAAAAACGGAAGAAAAACAAAAGCGCTATTATTATCATCATTGAACGTTGTCGTTTGTGCGCTAAATTGGCCAAAGTTAAAACAGAGAAGAGAGGAGGAAAAAAAATCCCACCAACTCACCCAAAACTTTGATCCGAAATGGTGACCGCCATTATAATTGTGAAGCACATCAACTTTTCTCACTGCATAAAGAAGTAGTGGTGGTCTGGGAAGGCCGGTTACACGGGTGGGTACGGAGTGGTCGGATGCGCGTTAAAAGCACAACGAAGCATTTTTTTGTTGGCTTCGAAGGGGCGAGGATGGTGAACTTCTTAAAATAAAATTTTCGTTCACAAATATTTGACGGGAACAAATGAAATAAAATATTGAAATATGATACGATATTCTCGCCCCGGAACTCGAATTTCGAATGGTAGCGGCGGCGGCGGTAAAATGGCGGTGCATTGTCTTTTTTTTGTTTCTTCCACTCAGCTTTTGCTAACTTGTGTGTGTGTGTGTGCTCGTTTTTTTATTGTTCATAGTGTCCCCGGATTCCGATTTCCCATCCCAAAAAAGCCATCAGTGTTTTTTTTGTGTGTTGTGTTTTTCAGATGAGTTAAAGTGGACGGCGGAACGGTTTTTGTGATCTTTCACTCGACATTATCGGTTTGCTTGGGTGCAGAACGGATGGGGTCCCCGGTGGTGCTGATCAATGCTTTGGATGCTGCTGCCAATGCGGGGACGTATGGGGTTTGAAATATTTGGACATTTCAGGATGAGCTGAAATTGAAAACATCATCACCCAATGGATGCGCGCGTGCAATGGTAGTTGGGAAAACCGTCGCCATCATTCCTCCCCCCCTTGATCTGGGCCCCGACAAAGTCAATAGCTCGAAATCGATGAGAGAAACGTTTTAAAATAATGGACTCGCCGACGAGATGTTTGTGAAACGGTTGCCATTTTGGATGTCGTTTGTTTGGAATGATTTTCTTTTTGTCTTTGTTTGTTTTTTCTCTCTTTTTTTGTTTGGTAATTTTTCGGTACGTTTATGATGGTCGCGAAGCATTCTTCAAAGTTGGGATGGTTTTGAAGGGCAACGGAGAACGGTTTGTTCACGAGAATTAAAAGTCTTGCTCACGAAGCCAAAACTTAAATGTCAATGAACCGTTCGTTTTATTGTTACAAAAAGCTGTAAGTCTTAACAAAAAAAAAAACCCCCCATCATTGTGACTTAACAGGAAACATCACAATAAACATATAAAAATGGAAAATTTCCACCTCCAGCAAAACCGAGCTAGCCAGTACAATAAAATCCCTTCATTAATATGCCACCTCTCCCCGGTGGTTTTGCTTACGACGATTAACCAAATCGCCGTATTTGAACTAAGATAAGCGAAGCACGATGATGCACGGTGTACACCTAAACTCCGTCTGCTGCTGGATGTGCATGTTCCGAATATTTACCCTTCCATTTTGAAGCACAGAAACGACACCGGTTTTTTAACCGATTTTATTTCATCCTTGGCAATCGCACTGCAAAATGGTCGTAAAGAAAATGTGCAGAAACTGTTGCCATTAAATGCTTGCAAGCAAGCTTAACGTACACTTTCCTTCTTTTTTTTCCCACTCGCCCTATGTCGCGATGTTATTCTATTTTTAATTTCAAAACGTTATTTGCACACCGTAGCGCTTCCACCGTGCGTAGACCGTGCTTGGTCTGAGTTCGTGCTGATAACAGATCGTCTTACGAGGGAGCGATACGAGATCCCCGGGGGCAGGCTATATTATACTTGCCAACGATAGTGCGAGCAGATTTCTTATGGCGGTTGGGGAGTGGATTTGAACCTGCGGCTGGTGCATTGTAGCGTCGGTGACGTGTGCAGACCGGTGGCCTCGGAATGCACTTCTACAAACAACGGAGCGTCATCATCCCAGTGTCGAGCGTCGAGGTAAATACTTTCAAATAAAATAATTAATTAGATATAAAAGCTGTTAAACAGCAGTGTTTGGCCTTTGTTCGGCTGGTGCCACCACCCATTTCGGTTACCCATCCCCTACCCTTTTGTGGTCTATGTTTGCTCAAGCTCAATACACGGCTCATCTCGGTGCCGTGCGAATGTACGGATGCTGCCTGAATGCCGGCCGTGCATTGGTATCACAATTGTACCGGAGCAAATGTTATCCACCACCACCACCAGGAACCACCGTTCGTTCACGCAAGTGCATGGTGCAATGAGCTGCCAACACTGTGCGCACCATCGCTACAGAATGGCCGACGGGCGGCTGCTGTCTGGCCGTTTTATTGGTTTCTGGTTGCAAATAAAATAATTTGTTTATTAATTAGAACCTGCCGTGAGCACCAGTGCAAATAGGCAGTCAGCAGTACCACCTGCGTGTGTGTGTGTGCGTGTGTGGTTGGTGCATTTTGGGGGGGATTTTTTTGTTGAACAATTTGCATAAAATTTGGATTGTTAGATTAGATGTCACTATGAAACAAAGGGCTTAAATCGTAGGAAACAGATGTAGTTTAATATGGCTAAATTAATTTCATCCAAATGTGGATTTATTGGAAAAGAAAAAAAAACTACGTACATTGTATAAATCGATAAGAAATTTTTTTAAATGTATTTAAACTTAAACTTACTCTTTATATTAATATCGAGAGAAAACGTTGGGTTTAATAAATATTTCAAGAAGTGTCATGGAACCAATCATGGTTCGAGTCTCAAAGGATTCATGAATGTTAAATTGTTGAAGGTTCATGAAAATAATTAAATAGAATCTTTAATTATTTATTATCCGTCAAATATGTTTATCTGGGACTGTTTTTTCGAACCGCTATTAATTTTGATAATTTAGAAATTTATTTATTTATTATTAGAACTTATTTTAAAATTATAAATTACATTGAATGCTTAACCCATAACAAAATTATAATCAATTTAGATATTCAAGGACATCTTAGCTTTTTTCTACAACAAAATTATGAGACTTACAGCACGAAAAAATTGACAGAAAAACCCTGGAACTACTTATCATTATACAGATTATTTATTTTTATTTATTATTATTAAATGATTACGGCATTTAGCCGTATTGTTAGTCTCAAAAGGCTGAAGTGTACATTTTTTACAAGGCATTTCCTCCTTGTATTTTGCCTTATCCCGGGCATAGTCGGCATCATAAAAAGATTCGTTGAATTAATTGAAGTTAAATGAAGTCAACTTTTAGAGACTTTTATCTTAAACTAAACTTCAAATAAATTGTTGTGTAGAAATATGGCAATAATTTTGAATTGAATCAACATTGTGCGATAGAAATTGATAAACTGGAGCACATCAATTTGGAATCAACCAACATCAATGACAATGAAATGAAGCTTTTCGGTAGTTCCAACGTCATAGCGAATAACTTTCACTTAATATTTGCAAAGTCCTCAAAATGATCACACGGCGATAATCAATCTCTTATCATATCTCACGCAACATGTAAAGATGCATGACTTTACCTTGGCCACTAGGTTCAGACACTTGCCAAAAAAAAGGTGAGCGGACAAAACATCGTATCACTTACATACAGGTTGAAGATTTCCAACCCCCAAAAGCCGCTAATTGGATAAACCAGCACGTCCAATATTGACCGACTACCAATTGACTGTAAGGCTGTGGTTTCCCAGATGTCATCAGCTGTGTGGATTTTGTCCCATCCGGGTACTGGCCGGATCTTGTTCTGCAGGTGTCCGATCCACACCGCGAACTAGCTATCTGACGCGTTCGCGTCTGATAAACAGTATCTCTTCCAATGGACGGAATCCACACAAGAGTTCGTGTACAGGATGAGAACTCATACACATCTAATGGATTGTTGGCTGAACGAGGTGACTCAACGCGGAGTTGATATCGTCTCAGCAAGCAAAATAAAAAAAAATCTTCTCCCCACCCTCTCTCTCTCTCACCCCTTCAAGAACTAGTTCGCTGGTTAAATAGTTAGTTCTGCGCCATTGTACCGATATCAGCCGGTACGACCACAGATCATACAGTGCCAAGTTTACCGCGGAAAAATATTTTCCTACTCACCGATGTAGTATGTACACGGCGTGTTGGCTTTTTTGTATGTACAAGCGCTGCAAGACGCCCCTCATACGCGTGTCAAGCTTCAGTACGGTGCGTGTGTGTGTGTGTGCGAGCGTATCGTTTAAATATGATTAAAATGTTATTATAATGCGAGTGGAATGTTGTCCAATCACAAATATTTATAGAAACATAGAGCTGTTGATGGGGTGGTGATGGTGGTGACAAAAAGTAGGGATGGAATGGACAGAAGAGAGGCAAAAAAAAGTAACAAAAATGGAACAAAATGTAACCCCGAACGTGCCACTTTGGTCACGGTACATATCGGGCGTTATGCTTTTGTACTGATTTTGCTAGTTCTTTTTTCGTTTTTTTTTTGTTTTACATTCTATTTTATGTTGTTTGACCTTACTGTGCTGTGAATTATTTCCGAAACCAACAATTACTGCAGTGCAAAAAAAAACAACATGCACAAGGATTTACTGTGTGTGTGTCTATGTGTGCATTTTTTTTCGTTTTTTTTTTGAGTTGCTTGTTCAGTTGCATTGGTTATTTTTAATGTCAATTTAACCACGGTTAGCTTGTCATGCAACCGATAAAATAAACTTTCCTAATGGTCGCGAAGTTAAACAAATGTTTGTAGTGTTAAACCAAACGGCGGAATAACGGCATTCGCCGTTGCTAATAATTATGGTAAACAAATGCATTGAAATCGAAGTTTGCATCACGTAATAGATATGTTTAGTGGGATTAAATAATTTTGTGAACATATTTAAAAAAAAAGCTAAAATTGTTTTATCCTGAAAGATATTGAAAAAAAAAATTAAATTTAATGTATTATTGGGATATTTTTTTCAATTTTTATTCCGTGAAATTATTCACCATCAACGATTTAGTACTGGGGAAAAATCCACTTTGTACACCACATAAATGTTTCCTGCGGTTGATTTATTATTACAGCAAACAAAACAATATTGTTTTTTCTGGTTTTTTGTGTTATACCAGTTTCCGTGTTTGCTATTATGTTTCAAATTCATGAAGAACCGTACGTTATGGAGGTTTTTTTTATTATTGAAACAAAAACCCCTAAAACAACGGGTAAAATGTCGTTTCACGCATTCAGCCTAACTATGTATAAAACATTCAACCAATAAACACCTCCCCAAGGTGCAGGGGACCATTTACGCATGGCTCTAATAGGATCGTACCCCTTTTTCTCCAACCTTCAACAGAGCTGGGCAATTGTTTTCCCTCAAGGGGGGCATAAAGTCGTCCAATAATTGTTGTCATTAATAATTTAACCACAGCATCCGTAACGCGGGTACGTGTTTTTGTATGCTGCACACGCTGCCAATTTTTAATGCAACGTTGGATGCATTTTTCAGCTGTAGTTTTCCCCCCACCGATCAAGCGCGATTGGGAGCGTTTTTTGGGTTGGAAGTGTTTTCCAATTTTACTGAGCCAGTCAGGGCTTTATAACGCGTCTGGAAATGTTTTGTAAAATGTGTAACAATATGCTCATAAAATGTGTATGAGCTTTTTTCCATTATTGGATGGCGTGTGGCTAAAAGGATAAATGGATCGATTATGGGAACTCTTTTCGGTAGGAAATTGGCCGGTACAAACACAACGTTAATGGAGCGTATTTTGTTGAATGCTGTACCAAAAAAAGGGGGATATTGTTTGTTTTGGTCGATGTCTGAACGAACGAGCGTAATCCTTTTGTGTTGTTGTTAATATGTTGCACTAACGGGAATATCGAATGCATTTAAATGCATTTTACAAGTAAAATTTATGAGTTTTGTTATGCATATTTAATTAGGTACTAACCCTGGTATGGTTAAGTATTGAATTTAAATTCAATATAAAAACTTGAGATGGATAAAAATCTATAAATAAAAATCTTATTAAAGCAATTCAAAACGATAACAAAAAGATTAAAAAAAGTATTCTTCTGTATGATATTTATCATTAACAACTGCGCACTACCAGCTAATAAAACATAAACAAAACGTCTGATACCAATACACACACACCAGCAATGTGTATCCGTTTCATTGACAGCAGGAAAAATGTTTCTCACCACGATCATTAAAAAAGGATATTTCACCACCGCCGCACTTTTTACCCACTCGGACCCATAATTTATCTTCACCAGCTTAGCAGTTAACCGGAGCAATTGCAATCCAGAAATCACACCCCCTTATCCTCCTTGCATCCCTCTCTTCGTCCCAACCCGATATGAAGGCAGCTGAGTTGTTTGAGGATAAATATCATTAATCGGATCATTGACGGTCGTCCACCGGGCGTCCCCATCGTGTGGACCCACAAGCATCTTGGGTCGAAACCGTCGACAAACGGGCAGTAAACATTGGTAGCATTATTTTTTGATTCGACAACAAATACGTGCCATACGATGGTGGTGAGGTCGATCGATTTTTCGGGGCACCTCAACGGGGCCCGGGAAAATCCGTCCGCATTGTGGACGGTAAAAATATTTGCCTACGAATTAGCCGGACCGGCAGTCCCGATTTCTCGATTTGTCGATTGTTTTATTTGATATTTTGGCTACGGCAAAATGGTTTATGTTTGTTCGATCCGGGGGACCGAAAGTAGCGGATGTGTTTGACTAAGGTGATCCGTAGCTTTATAGAATACCGTGAGGTTTTGATTGTCTAAATAGCGGTACGCAAGAGTTTAAGGGGTTTTTAAGGGTTTTTGGAAGCAAGAAATAATGTTTTAACAGAACTGGAGCTTTAACGTAAGGGAATGATTTTATACAAACTTCTACACTCACTAACAATTTTATTTTTAACCGATCACTAATAGTGAAGGTGCTCTCTTCACAACAATTCATTTCAAATCTTAAGCGCTTATTCGCAATCCCTACAAGTCCCTAAAGCACATAATAAAAGACAAATTGAAGCGAATACAAAAGGAAAAGTCGTAGAAGCACGACCACACAGCAGCACAGCGGAGAAAATAGACAAACGGGCCAACAAACTGTACTCAATTTCTTCGATCTCTGCCCAGCCCACGGTTTTTTTTTGGGGGGATACTTCGCTCTATCGTGCCATCCGTGCCATTGGTACTGCACTGCCGGAAGCCACCCGCCTTATATCTGTTTATCTTCCTCGGTTCCGTTTCGTTCCTGTCGTTATCAAAATCACTCATCAAATATTTGACGATGACTCTATATATTATTAAGTTGTGTAATAAGACGAGTGTTTAGATTTCGATTTTTTTTTTCATTCATACCCAAGCATCCACGGCAGGCGCTTCCGCTCTCGACGAATTCGGGGAGAAGCTTTTTTTGCACTATTTTTTGTTCGTTCGCTGGTGGGATTGCTTTTTCTCTTTCGCAAGGACTTTCGTTCCAGGCAAAAGCCGTGGTTCTCCGCTTCGTGAAGATGGCGGNAGCATCCACGGCAGGCGCTTCCGCTCTCGACGAATTCGGGGAGAAGCTTTTTTTGCACTATTTTTTGTTCGTTCGCTGGTGGGATTGCTTTTTCTCTTTCGCAAGGACTTTCGTTCCAGGCAAAAGCCGTGGTTCTCCGCTTCGTGAAGATGGCGGCAGTTTTGCTGTCGATTCGTGCATTACCGGCCTGCGCACAGCGACTTTTGGTTCCCCTTTTTTCCGACCGTTGGCTCTCGGTACGTAGGTTTTCCTCATTGATGGGTACGAGAATTGTACAGGAAGCGTCTTATCTAGCTCGGGAGAAGCTGGAAACCCGATGAGAGCAGCAAAGTCATTCTCAAAATCGTTAACTTAAACAGCTCGCCAACGCACCCCGAACGGAACCCCCGGGGGTTAGGTCTGGAAGCTGATGCTATATTTAATCTCGGTAAAGAAGAAAGCGCAACTTTCATTGCATGAAAATGGGAAAGTTATATGTACACCTTGGTGGTGGTGGTACGGTAATAAAGTTTGTATGATTTATTAAGTTTTTATTGCTATAAAATTATTATTAATTTAGCAATATTTTTATAGCAGACATATAATTATAGCATTATTTGAATATTAGAGTGAATTGTATAAAGCGAAATTATCAAATTTTGCATTAAAATACTAAACTCACCCATAAACGCTCAACGCGCATTGGTGATGCAACTGTGGCACAGACCGTCACATCGTGAGAACGGCTTTCGGAGAGTGATAATGTTTGCTTGAGAAAATATTTGCCAGAAAATGGTATGTCTATAGGATGACGGTAAATAATTTGCCATTCGCAGAAACGATGATGCGCCGGCTCCGTACTAATCTCTCAAGAGATTTGATTCTCCATTTTTTTTTCTTTGTTTTTGCAACTCATACCGAAAGCTGCACGATTGTATGGGAAACATCGTTTTGCAAACATTTTTATGTACCTGCTACTTATAGCTTTTTTATACCTAATAGGATAATATATTTATAGATTTAAAGATTATGTGACATGTGGAAATAATTGGATGACTATTAATGGTCTAACCCCTCGAATAATGCATAATTGTAACAATAGTAACGAGGTGTTAATACTAAACAATTTTCAACTTGCAATGGCTAAAACCGAACAGGTGCGATATAGAAATACACTTGTTGTATTGGTTAACCTGTTCTCCCTGTTCTTTAAAACAGCCGCTTATTAAAAAGGGCTCGAAATTCGTCTTTCCTTTTTGCGGCATATGTTCATACAACCGAAGGGCGCTGACCATTCGTTTAAACGCAACGATTTAAATTCATTGGCCCAATCTAATCAACAAATCATCAGATTATAAATCACCGTTAAATGTGGGCATGTGGGCTATGCTCTACGTCTATAGGAAGGAAAGACAGACAGCCAGCCAACGCTTGTATTGCATCAACGACGTTGACGCATATTTAGACGGGATCGTGGACAAGATGGAAAGCCGTCACAATTTCATCGCATTTTATTTATTTTCTTCACTGACGAAAGCATTGCAGCGCGTTCGTACTTCACCCCGCCTCATATTCGGGTGTTTCACCCCTAAAATTCATGTCCAGGAGGGAAAAAGAAAAACAACATGCCCAACACAACAAACTGACGTTCCGCGAGGGTGTGTGTGTGTTGTATGGGAAAATGGTTACATTTTCCCTTTTTCACTTGGCTCGGGTTGACAGTTATCGAAGTGCTTATCCAGAGGGAAAACCTTTACCGAATTCGTTCCCCCGCGGTAATAAGGGTGTTGGTTGGTTTGTAGATCCAGCACCAAATGGCAGGACGGCATTCGGTTGTGTTGCTTGTAATCGCGACAAATCCTTCGCCAAGAACTTGAAAATAACGAGCAACAACATCGATTTTGTTTAGCCGAATAAGGCTAGCACGAAGGTTGGGTGTTTTCCCGATGCGAGTGGGTCGGACGGAAGAAGGACGGCTTACGGAGGGAACGATCGTGACGTGAGACGTGAGATGTGGCTGCTAGAAGAGGGGAAAGATGCCAAGAATGTAGCATAAACAAACAAATGCCACAACAACAATTACACTCATTGTATTCTATTTAAATTAATCCACCCTCTTCCACCATGGCGAGGAAGCATTTGGCATTTTCATGTTTGCCCCGCTTAGCATTTGATCAGCTTTCGGTGCACGGGATTATGTACTGTCCTGGCGAACGATTGTGTACTTGGTTGCTTGCAATTATCAAGCAAAACAGATGCAGATGGTTCGTGTTTTAATGCATGGAAAAAAGCACTTCTTTGCTGAGTTTACAGTTAAAATTTAATTGCTTTAGTTTTACGATTTTAGTTATACTTAAGACGCAAACGCTTTTCCGCATATTATTTTCAGCTCTTTTAAAACATATAAGCGTATTTTCAAAAATAATTAACAACTCTAAACAACGTTTTGTAAATGTGTATTCATTTGCAAAATATCTTAAAAGCTGTCAACCGATTGACTTGATATTTTTATCAAATATTCTTTACGAAGTTAATTTACAAAGATAGAAAAAATGAAGAAGAAAACCTTTTATGTATCTATTAAATTTAATTAATAGGCAAAAACAAATTACAGACAGGAAAAATTACAATACAGTGGAACGCCGATTATCCGTGCTCATTGGGACTCACCCGTAGCCGGATAATCGAATATCACGGTTAATAGGCACAACTCTTTTTTGTTGATAAAGAGTGTTAAGTAGAGTTAATTTTATTAGATGCACTTTGCGAAATAAATCTGTTCTATTTAGTCGAACTTAAGCAAATTGTATCATTCCCTATTGAGGCTTTTATTTCTTGTCATCACCGGTTTGCAGTTAACATATCTATTCGCTTTTGGGACTGTCATTTACGAGTAGGACCGATAATGGGACATCCGGATAAAAGATATCCGCTCTACTGTACTATGAACACTATTCACGAAAATTACCACCATCGACATCGACCGCAGCTTCAATCCTGCTTTGGGACCGGATGCTACCAGGGATGCTGATTCCCAGGGATCCCTGGAGGCCTCAAAACCTTTTTATATTTCATCCATTAACGGGGCTTTTTGTATTACTGGAAGTACGATCTCAGTACCTCTTTCATCTGCCTCAAATAAAAATAATCCATGGGGTTAAGGTCTTTCGAGTTAACAGCCCAAAAATTTTGGACCGGTGAAGTCGTCGAAATTTTGAGAAAAACATTTTTAATTTTTCCCAGAGATTTGGCAAGTAACCATTGCAATTCTCTAGTTCATGACAGATTGTTATTACTCTTAGAAGTATTGGACCTTATTTTGATGGCCGAAACGAATCATCATGCTGATTAAGGTGGATTCCAGTGTTCCATCCTTTGTGACATCTTGTATATGAATAAGTATTGGATCAAACTTCTAATTAATATCTGGAAATAATTCACTTCTTTTAAACATTAAATAGTTTTAACATCCTCAAAAATTATTCTTAATTTGATTACATACTTTAACTGAAGAGGCTATTATCAATCTACAGGATAATCTACATTAATTTTATAGCGATAACAGAAAGAAAGCTATAAAACTCGTTTCATAAATCATTACTTATCTTATGGTTTAAATTGATTGTATTATCAAATCGTCCCATTCTTATTTCACCCCAACATCCAGAAACATATGCTCTAGACTTATCTTGCCCAAAATGGTCCCCAAACCCAAGCCCAAACCGTCCGCACACCAGCCGAAAATATCAATTTGTCTTCATTTGTACGATCAGTCCAGCTTAACGCCATGCCACCGATATGGCGGTCACGGAATCCTCATCTCATGGCAGTTTCCCGTTTTTTATCCGTGCGAGGGAAAAGCGGTCGAGAAAAAGCTCTTCAAAACGAGATAAAGGATGTTGCAGTCGTGTCATGTTTTTCGTGCCTCGGCCTCGGTTTCGTCGGTGTCGTGCGCAATCTGTGTTCGACCGTGTGTCCGCGTGGCACAACAACTGCAGCAGCAATAAAATAATAATGACAGTTATCCAGCTTTAGCCTCGCTTCGGTACGGGGTTTTTCCCTGCCGGGATTTACCAGAATCCCTTCCCGACGTGAGTCTGGTGGCGGGCGCATGTTCGCGCCCTTAACCCCCGGCACAACACGGCCGTGAAACCCAAGTGGAAGGATTTGATTGTTGCATGAATTATTTTGTGCAATATATCCCCGACCGATATGGTGAACACACACAGCCGAAGGGAGAGATTGTTTTAAACTCACGCATTTAAGCCGCCGTTAGCCTCGGGGGGCGAAGTTTGGTTATGATTTTTTTCTCCTTATTTTTACTTGCTTATTGTTCTGCTTGTTCATTCGATTGTTTCACTTGGCAATAGAAGACATCATCAGGCTGGTGTGTGCTTTTTTTTCTATTCCACTGCAACAACATGCCTTTCCAATGCGAACGGAACAAGTGTACACGTTCACTGCCGTCAATTCGAACGAATCGCGGAACGGTTCATAAACGGATGGACTTTTGCCTTCGGTTGTAGTGGCTGTCGTACAGGCAAAAGGAACGACTGCATGGCGTTGCGTTTGTATTGCGTTTGTGTGAGGAAATCTTTCTGCCAGCCCATCACCATCCCCCTCCGAGGTCTTTACCGAGGCGGGAGCCGTCGAACCCACGCACCAGCGCCCGTTCGGGAGGGTGAGAAGAAAAACTTTTCAAATGCTAGAGAACTCAAATATTTGTTCAATTGACTATTTATAAACTAGAGCACCTGTTCAAATTTTTCGTTTGCCGTATGGCCCCGCTCGACTGGAAGGCTCGAGCCTTGGTACGACCTGCAAACGCGGCTTCACGTTCGGTTGCTCGGTGTTTTCCACACGCTCGCACGCCGATGCACGCCGATCCGGAAAGCGTTATGGCGAGGCTGTCTGTCCGTTCCGATGCCACCCAGGGTATCGAAGGCGTGCTGTTTTACGTGTGCAATACCAGCTGTACAGCAAGCAGTGCTTCTCAGCGAAACAGAGCTACTTTTTTTTCGAGATTCAATAGTCCGAAAAATGGTAGGCGGCGTTGCTTTTTTTGCGCTCTTCGCATCAGTTAAATGGCCAACACAACCCTGTGTGTGTATGCAGCGCCATGATGCAGCACCGAGCATCCACTTGACGGTCGATGGTTGGCCCGATGCTATCGTACCATATTGTTTCGACAACTTACTCGAACAACTTACCTACGCAGGACCACTTCAACCCCAACCCGTGGCAGGTTTTAAGGGTAAAAAGGTTATTTCGCTTCGAGTTTTTTTTTTGTTGCTTTCCATTATTCCGTGTGGGTGAAACATATTTCATAGTTTAGCATATTACACAGTTGTACTGTGAAACTTCCGGTTTTTTTTCGAGGGTAAATTTTCACCCCGTAACGGATAACCAGATGGTCAAGCGTGCGCGCACCGTTGACGTCTGATTAACTTTTGCAGTTGCAGCCCCTACCTGGGCCACGATGGGCATGATGGAATAGAAGCGAGAGCACCGTTTTCGCTTGTTTGTTATTAGTGTGTCGCTTCTGAGTGCCTGGACGATGACGAAGATGACGACAAGTGAGTAGTACTTTATGTCAAACACTGATGTAGGGCTATTTGCGTAAAGGTTTCTTTCTTTTTTTTGCTTCGTTGTTTTGTTCCTATTTTATCACCCACGCCACTGTACCAGCTTCGGCTCTCTAACACAACGGTTTGCTGAAACCTGATGTCCTTATCGTAACATCCCGATGGATGGGTGGCAACGGGTAGGTTGTAAAGTGGCGGGTGCAACGACTCTCGTTGGCTGCTGGATGGTGATATCTTTATTTGCTCTAATTAAAGTGCATCCCGGGCAAGGATTGATGTTTGGAGCGAGCACAGCAGCACTTGTGCTTTGCCGCCTGTTTGTTGATGATATCATGCTGCGTTGATAAATGTGTCAGCGAATGCAGTAGCTCAGTGTCACCGGTCATAGGTATGAAGCAAGTAAGGTTTAAATTTATTACCTTAAATTAGGTACGCAGTTTTGAAAGAATTAAAATGTAAAAAAAAGAAGGCAAACTACATGAAATCTTTAATAGCATACATGTGATGCTTGTGTAATTTAATTTAATAAAAAAAATAAACAAAATTTAAAAATTGAAACCAATAAATAGTTCAATTAACTTCTATAGCTTCATATATAAATGAAACAAGAAAAAATATTCTTAGTTGTTAAGTATCATCAAATTGAGATTCTTACTAAAAATATGTAGAGTTTCTCTCTTACTTCTACAATACATACGTCGTAAGAGTTCAAAAATATAAATTGGTGGTTTGTTAATTTTTGAAAATTACTCCTTAAATCCTCAAGAAATTTGAGATTTTGTAATAGTAGCATGAATAAAACAACGTTGTGTTATCGAAACCGGCATTAAATTACTTAAGTCAAAGTTTGAGTATGTACGAGTGTACGTAAAATTTCTTGAAGTTAAGTGCAAACTGTTCTTTTGTATTAATATCTGAATCACCACATCAGTTGAAATATTTCATCCAATAATTGCACCCAAGAAAATCTTCAAATTACACGGATTGCTCTTGCGCAAACATTTGAGTCAAGTAAATTTTGTTATACAAAACTTTTATTTTATTTTATTCCAAGCGCCCATAAACTGGAAATCTATTATTTTATTCAAGATTTTAAAACGATTATCTGTTCTTTTATATGGTCACCCTCTAAAAAACCTGCTACCGTGCCTATCAATTTCTTCCTTCGCACGTGACCGCGTCCAGTAGCCGTTTGATTTTTGATGCTTTAATTCTTCCACGGATTAAATCCAATATCCAAGGTATCAGTTTAAAGCGTGCATCACACCGACCGAGTTTAAATGTGCAAGCCTTTTCATTTCCCAGCTCAACAACCTTCAACCACTCGTTTGCATTTGTGTTGGTATAAAGTATCCGCTTCGTCCAATCCTACCCAATGCAGCTGTTTAGCTGGGGACGTACGTGCAAACAACGGACAGCAATGCGCAAGTCTGATGCGCCTCAGCGCATGTAGCAAACGATTAATTTACACCTTCCCGCGTGGCGCTAGCTGCTCAATCACTTTTCACCGGCAATCGTCCATGAAATAGAACACATTGCACATTTTGCAGCTTATTGTGCGCCGAGCTTACTACCCTTCCTCGGGTTTCGCGAGAAAAAGATCATGACGGAAACAGTGAGGTGGAAACAATCGCACGATTAAAACCCTCCGATTAATTCATTGTGACAGGATTATTGCTATTTAGTGTGGAAAGATTTTTTCTTTCTTTCCTAGCTTTATCCACGCGCGATGTCCTTCGTCTCTACTCCAAGGACACGGGATCGGTTCGGGCGGGTGATGAAACGATCGTTCAGTTGTGCGAGGGTCATCAAAGGCGATTGTGCATAATAACAACACCGCACTTTGTAGCGTAAATTTGTGAAACAGACCCACCGTTGTATTCGAACGTTCATCGGCACCCTTCAATTCATCCTCCCAAAAATCCCCTTACGACATAACAAACGATACAAAGAAGGGAATCAAACAGGGAGCGACAGCAACAACACACCCACCCTATTAGTCCTGGTATTTGGCACGATAAAAATCATGAACATATGATATAAATAAACTATCAAACAGGCCGCAGGTTTTGATCCCTTTCCCTTTCCCCTATCGGTCACCAAACTCACCACCCCTAATGGTAGAACGAGGTAAGGAACCTAACAAAAATCCCTATTGGAGGGCAGGATTTCGGAAGGATTTGCCGGCAAGCAGGAAACGCTCGGTGATAATCGTTCCGGTTCGCGGACCCGGCCGATTCACAATCTGTGCTTGGGTTTTGATTTAATGTATTAATTATTTGCTGTAAACGGTTCGCCTGTTCGGGTGGACGACTTTCACCACCCTCTCTTGGTGCCTCTCTTGCTTGTTCCGCAACAACGTTGTACGTTAGTTCTCGCGCTGATCGAGGAAAAAAAGGGGGTGATTTTAATTTGATTTTATTATTGCATCCAAATCCACTGCGCACTACGCACTGTTGATATAGTAGCATCGAAGGGTGAACACGAAAACCCCGAAAAGGGTGGGAGTATTTAGGCGCCTTCAGGCGTCGAAATGCGTCACCAGCCGGGTTTGTACCTTTTCTTTCCCGTGTGTGTGTGTGTGCACCGGGCACTGAATGCGTTGATTGATCTCGGTTAGCTTTTGCGTTCTTAGCCATCACGCGGCACAATGCTCTATTTTTATGAGCCTTTCGTCGGTTTAGATCGTTAATTGAGTGTTCCAGCGCATTTTCCGAGAAGGTGGCAGAGAGGCGGTTATTTTGGGTTCTATTATGATTGTGTTTCCCTTTTGACATACTATCTACGAACGGAAGAGGGATGATTCCCGGGAGTTTTGGTGTGTGGAATTGTTCATCCTTGAATAAGGATGGGAACGGAATTAGCACGCTTATTTGGTTATCTTTGATGATGACCTGAATGATACCATTTGTGGTTTCTATGGCCAAAATGTGTGTGAAGTGTGATAAATCAATTTATAGTGAAATAGCTACCGAGAAGGGAGATCTGGGTGATCTTTTTTATCCAAAAATTTGCGATGGAATTTTCTGCATCAATATTAGTAATTAGCAATAGTTGTTTAACAAAATAAAAAAAATTGTGATAAGTTCAATTGGTTCAGAATGAAAGTGATAACAAGCCAAAACAGGACAATCGAGGACCACTTTATTGATGAATTCTGTAAATTGTACGATGAATCAACTGTCGTACAACGAATTAAACTCACCAAACTCCTGTGGGATGGTCATGTTATACGAATGACACCGGACGACCACGTCCGTAAAGCCCTTTTAGGTCATCCACATGGACCGAAGAGGCTTAGGAGGCTCAAACTCAGACCGATAGCCTCTTTATCAGTGTTCATTAGACCAAAATCGTTAAAAACTACAGAAACTCAAGCTGTGTTTATCGCCTCAATCCACCTTCACGAAATCGAGTGTCTTTTTCGTCAATTTCTTGAAATTCTTAAATCCTTGGAGACTCTGACGATACGTCAGTGTATGTTAGATTTAAAAATATTACCATTCTAATATAATAATTTGTAAAACAAGACCAATTTATTGATTTTTGAAGGGTGATTTAATCAATTCGTTTGCTAAGTTACAGTAATCAAATTCACATCGACATCCTTATTTTTGTTATCCCTTCCTGATCATTCCTCATCGTGCGCTAGCAACATCCTTTAGCATCGAAATTCTAATCTCTATCTTCCTCTTCCTTGAGAGCTGTCTACATCCCAATGCTTTACATATGCAACTAATCATATGCCAAAACCTGCGTTCCCATCGTCACTTTGCGCTTTATTGAGTTCGCTGCTGACTTTTCCTCCCTTCAATTTATGCTTCGCCAGGCACCGTACGATCACCAAACAGGAACCATTGCAGAACGAAACGTGTATATTGATTGAATTTGCTTCCTCATGTACAAACATTTCGTTCATCATCAACGAGGAATGGGGAGCCACATTGACAAATCCCGGCTCCCAACGAGATGATGTGCAAATCATTCCCGCCTCTGCACATGAGGCGCAAAGCGTAGCGCAAATGAAAAACTTCCATCCCCCCATTTTCAGCGACAAAAACCGGGTGCAAAAAGAAAAACCGTTTCGATTCTAGGTGCGGTGATAACAAGAAAAGCATCCGAGACAGAGAGAGAGAGAGGAAGAGAAAAAAGGCGAAATCATAAAATCGAAATGAGCCACCTCTTGGAATTGGAGTAAGGAAGGCAGGATGACGGAACTGACGTACCGATGACACACGCGGTTGGAAAAGTGCCAACACGAGCGTAAGCCAGGCGGATGTCTACGTTGCGCTACCGCTGGAAGCTGACAACGGAACGAACCGAACCAATTTGCATGATGAAACAAGCTTCACCGAGCGTGACTCAATGCATCATCATCGTTCCTTCACCACGTTCCCGCGCTCGTGTGTGACCGGGTGTTTCAGTCGATTGATGTCAATTTGACGTTTTCAGTTGACCCGACGGCGTTGCGGGACGGAGGTAACTCGCTGCACATCGTGTCCGTCGCTTGTTTGCCAGCATAATCAGACTTTTCGAATGCTTGATTTATCAATATTTTCCAACGTTGATTGAATGGGTTCCCTGACACCTTTCGATCCGGTCACTACGACAAGCTCATGTTGCCAGACTCAAACAAAAAAAAAACAAGGAACAAAACGATCCCTTTTCGAACCATCCCGATTCCGTAGGCGATCCTTCTCTGCTGGGTGTACTAATTAAAATCGTGTTACTTCTTGGACGTGCCCTGTCGCAATCATTCGCCCCTTTGCTTCCTCCACCGTAAAGTGTTTCTTTTTCATTATTTTGTTGTTACTTGGCCGGAGTCCGGAAGTAAAGGTCCGTAGTGCAACTCTGATCGGTCGGCACCCGGTCCGGGGTTCGATATTATCGAGCCCATTTGGATGGTGCAAGGTAAACATTGGGAAACTTTCATTTATGACATTCTGCACACATGCTCACACGTAATGCTTGCTCTGTTGCCCGTTGCCCAACCTTGTTTGGAAACAAAGGAATCCCCCCAACGTATGCTCTGTATGTGTGTGTGTTGGTGAGGCGCCATCGGACAATTGAAGGATTGAAAAGTGCCCGGGAAAGTTCACGATGGAGAAAACACGCATAAACGATAATTACTTGGGTGTTTTGGGGTGGAATTGTTTGGTTAGGGCCGAAGCCAAAAGGGTGAGCTCGAACCGACCATCAACGACTGCACTGCCGTGCTTTGTGCTGCTGTATACACCGGTTGAGGGAGGCCCAGAGCACCAAAAGCGAAGATGGTGTGGTATGCAGTCGAGTCTCAAAATCCTTGCACAAGAACGTGATGGGGCGCCGGATGGATGCATCGTAAGCTTTTTCATGTAAACGAGTGCACTATCGCCTGTCCCCGGTGCGCCTTTGTTGCAGGCAGCCATCGTTTTAAATGGCGAAGCCCGGTAATGATGGGTGTTTACCTTTCACACATCCATCGGTTGTAACTAACAATGGAGAAAGGCATTCCGTCACGACAGCGCAACAACGGTACAGTGTTGATATGTGCTTGTTTTAAAATTACTGATTAATTTCCTATTGGTACTGTACTGTTTCGATTATAGGCACAGCATATGAACACAATGTAACAGTGTGGTTTAATGATTGCAGGAAGTTTGATGAAGCAGAGAAAGGAATATTAAATTGATTCTTATTTTGTTGATATAAAATCAACTTCACAGTAGGATTTTTTTTTGAGTTTCCAGAAAACTAATGAGCTAGCGTGAAACATTGCTCTAGATATAACTTTGAGTGCTAGGCAAGAACTCAGAATTCAGACCAAGTTAGGCAAATGATGGTATCTTATAACGCACTAGGGTTTGAAGCTGATTATAATATGATGATTGTAGTGTAGAACACTAGTTTTCTCAAAAACCTCAATTCTTAAGGAAAGCCTAAATTTTGTATTATTCGTTCTTGTTAGCAACTGAACTCTTTATCACATGAAACTCTTTGTGCTCTTTCGCTCTCAATCCGTTTACATCACACGCTTGACGAGTTTAGCGTGTGCGTTTACAACGGCCGATCGGAAGCGTAGTAGTTCACTCAACACCAATTATTCATCTTGGCAATAGTTTTAGATAGCTCTTTTTGACGATTCGTCTATGTTCCTATTTATTTTAACATTCAATTTATGTTCGTCAACTCATTATTATTCGTTCAGGTTTTGGTCTCATAGTTAAAAAAATAGTTTGTCGTATGTTATGTCAATAATACTTGCCGGCTACCTTCAATTAAATAAGTAAATAAATAAATTAAAAACAAAGCAACTAAACAAAGAGCAATGCTATGGAAGCAAATACTGTAAAACATTCATTCGCGTTGAAGAAACATTTGAAGCATTAATTAAATAATGAACCACAACCATTTCTAGTAATTTAATTTTCCAAGTCATCTGTTACAACGTGATAATGAAATTGGTCTTAATTGTATTTCTTTGTTTCGATCACTTTTTGGTTTTATTGTTCTCATCTTTCATCCCACAAACCAATTATGTTATAAAAAAACCTTCCAATCAAAGTTAAAAAATTGAACGGATGGACAAAACTTGATGAACAAGAACAACTCAACAAACGAACGATAAAGGACTAATTGTTTTTTTTTTGTCGATACTTTTCACCTTCCAGCGTGAAATTCTATGGGTAGAAGGATAAACTTTTTTCTTCGATAAAAGTCCGATAAAAGTACGATACGCTTTCCGGAGTGCAAAGCGAAAAAGAAAATTATAACGCCATTTTCATTAGACTTTTTACACGCTAGGTAAGAGATGACTAATTTGTGTAAATTGGATGAAAGAGAGTAAAACAAGGTTCGTTAGTTAGGTTTACGGTTATTCAATTATAGATTTTAAGGGATCGCTTTTTGCTCGGTTGCGATAATTATTGAAGAATCAACGTTAATCGATTTGTAAGTAAGTAATATCTTTTTAATTGTTCTTATAATATAAAAGAAAATAGTTAACCCATTTGTTTGTGCATAAAAAGTTCATCATTCAGCACTATTTTATCTTTGAATCAGCTCTTCTTAGCTGTTCTTCTCGTACTCAAGAAATTCTTGCCTCATTGGCTAACGGGATGCAAATACAAATCCCCTTGCCGTCCGTGAGCAAACGGATACGGCCTACGTACCAAACACCCGGAAACAGTTATCGCTTATGTAAGCACACATCCGGCTGCACCGATAAAATGGGACACCAAAATATGACCAACTTTCAAACACTTCCCGCTACAAAACCCTGAAACCTTCTCGCCAGGATATCTCCGTGCTGGGATACACCTGAAGGAAAAACAAATAGCCCCTAAGCAGCATAGATCTCTCCCACGGATGGGCTAGAGGGAGGGAGGGATGAAGAGTGTGGGGAAGCAACCCTCCCGTACAACAGCCAATCCACCCTGCTGCCCCGATCGTGTCACCGGAGCAGCAACCACACTAGCAAGATCGACTACGAAAGTCATTTTATAAAGATTTCGTTTATCACCTTTCAGTTTATTTGGAAATTTTTGTTTATCGAGCTAATATTTGTGTTGAAAATTTTGCTCGTACCAGGCCAGTCGCCAGGGATACGCTTTTTACCCCCATGTGATGCCCGGTCGCAAACATTTCTATTCCTTGTCGTTTTGGTCCCGTTGACTTGTGCAGCTTCTTGTTGCGGAGGAGGACGGGTTTCGCATTGGATATGCTGCTCGCTCGCACCAAAAAACCATACCACCCTCGGCCGGACCAGTCCGATCCAAGTGGACGAAACTGTGCCGGCGTGTGAAAGGGACAGTTCTTCGTTCAAACAAACGATGGTTGATGCAGGACGAGGTTCGTCATTTGATGCATGCACTTCAGAAGACGTTGGGAGGTTAGAGGGAGAATAGTTTGAAAAAAATGTTTCGAAGCTTTTGTTTGAAGTAGTTTGATTTTTTTTCAATTTTCATTACAATTATCGGTATGAAAAATCAGTCAACGACATGACACAGAATTCCATTATATTATTCCTAAATCTTTTCATTATAACCTCAAAAATAAGCCACAATCACAAGTTTCCAATAAAATAAAATATTGGACAAAGAACTAGGATTAGTAAACCCTAAACTTCTCCCTTAGTCAATCCTTTTCGACTTATGCCACAAAGCTACACAATTCAACTCAACTGATAAAAAATGCATTTTCAAGCTTGTTTTCCCGTAAACAAAACTGTGTCTCGTACGACAATTTCCCAAAGCAACGCAGTTTTTTCACTCCAAACCCTAAGCCATTCACATTGGTCTGGTGATACTAAGTCTAGTTCTGCCAGATAACCTGATTCTCGATGACAGCACACAACACGATCGACACAATCGACAGCCAAGGGACGACGACCAAGGGACCCCCAGGAAAGCCATGGGTGGTTTGGGCTGGTACCGTAATCTACAACGAACTTGTACGACGTCCTCCGGACGGTCGTACAACTTCTCCACACAGCACGACACTTTCAGTACGATCTAGAGCAAATAGAGCGAGAGATATGGAGCAGCAGCAGCAGCAACAACTGCAAACGGTATTTGTCGATAAACAACATTTTCTGTTTGATTTAGAATCGATTTTTGTTTGATTTCTTCATAAAGTTGCTGCTGCTGCTATTGCTGCCGTTTTGTTTGGTGCCGTTCGCTTTGTGTTACGCGCCTTGCGAAGGACGCGCCAAGGCGCGTTATAACGTCGACGTTTGGCTTCGAAAGGGAGAACCGGGAACCGTGACATTGGCATTGAATCTAGCCAATCTTAGACCACACCGGAACGGGGGGTACTAGATGAGAAATCCATCGGTACACTTATCGGCGTACCGGAATGCAACGGTCTTCGACGATCGAGCGCTCTGTTTGATGCCGGACAATAATGAGTGTCGTCTTTAGCAGTGGTGTTTCGTGTCCGAAAGCAGACCGATATGGGCGAGAGACGATATGCCATTGTTGTTGTTGACCCAAAGGGTGGTATTTATCAAACGAAAGTGATAATCTTTACCCTCGGGACATCGTCGAGGCCCGTTTGNATGCCGGACAATAATGAGTGTCGTCTTTAGCAGTGGTGTTTCGTGTCCGAAAGCAGACCGATATGGGCGAGAGACGATATGCCATTGTTGTTGTTGACCCAAAGGGTGGTATTTATCAAACGAAAGTGATAATCTTTACCCTCGGGACATCGTCGAGGCCCGTTTGTTGTCGTCTGCGGTAAAAGCGATCAAACATTCATACAGCGTGGCGTGCCGCATAACAGATTCATACCTATTGAAGATTGGGCTTATCTTCAGTGTTGTATGTGAAGATTAATTTATTAACACAATGTAAGCGATTTATGAACAGATGGAAACTTATGGACAATTATTATTGTAAAGCAATAATTATTATAAAGAATTAAAAAAAAATATGTTTAAAAAGATCGATCATGTTGTACTGACTCCCACGGTGTAAAGTGTGATGCATCGACCGTTGCATTTCCGTTCCAGTTGCTCAACCAAACAACGCCAACGACGAAACCAACCTTTTTTACCCAAAACAATACAATCTCGAGAGTGTCATTTACAGTTTGCTCATCACACATCTTCGCTGACCAACTTGACTTCTTAATGTTTCTCAAGTACTTCCTTCCACGTCACGCCACGTTAAATGAAATCATCCTCAATTTTGAAACACCCCACCCAAACTACAAACCTTGCGTCCGGTAGTTCCCGTTTCCCATTCACCACAATAGGTGTAGCTTCATTACCGGGCAGCACAAAAGTCGCCACGGAAAACTTGTTTTTGTCCACTCGATCACACCGCGCGTCACATTCCAGTGTACGGTGGAGGCTAAACTGTACCGTCGTCTGCAGAATGCACCCGCCATCGGCTGACAATGTCTTGGAAGCGATTGGGACGGACCGACCAAGAGCTATGATTTTTATGAATGAAGGTGCACTCGTGAGATCGTGTCAGATCGCACGAAGATCCGTTGCATACGGGGAGGTAAAATCAACACTTCCAGCTCCGTTTAAAGGCGTATGTAGTAAGGCACTACTTGACCAGCCAGAATAACAACCAACTAGGAAGAAAGATGACAGTTTCATCTCTATTTCTAGCAGTGGGTGACTTGATTTCGGGTTGCTCATCGAGATCTTTCCACGTATGCGAGAATCGTGGAGCTCATCAATCACGCGCATTTGTGTGGATGTTGATCGTATGGAAGAATGCTTTCTTGTTCTTGCGCGAGTTCAAGAGCGCTTTGTCGTGTCGCTGGTCAGCGAAATCCATTCATACGGGCGCAATGGCACTTGAATATGAATGCTCATTTAGCACGCACTCGTTCGTCTGAGTGGGAAATATTAATGCTAATTTGGTAAAGCCAAACAGCCGAACGGTAGGATTATTGTTAGAGATGGATGGATTTATTCTTCATAGAATTTTTTAAATTTTAAATGTTAAAGGCTTTTTTAAGTTTCACATTAGTCACACACGAATCATGTAAAAGATGTTTCTCAGACGGCTGTTTAATTTCGCAGTAATAGTAATAGCTGCAAGAGTTCTTAAACCGGATATTCCAGCATTTTTGGTGGACGAATCAACGCCCTCATTCTTCTTCTGTCCTGTTTCTGAAGAACTTCACGGACTCGGTCATCTGGTTAAAATGACATGACCAGTGCACCGGAGACTGACGTGTCAAATCAGCTGTATGATAGTGAGCTTATCGAACAACTCACAGAGTTCGTCTTTATAGCGACTCTTCCCCATTGTCCTTCATTGTTGAAAGATGTGATAAAAATCTATCTATTCTTGACAAGATAAGCTTCTGATTCTATCAAGAATGAGTATCTTCAAACAAAGAAGCTGAAGCTCCAGCATGATGGGGTCATCAATATATTATTTATTGGGAACTTAATTCAATGAAACCCAGAAATTGAATAAATAGTCTCATCTCTAACGTACTGCCTATGTCTTAAATTATCACCAATTTCAGTTCCAAGTAAATGGTGAAACTGATTCTCTATATCATGACTTTCAAGGAGACTCGCACCATAAATATATAGTGTTCTAGATCTATATTCCGAAGTATAGATTCTCTATATGAAGACTTACAAGATGACTCGCATCTTAAATAGATATTGTTCTAGATCTATATACCAAAGTATTTAAAACTCTGAAGAATACCTATAATAGAATTGTTGGATTGTTGGACGTAGCAAGGACTGACTATTCGGCTAAGTGGTAAAATAAGTCTAGTAAGCCAGAAATGGTTGGCGTGACCTGTAAGGTCGTTAAAAACCAAGAAGAGAGAAGAGAGAGAGATAATTGTTTGATAATATGTAAAGACATGAAGTTGAGATCAAGTAAAGTTGAAGTTGAGAGCGTTGCGTTGATAAATCCAACTAATCATCTTGACAAGCAAGTTTTTGAGTATACTAAGGACTTCGTAAGATCTATGAGCAAGATAGAATAGAGTCCTTCTTCTATGTCTAATATACTATCGTTGCAGGGTTGACACTACTATACAAATATTTGCACTGTTATAAGCTAGTAATAAAATGATTCAAATTTATTATCATCATTATCAATAAAAATGCTTCAAGGATTGCCCTCTATTCATCACGGTTTGTTTGATAATATAGCACACAGCTAAACACCGAAATCTGCCAGCTAAGCAATATTCCACCATAAAAGACCTCCTTTTCATTGGTGATTTTATCGAATCAAAGTCATTTGTTTTGAAATTCGTTCAATAATTTAGGTCATCCCCGATTGTGCCATTCGCTTCGCACGCTACCACACTCACGATAGTTGATGCCCGAACCGTTTACGATCCTTGGTTGTCATAAAATTGCCATCCGAGAATCGCCATCCCATTGCTTTTTATACGTCAACCGAACGACCGAAACGACCCATACTGAGTCGGCCCCGGAGGGATATGTTAATGGGTTTATGATTATGCATAAAATCAGTGACTTCGATTATCTGGCGCTTCCGGTTCCGGACCGTAACTATGGGTGGCAAAAAAAAACAGACAAAACAAAGCAAATGGTGGCCAGCGACATTGAACACTTGCATACATTTATTTAAACGCTAACGAGCACCCATTATGTGGGACGAAACCGGGCACGTCAGCACCAGTACCGGCGTGCAGATGCCACAAAATGCCGGGTGAGTGAGTGGAGAAATTAACGAAAATTTCTTATCATTCGGCAAACACCTTCTACATTATTTCATGTGCATGTCATCATAAATTTTCAGCGCGAAGCTGCTTACGTCCTGCAATACCAATTGCCATCTACACCGGGCCAGCAGCCAGCCATCGGCTGAAAGCTGAAGCTCCACATCGCATAAAATATGCGAATCAGTGAATGTGTACGTCTGGCCGAGAGTATGCGGGGGAGGGAGGACAAGAGTGATCTTTTTTGTTGTTTTACCCGGTATCAAAATGAAGGATGATGCTTGGCACAGTTTGAATAATGTTCACCATAAACCTGGCAGAAAGGCTTTTTTTGCAGGAGAGGTAAGGAAATATATCGATAGCCTTTGCATAATGCGGCAGCCATGGCAGCCAACCGAAAACCGTTGCGACGCCAGCACTGGCAGCACTGGTCACACAAGGAAGATGGTGGATGTGGTTTGATTTTGCAGCACTTACGCTTCTGCCCGTCGATGCTTTCTTTTACGAGGGAGCAGGCAAATGTGAACCCAATGCGGTAAAAGTATGAATTTTCCAACCCTCTGTAAGTCTGTCGGGTTTTTGTTTGGGGTCAATGGGGTTCCGGTGCCCGAACGTTATACCGCTGTTTGCTTTGGTGGGAGCGTACGTGTATGCTGTTAACATAAAACGTCAATTTCGGTTTGACCGCGGTGGATCTATTACATGTCGCATCAACCATTATGGTGCGCTGTTTTGATAACAGCGATTGACGGGCAGATTTGTTTGGCTTTTTTGCTACACATGCCTTTGTTGATGTTGCCATTTATTACTTGTTTTGCTATTGCGCTTGGTAGGAATATTACTAACTAGTAGCTTCATTTTAAAATGATTATAAACATTCTTAACTTCTATATAATGGTTTGTAATTCTTATTGCATTTTCATATTTTTTTTTCCATCAAATATTTTCGTATACTGACAATTTCTTCCTCCTTCTTTTCCGGTACAGTGCCAAGTAGACAAAAAGGGCATTAAACTAGCACCAGTTGCACTATAATCGCACCACACTCATGAACACCTTGCGCATTAGATGCATGACGCCGGTGGAAAAGCTTCTCCATAGCGACAACCTCACGTCAACACGTGTCACAGGATCTGGGGGGGAGGGAAATTTGGCCCAACTCCTTCACACAATCAACCGGCATCATCTTCAACGGTTATCGCCGACAAAGCCCAAAGACACCAAAAACCCTTCAGACGCGCGTGGCACACCGATTGAAGGCACGCTATTTGTTTAATCGTGCCCTGCGACGGCCATCGCGTGCTGTACATAAAACCATACCAGGCACTACGCACTATCACTCATCGTCGAATGATGAAGCCGGATGGAAATGTTTTGCTTTTTGCCACGGTGCGTGATTATGACTAGAGCGAGTGGATTAGCCGAAAGATCTTTAGTGGCCAGCACAACAGATACCCACAAACACACACGCACGTGGGATATTTTTAACAGAATCTATTCCACGATAAATTTCAGTGATGGATTTCAGGATTGTTTAAGCGCTTGCAATTTGAAGCATGGAAATTAGTTCACTGTTGCTTTAATAGTAACAAGGAGAGATCCAAAAACAAACAAAATAAACATAAATAATTGCTTCATCTCGAAAACATTTTCAATTTAAATTATCTTTTGCTTTAATCATCAACCAAGGACATTTAGTTAATATTTCTGAACGAATTATTTTCATGAAAGTATTTTCGTTAAATCCAATATTGCTTCTAATTTCATCTTACAATATCAAGAAAAAGTAATAAATAAGCAATAAATGTGATATTAAACATAATACTTTGGACTTTTTTTCTTTCAATAAGTTAATTAAACTAAAACTAAAACTGAAGGATCAGCCATGGAATGTTTTAAGCAATTGATCACATGAGATGTACACATGTAGGAAAGAAAATAAATTATTGTCTAAATTATGGCTGTTTTATGAAAAAAAATTAATAAATAATTTCCATTGATAGTACTTTCCCGTAAAAAACTAATTTTATTTGGAATTTTAAAAATAATTCGCACATGAGCAGAAATAATATCTTTTTAAACAAATTTTGAATAATTTTTTTTCTCAATTTGATCAAGAAAATATGGAAATTTTGAGTACTAATAAGTGTAAATAACGAGTTTGACCTTTGCTATGGGGTCTTTTTAAGTAATATTTTTGCTGTCTTCTGTTTTACCTTTCTTTCCAAATGGTCTGGGATTATATGGTCGTTTTCGTATGAGAGAAATTATTTTCCTCTATTTATTATTTTATTTGAACTATTCTTTCTTGGTCCTTAACAGGCAAATTCTAGTATTTATTTATTTATTTATTTTTTAATTTATCGACCATGCCTTTCAAGTATTGATTAAGACGTAGTCCTTCGTACTATACGAAAAGGAATTTAAAAAAAATAGAAGCCCATCCACCACTCATATAATCATGAAGTCATCAATAGACCAGATAATAAAAAAAGCAACGCAAAATCAAGCAACCATTCGCGAACAATGGAAAATGGTGTCAGTCCGTGTAAGTGCACAACTCGAGTGGTTCGATTTCATTCTGGGCCGAATTGAAGTATTTCCTCGTTAAATAATTGGGTTGCACTCCATATGTGCTGTTTTTGCGCGGCGACCACTTCTTCTCGCGCGCGAGCACCTTATCGATTCCATTTAGCTGAGGAGAGTTTGTCAATTGTGTTCGCTCAGTTCCGTACCCCGTGTTTTTGTCCACCGTCACACATCAAAGCTCTATGCTGCATTTCCGTGCCATCGCGGTTACACAATTAAAGGCCAAGAAGATGCACTCCAGCGCATATGGCGCGCACATATATTGCATGCCACCCGCGTGCCTTGATTGGGGGATGCATCGCGTCAAGTGCTTTGCCGTGTTGCTGATATCGCACGGACATTATGTCGGGTTAGAGGTTTTTAGATCGATCGTAAATGGGTTGCCGATTTTGTCGATTAAGTGGACCAACCGGGGGAAGGTAGTCAAGGTAATGGTTAATGGGTTGAATAAATAAACGCTTTGTGCATAATATTGCGCTCGATTATTCATATTACACTGATTGAAATAATGTTTCACTGCATAGAGAGAGGGAGAAAGTTGTCCCAAACTGATGGCAATAATTATTTATATACCAAAACTATTCATCATTTTCTGGCTATCTGCAATTTAAATGTCTCTTTACTTCACCTTTCCATCCGTAAATGCCGCAACATAAGTTAAACACTTCAAATTACGGGGGTTTTCCTTTATGGGGCATTTCTCATACTTTCCTATACACAACAATTTACAAAAACTCCATGCTAGCGTACCGTAGCGCAGAGATAAATCGTCACGTTTTTCGCCTTTTATTGATTTTTCCCATCAATATTTCATTCACCAACACCACGAACGAACGGTAGTACTGCGGCCACGATATCCCGGCCGTACCATTCGAAACAACCGTACGTAGGCAAAAGTGGCCTCTTCTGGTACCGTGTCATGTTCTACGTGTCAAACACAACCGCCACCAGCCCAGCTGAACGGACAGTGGTTCGGGCCAGTGCTCGTTCGCCAACAATTCTAGCACATCCGGAATTCAATCCAACCCTCTCGTTCCTTCCTTGGAATGGTGTTGGATTTCCGCCATTCCTTATCGACTTTTCCACCCCCAACTTCTTCCCCTTCTTCTTTGGTCGAAATCCCCATCCACAAGCACATTTGGGTACGAATGGTTCAAAATGGACGCGGGAAGGAAAATGTCGCTCACAACCTTCAGCTTTGTAATAAAGGTTTTTCCCGGGAAAAATGCTGCTCCCCCGTCAGTCGTAGTACGTGACCGTTGGTAACATTCCACAAATACTAGCGTACAAATACTTACTTTCCTTGGTGTCTGTTACGTGTACACATACAACCATAAGGAGAAGAGTGCTTCTTACGTGTTTGATGGTGTTGTGCTGTTGCACCCCCTTTGTGAAAATACACGAATGGAGACGCTTTGCACGACTTTTCCCGGTCTTGTTTCCTTCTCTCTCTCTTTCTCTCTTTCTATCTCTCTCTCTCTTTCTCTCTTTTATTTTACTGTCACTCTTACTGTGTATCTCCCTAGCGGGGTTTTTAGCGTTAAATAGTAAATGTTTCATCTGCTGCTTTTTTACGCTACACTAATGTCTCATCTGTGTATTTGTTCCTGGCACTCTGTCTGTGATCCAGTTGTTCGTGTCACTCTGTACCTTTCCACCGGTATCATCCAGTATACCGGCCGGACATTAAATCCCTCCCCCCTCAATTCGTGCCGCAGGGACAAGGACTATCGTTTTGCTGTTTCCTTTTTTCATCACGCATACATGCATTCTATCGCATTATGCTTCACAACATGTAGCGTAATTTTGCTTTTTCACCAGGGCACACGAACAGACCTGGGGAAATGGTGTGGCGTGGTGGAAACAGTATTAAAGTAAGATAAAGCTGTCTGCTCCGATTTTGCACAAACGGATGTAGTGGTGTGGCATAACCCTTCCTGCCCGGCTGAGGTTCTGATCAAACGTGATACGGCCTGGGCCATGCCAACCAGCTGCTTGGATAGCTGCGGGCCCTACACACACACATATGGCCCAAGAAGATGGGTTGGGTTGTAATCGATTTATGTACCAGCATGGCACCAAGGGATGAAGGACCGTTTTTTCCAGAAATGCGATGATGCGCAAAAGACACTTCTCCAAAGGTAGAAATGGAGAGGGAGAGAGAGAGAGAGCGAGAGAAAAAGGCACGATGAAACATTTTCATTCAACCTTATCCAACCTACCTGGGTCGTATTTCCGAGGCTTGAATCGAGTACCCACCTCTACAAGGTACGAGGATAAAAATCAATTATTTATTTTCCATTTCCGTACCACGCCATGTTAAACTTGCGTGTGTTACAGACGCATCGATTAAAACCCTTCCATGGTGGAATCAAGGTGGAAAAATAGAACTACGGATTCTTACAATGTAATGGAAAACACAGTTTGAAAAAGGGAAAATAAATCATATAAAAACTTATAAAACAAAAGAAAAACTTTCTAAACATCCACCAGTAAATAAAACATCAGTAAATAAATACAAGTAAATAAACAGTAAATAAAAACATCCACCAGTAAACACTACAAACCTTTACTCCCAACCTGTAGGGAAAAAATAACAAAGATAAAAACAAGAGAAGAAAAACCCACCCATCATATCGAGATTATTATTTTTAAATCACTTTTTATTGTTATTATTATCGATCTGCTTTTTTCTTCTTCTTCTTCTTTAAATTTTCCACTTGCTTATTCGTTTTAATCGATTCTTTTAAAGGAAATAAAAATGCCACTAGGTTTCACAGTTTTTACTCGAATTGTGTTTGGGGTTCCGCACATGTGGTCAGTTTGTAAGACCGTCTCGTTTCCAAACTGCCAGGATTGAAACGTCATTTATGACGTAGGTTTTTCCCCGTAGAAAGCCAACGCCATTTTTGCTTGTTTCCTTAAACATGTATGTTGGGTTTTTTGTTTTATTTTTAAATTTATTTATACAATTTTTACTCCTTCCTGGTCTTTCTTTGTTGTTGCTGCTTGTTTTACTAATCCTGTATGAGTGTTCTTCTCATTCGATTGGATGGAACGTAGCTTTCTACATACGCTTCGGAGGGAGGGAGCGAGAAAACAAGATTTCATACAATCAATCATTTTAGAAGCCATTTTTCCATTAATTTCCATCAACCATCAGTGTGGATGGTTTTATTTTTTCTTCTCTTCCTCCTTCACTGCGTGAAAATTCGTTCTACATTTAGCTTTCCCTTTATTCCTTCTGGCATTTTGTTTTACTAAGTGTGATCACCCAATCCCGCACGGATAGTTCGCATCGGCCCACCCCCGCGCAAAAGGTTAGTTGGGGGTTTTGGTACAAAACATACGGAACGATTGTAAATGGTACCCACTACAAACTAAAAGCTATTAACAAATGTACCGGCCTTACCAAACAAAAAAAAAAACTGCACCAAAAAAATGAGACTGAAGTTGAATCATCCGTGCGCATTTATCTCACTAACGCACTAAAACCCTAAATAGCTAATCGTATCGCACCAAGAAAATTATAGATTTTGTTTTGCGTTTTTTTTTTGTTTCGCTTTTCCTCGCTCAATCTTGCTTGCTACGAAAATGATTAGCGAACTTTACGTTTTATTTCATTTGCTTTACTTCTTTCTTAACCGCGCCGCCGCACGGTAGAATGTTTGTGGAATGTGAATAAATTCTACAACGATCGTGTACGTTTGATTTAGCTTGCCTTAAACAACTTTGACGTTATCACCTTAGCTCGCACATGAGAAAAATATCATAAATATGTACAAAGATTCATTAAATTGCTTAAAACGTACAAAGTTGGTTTTCTTTTCTATTTTCCTGTTTTAATCGTTTTTTTCCCTCGCCAACTGTTCGAACAAATCGGACACAGATGTATTGTTCGCACTACGGTAGTGTTGTTTAGTTTTGATTAGTGGGAAGGTGTTTTCGGTTTAATGTTGCTCTATGGTTGTTGACTATTGGAACTAGATAGAAGGGGGGGGGGGAAATTAAGCGTGAAGAAAAGCAAAAGCTGAGATACGCAAGATAGTCTTACTGGTAAATAAACTCATAACAGCGGAAAAAGAGTTGAAGGTAAATAAGCTAAACTTAAGAAAAAATATGTATAAAAATATCTTCTATTGTTTCACGATTGATACAGTAACTTAAAATGTAGTATAAAGTTTATCTAAAACTCAATATTCGTTTATGCGATAGATTGAATTTTTTGTTTCGGCTTTGTTTTTTTTTTTTGCATAGCGAAGAGATTAATTGCACATTACTTTTTTTTCATCGTTTCTCCTTAGTTTCTTGCTTCTTGCTTTAAAGAGAACGTTTTGTCACGCATTCGTCTTGATTCGGTGTGTTTGATTAAACTATCGTATCGTGTAGTTGTGCACACAGTTGTGCACTTAGATGATTTTAAGAGGGATGGATTGTGGGCCTTTGTTTTGTATGCTTTGCTTCAATTTTCGAGTTCAACGTTCACATTGTTTTCCTAACAAAAAAAAAACACGCTGGTCCATTTGGTGACGGTCGCTTCCTAGGCTCTGTGGCCCTTATTGAATGAAACCTTGTCGTGTACCGTGATCTTCACACCGTCATCTTGCATCGGCAGAGTTTACAAATATTTTAATTCTTTAGATAACTGAACACGATTGCTACACTTCACTACATGACCGGGTAAGCTGGGAAGAAAGGCAAGCGACTGAGAGAGAGACTGAACACAGATAATAATTTTCACTGGGCCGCGCAAACCCACAAACACGCACACGTTGTTCGAAAGCGTTTCTCAAGCGATTTCAACGCCAGGAAAGTTCATTTCACAGCACACCAGTATCAGTTTTTTTGTTGTTTTTTTTTTTGTTCGAAGTTTCTCGTTAGCATACAACAGCTAAACAGCAAGGTTCGATTTGTGTCCAAAAAATGAGACATTCACCCAAGCAACGTTTGAGTGGTGGAAGCACATTAGGAATTCACACCTGCACGCGGTGACGGCGGTAATGGTGGTGATGCAGTTTTATGGCAATTAAAGTTTCTTTTCCTCCCCACCACCCGGCTTCTTCTGCACCCGATGTACCACAAGAAGTTCTTCAGGCCCCGAATAAAGCTCATCAAAAATGTACACGAGCGGTTCCGATCAGCATCAGCTAGCTCTACATCCATTTGCAAACACGAGCATCATCTATGATTAATTTTCAATTTCGAAATTGAATCCATTAAAATCCGGCCGAAACTTTTCACATCCCACCTATCCCCTACTTCTCCTTCATCCACCGGATCTGCAACCATGAAGAACCAATGGCCCAATGGGGATGGGCACACTAGACATTGCGAAAGTAAATCTAAAGCATCAATCTGGGGAAGTTAAATTGAACTTCTTTTCGGACCGTATACCGTCAACTATTGACACAAGCTGTCACTCTCAAGGGCAGCAAAAAACGACCCCCAACTTCCACCCCCAATTTGGGTGCGAGAGTTTATAAGAGTGAGTGTTTGAATAGGGAGAAGAAAAAAAGGTTGATAAAACCACTCTCATATGGACACATTCTCTCTCTCTCTCTCCCTCTCTCTCTTACGACTCTTCTTTTTATCCCATGTGGTGGAAAACTGGTTAGTTTTAGAATCCGAACACAGGGTTAGACAACCTTATCGCACACAATTCCACCGTTGTTCATTCTATCGAAAAACCTTCCCCCAACTGATCATCCACGACATTAGACGACATCTTTGCCCAGGGTCGTCCTACTACGAAACCTGCTGCTGAGTTGCAGCACCGATCAACCGATTGAGGTCATCAGTTCGGCTTTGGCGTGCGTGTCGTATGAATACCCGTGTAAAGTGACTACTACTCGAATGCTTCACAATTCGAGTGCCGCTACCGGGCGCAAACTCCCCAACAGAAAAAGCAAAAAAACGTCACGCACAAGAAGATGGGACCGAGGCCCAAGAAGAAAAAAAAGCAACGAAATAAATAAAACGTTCATCCAGTCGAATGTTAGCCCGAGTGTTGAGGTTAACGACAATTACCATTACCAGAGAAATAACAACACACCGGGGAGCCCGGGACATAGACACCGGAACGACACAAAAACCCGTGGGTGAACGAAATTCCGCGCTCAAGCAGGCACTTCGGACAAGCGAACAAAGTGAGTTTGGTTAGCTGGACTTTGACAGCACTCGAAAATCGATTTCTGGCGGGGACAGAAAAGGTTACGTTTTTGTGCTTCTTCACGCAGCACCGTTCCACTCCTCTATCCCACCGCAAGAGGTAGCGTTGGAACTGAGGTTAAACTCTCGAGTCCGCATTTATTGGCTTCCTTGGTGCAATCGTGAAGTCGCTGGTGGTTGTTCGCTAATCACGTGTACGAGCAGCAAGCATTTAGACAAACAAATTGCTCGCCAAAATAGAACCACCCAACACGAAGCTGGGCGGCAACGGAACAGGAGACAAACAGAAAACGACTGAAGATAAATAAACCATATCGGGATGGATCCTCGGAGGAAGTGAAGTTCATTGAGAAATTTTTGAGAAACCCTATCTTGATGGCTGGACATTGCCGCTTCATTGAGTGAATGCTGATCATAGCGGCACAAGAGTGTGTCTAGTTGATCTTCTCCCAGTAGAGAGGCGAAAAAGAAGAGAAAAAAAACGATATCGTCCCAGTGAAGGTCGTCTGTGAACTGTTCAGTCAACTCGAGAAAAAAAACACTCCAAAAGTCGTCCAACCATTTAGGCTTCCGTTCGGATGGAACCGTTTTGGAGCACGATCGGGGCCCGCTCATGTTCGAGTATCTCCTCAATCAGGTTGTCACCGATCGCTTGCCTACAGCCCAAACCAGCATGGTTCGGTTTGTAGCTTGTCCCACTTCGGTACGCTTTTGTCCGTAACCTGTCTCTTCAGTGCTCAGTGCTTGGAGAAGCGAATGCAGCGCGTCCTAAAACGAAATATTGTGCGGTGACGTATCGGAGGTACTGCTCGATGACGATGCACTGCTGTTGCATGCCGCGGCAAACCCTCTGCTGCGCTGGTCCTCGTAATCGTCCTCATCCAGCTCGGGACTACCGACGGACACGGTGGTGGACGGCCGCTGTGCCGAATGATCTTGCTGCGGTTGATGATGGTGACGTTGGTACACGTAACGATTGGTCTGCAGATAGCTACCGCCGTGACGTGCGTAGTTCGCTGAGTTGCTGAGCTGCGCAAGCTCCAACCATTCCTGGTCGTGCTCAGTTGGCTGCTGGTGTTGTTGATACTGTTGATGCTGCTGTTGCTGTTGCTGCTGCTGGTGCTGCTGTTGCTGCTGCTGCTGCTGCTGCTGTTGGTGCTGGGACACAGTCGGTGCGTCTGCAAAGTGGTAGTAGCCTTTCAACCGCACTTATGCCAGCGGATACTGATGTCACAAGCTGGTCGTACCCGTGGACGCATGGTGGTAACCGAGGCTCTGGTGATAGTACGAGTCCTGCCCGAGGGCGGCCGCGGCCGCATGTGAGTTGGGCAGCGGGCTTAACCCATTGTAACCGGCGTACTGGCTCATCTCGTACATCTTGATGTCGGCCTTCGATTCGGTCGGTAGCAGCCGCGTAATCGAGAACGGGTGACTAGAGGGTGTGTAGCCGGCCGGTTCCTGCTTCANTGGGCAGCGGGCTTAACCCATTGTAACCGGCGTACTGGCTCATCTCGTACATCTTGATGTCGGCCTTCGATTCGGTCGGTAGCAGCCGCGTAATCGAGAACGGGTGACTAGAGGGTGTGTAGCCGGCCGGTTCCTGCTTCAGGTGCATCGAGTGATATTCACCAAGCAGCGAAGGGTGGCAACGATTTACCATAGCCGTCAATTCCTCCTGCTGCAGCTGCTGGTGCGCCGGATGATGATGATGGTGATGCGTAGGATGGTGCGTACCACCATGCTGTGAATGAGATTGTTGGGCTAAGCATAAGTCGGCCGTCGCGTGCAGCATTGCCAGCGCGTCCGCATCTTTACCGTGCGCACTGTTCAGCATGCCGTGCGTATCGGCCGCACTCAGCTTCGACACATGCTCCGTCCGGTGGCTGTGATGGCTGTGGCTGTGATGATGGTGATGATGGTGATGCTCCTCGTTCGGATCCTTCTTGTCCGGGCTGCCGACCGCATCCAGGCTGCCACCGTGCGCCGGACTCTTGTGCAGCGAACGCAGCACTTCCTTTTTCTCGTCCTTGAAGCGCTTCTGGCGCCGCAGATAGCATCCGTTCTCGAACATGTTGCCCGAGTCGGGATGCAGCGTCCAGAACGAACCCTTGCCCGGTTTGTCCGGTGTGCGCGGTACCTTCACGAAGCAATCGTTAAAGCTGAGCGAATGCCGGATCGAGTTCTGCCACCGCTGCTGGTTCTGCCGGTAGAACGGAAACAGATCCATGATGAACTGGTATATCTCGGCGAGCGTCAGCATCTTGTGCGGGTTGTTCTGGATGGCCATCGTGATCAGGGAGATGTACGAGTAGGGTGGTTTGGCGTGCGTATAGTTCCGCCGATAGGTGGCCGCCGGTTTTTCTGTCCGCGCGCGTTGCAGTGCGACCGAGTTGGGTGAGCTGGGATCACCGAGTACTTCCCGGCTTCCGGCTACGCTCGAGTAGCCGGACATTGCTGCCATCGTGCTCATACCGTTGCCACCCATGCACGAACCCATATTGCTGATCGGTGATCCCATCGAGCTGTACCCGATCGGGGTCGAGGTGAGACAGTTACCGGACATACTGTTCATGGCGGCACCCATCCCACCCATTCCCGGGCTGCCGAGTACCGTAGCCCCGAATCCACCGCCCTGCGGTGATACCGACGTCATGCCACCGACCGCCATACCCATGCTGTTCATGCTGCTGTACGTGGTGGCCATTGGGCTCATGTTGCCGCCACCGGTACCACCACCGACCGCCATACTACTGCTCGTGTTGATCGAGCTTTCCGGATAAAGCTTTTGCATTTTTTTCTTAAATCGCTCTGTATTTTCCTTTTCTTTTTTGCCGCCTTTTTCCACACACACACCCACTATAGCACCACACGCACGTACACACACACAGACAAGCTCGTAAATACACTTTCTGATAGCGTTATCCTTGCCTATCACTACGCACAAAGCACAGCGCTAGCTTCTTCTTATCACCTAATGGTGCTTCTGCTCACGCACCATGAAGTCGTACCCGACGTACGGTAAATGAATCATGATCTATGTTCACTCTTATCGCCTGACACTGACTCACATCTTCACTTCTATCGCCATAACACACCATAGGAGGGAACTTTCACTAGTGGCGCATAATCTGAACGAATCTGATCCGAACACTTTACCTCCCGAAAACACTGGTTGAGTTTCTAGCTTACCGATTAGACCTTTTCCTTTTCTAAAGCTTTATTGTTAGTCTTTCACAGAGCAATGATCTTCCTGCTCACTAAATCCTGAAGAATATGCTAGCAATTTGTATAACAATTATTTTCATCATACTGCATCATCGTTGTCGGATTATTGCTATTTCACTTGGTTTTATTTGCACATTCTGTTGTACTAGGACAACCCGATTCGAAGGTCCGTTTTTGGTCGTATGAATATTTCACTTTTTTACACACCACACTTCACGAGTTTATTTTTTTTACACGACTCAGAATAATCTTCCACCGATCGACGATCACGTTCACGATCGATCATTACGCATCTTAGATCACAACAGCGAAAGCTAAAAAGCACATCCCCGCACCGATCGGTAAGCTTTTTGCTCGATCCGCCGATCGATCGACAAACGAAATTGCACAATCACAACAACCGCGCGTGATCGACGAACGAATTAAACGCACGATTTCGGATGCGGATTTGCGTGCTACTTCTGGTGCAGCTGCTGCTGCTGTTGCTGCTAAATCCCGCAGCTAATCGTTTGGCAAAAGTACACCCGCCGGGACACTTTGCGCGGGCGAGAGAGCTTTATTATATTGATGTTTATATATTCTAATGTTGAACAAACTTCCAAAGTCGCCCGTGATCTGGCCGTGGCAGACAAGCGACAAGATGCGACTGTTTACAGAGGGGAACAGCAACTATTTGGCTTTCAAACAGTATTTTCGAGCTGAAGTGCCTAAACTTTAAGTGTAGACCCTGACGTGTTTGCGGCGGTGTGCGTGACGCCCGACTGCCACGACCCTTGGTAGGTGTTGGTGCGTTCGTACGCATCTGTACCTGCCTAAGGGGATGCATGTTTGGACCAATCGGAACAGACGTTCTGCTGTGAATGCTGCGAAAGGGCGGAGCTACGATCACACGCCGAGGGGTTGCTTTTCACCTATTGTAAATGGTAAGGGGGTGAATTTTTCTTTTCCCACGTATTGGTAACATATACACGTACACTCAAGAGTGTATTAGTGTGGGTTTGTTGCAAGGAAAATTTCCCGCTTTCTTACAGCACATGCCCATGAGTGTGATGGAAGATACGTTTTGTACGCATGCGAATTGAAGTGAAATTTCACGCCAGAAGCTTTTCCAAAAACCAGATTCACCCTTAGCGTAGTAACACACCACTACAGCGGTAACGCTTCACTGTAACGCTTGGTTCACTGTGTGTTTGTGTGGAAAATGGCTGTCCTTATGGCGAAGGGAGGAAGAGGAGGGGATGTACCAGGGGTTGGAAAAACATTTCCGTATGTACGCACACTTTAACACACGCTTCCGCGATGGATCCACATTCACATTCCCTTCGCCCCTCCCTACTGCACCCCTTTTCTGCTGGCAGCGCATTCACCCCCGCCCCCAATTCAAACCCCCTCCCCCCGGCACGTTGCTCTACAAAGGAGTGCAAAACCGGAGCAAAGTGAATATCCGACCGGATGAGACGGGTTACCGTTTGTACAGCGGCCGTAAGCTGTGTTGTGGGCCCTGGGCATGTCGGCCTAGTGGCAGGCCCGCTTCGAGGAATTGACAGTTTATCGATGGAAAAGACGCCAACCGCACTCGTAGTGACAATTTTTACGGTGACAGATTCGGTCGCGACAGGAAAATCGACCATCCGGGACCGTGGCAGAACGTGAGACAAAAAAAAGAACGAGCAGCAACTTGAGCGATTTTAAATGACGGTGTAGCGAGTTAAACTGTTTCGTCTCCAAATTATGGTGTATAATTCTAATCGTGTATAGTGTGGGCTTAGCTTATCCACGATACCGAAAACGGGCAGGAGTTCAGCAAAACTCGAACTCGAAGTTAAGTTTTCAGAAATCAATGCAAATTGTGGGGCCGATGGCACATACAGAGAGCAGTGTTTCCGCAAGTGGCGTCAATGATGGGCAGTTTTAAAAATCTGAAACAGGAAGCGATTCATGGCACACGGCCGATGGGAACATAAATTCCTCCAGGCGCGCCATAAAACGGCCTCTCGAAATGAAACGACCGTTGTAAGGTTTTTGAGATAGTGCGACGGGGTGACGTTGTGACCGTCTGTCGGCCGATCGTGTTGAGTTGGTAAGTGTAGTGTGCACGAGGTGTGTACGATAGTTGTGTTCGCATTTATTTTTATCTTATCGGTGAAGATAGTTTGTTTTATTTTATTTTAAACGTTGTTTGCTTCCTTTTCTTACTGGAGTCCATTCCCTTGATCGGGCGAAGGTGCAGGATTAGTTATGGTTCGCTGATGTGCAACGGTTTGATTCTCAGCCTGATTTGTCATCTTGATTGTACATTTTTAGTTGCGCAATTTCAGTGTAAGATGGGTTTTTTCGTTCAATTATTCAAGGTCCTTTAGAATTGCCTTCAATCAAATCGTATGTTAGAATTGAACTATCTCAGTCAATGTCTATGTCTATACAAGTACGTATTGAGAAGGTCATTTAATAATTGCATTTATAGTATGAAGTTCAATAACAGACAAACGTCATTAAATATCTTAGTCATAGATTAGGATCTCCTGAGACTGTATGGTTATCGCGAGACTAATAGATTTTGGCTCACTCTAGCAGAAATTAACAATAAACTATTAAAAGTTAAAGAAGTAAGAACTAAGAACTGAGAACTAGAATATTCAATTGAAGGATTAATGTGACTAAGAATTCACTAACCAAAACTGTCAGTGAATATGAATTTAAGTAATAATTTACATTTAACTGTCTACTGACTTCCTGGGAAGACACTTTCGAAGCTAAATAACTAATTTTCATTTGATTTATTAGTAATTCAAGCATTATTACAGTCCACATAAGGTCATGCTTTATAGTTAATAGCTAACAAGAATCATTTTTATCACGAAGTCAACACATAGTTGCTATAAGTAATTGAGCTACGATTGGATGGCCTTTACTACTGGTTATAAGTAATTAGAATTGTTGAACAATCGGGCTTCTCCATTTTCCTCGCAGACTCAAGAGACCTACAGAGAGTTTAGGTTATTAGACCGAATTTCTGGACACAAGATCATGGGACCAAATCTAAAGATTTCTGTTGGAGAAACCTTTATTTCAATAATTTACATAAAATACGTTTTTTTATTTTTCTTACTGAATGAAATCGTCCTTTAATGTTTGTAAACATTTGATATGTTGCTAGTTTAAGTTGGATCAAATTTAAAAATATTTTAGTTCTGAAGGTACTAGATGTATGTAGATATTTGTTGAGAAAGTTTTACTCAAAATCCCTCCTTAACATTATGTCTTAATAGTGATATAGCTCGTTGAGGATTAGTTAAATGTCTATTTGTGACTATATGACTAGTTCGTGACTATTTTATCTTGTTTGTATTATTCATAATATTAGGTACATTTGTGAAAACTAGGCTATTACAATAATGTCAGATGAAAGATAATGTTGATGAAACTTTATTTTCATTTTTGGCCATTTATTAAAACTAATGTGAAAAAGTGAGAGTTTGGTGCAAATAATATTTATCTCTTCAAGAGTTTCTAAACACAGCTTTAGGGCCATTATGATTAAATGTTTAACTTATAATAGCAACTTGCCTTCTTTGATGTCGACTAACTGACTCCAAATCAAAGGGATCTTTTTCGCCAAGACAAGACAAGTTTTATTTCCCTCCATTCCATTCATCATCAAATTTTGTTCGCTTCTTTCAGCTAAGATGCGCCCGCCAATCCCTATCAAGAGAGACCGGCGCTTATCAACTGTATTCCGGGAACGAAACGGCACGTTGCAACGTGTCATGAAAAAAAAAAATGAAACATCAGTCCACCGTGGGTTCAATCATTCGTCTCTTCCGGCAACTGCAGCAACTGCGATGGTACCGTCAGGCGACGGAAACGATGACATTGTCCTGGGACAAAATCCGACATCCAGCGTGTTTCGTATAGCCGTCACTATCTACGCCCGGAGCCGTAGTTGGCCATGTTCTTGTTCTATCTTTCGCGCTTATCATTATGCATACAAACGAGCGCACAGACACACACACACACATACGGAGCAGGGTAAATACTAAATAGCAGCAACATTACCTGGATCGTCTGATGATGGCGACAAAAGCCTGGAACGCTGAAAGTCGGTTTAAAGTTCCCCCGGCGGTCCGTAGGTTGTTTCGGTATCTCGAAACGAACCAAATTTATTTGCTCACAATCCACACACCTAACCACCCTGTGCCGTTTTGTCCCCTAGCATCCCATCCAACCGAAGCGCGAGCAACACATTTGAATAAGGATAAGGTCATCACCGTTCGTCGGCCTTTTTTTTCCTGTAGACTTTCGATGACTCGGCTGCATGGCTTGTGGAGTTGGGTGGAGAAAGGGGCAGTTGTAGCGAAACGCAAGGTAAGGGAACAGCTGCCTGGTGGCCATTTTATGATGCGTATGCGTGCGTGCATTCGAGAATGTTTGAAGATTGCTTGCTCTTCCCTTTGCGATGGGTTTTGCTGGACTGATAAGAACACGGATCGCACCGTATCAAAGCTGCCGGCAGGACGCTTTTCCCTGTTTCGGGAACACGCAGCTAGGGCTTTATGGCACAATGCCCTGCAGATGATCGTATGTTCCTATAAGCGTGTGTGTGTGATTGTATTTAAGGAAAGCCAACGCAACAACCCAATTTGTTCTTTGTGCGTGGCGTGGAGCGAGAGAAAGGCAACAGCACGACGCCATGACGCAGATTGTCTTCTTTGCCTGTGCTGAGGCTGCCGTTTGTTTACCGAAAGTATCATATAGCGATAATACGTGCCTCGATGCGGAAGGAAAGTACGCTAAGATTTCGCTTTCCCGTGTTCCCTTGCCTTGGCCGGCGCCGACGACAGCTGCCGACCGGAGCAAGATTCATCCCATCGTCGTCTTCGCTGACAAAACTTCTTTGTTTCTTCGACGAAAACTGCCAACTGGATGGGTAGGCAAGAAATTGCGGCAAAGCTTAGTCATCATTCGTACGATCGAACCGTGTGTGTGTGTATGTACTATACTCATAACGGTGGCCAATATGGCTGATTGTCAGGCCATAATGGTTTCGGTATGAAATCTGGCACGGATCCTTGGGTTTCCGGATAAAACTTTTGCAACGCCAGCCATTTTGTACGTACGGCTTGATGCTGAGTCAAACCCATCTTGGGTTTGCTGACGAAAGGCGGCCGGCCGGGCGGTTGCAGTTACCCTCCCAGTACGGAGGATACGCAAGAAGTTCTTCGACAAGGTTGAAGCGTATCACTTACGCGTTTGCCAAGTGATGGATTAAATGTGCAAAGCTTTGGTAAGCGTTGTTTGTGGCGCTCACGGGTAAATGAAGGTAAACACATGTATGACCGATCGAGCCTAAGGGATGATAAGATTGGGTGAAATAATACTCATCCCGAATGGAGCCACAACGAGGCACAAAGCTTTCCGTAAGAAATGATTCGAATGGGAGATTTACATCAGACAATGAGATTGAGAGAGTAAAATAGTCTATTATTAATTTGGACATTAATTTGGGCATTTATTATGAACGTTGGTTGTCCTTCTCTAAAATAAAGAATTCATACAAATATTTGATATTAAAAAAAAAGTTCTCATGAAAGAGGTAGAAATCTCATCTGGACCGTACCTTGATACACAAAAATGAGTAAATAAAATTATGAAAAACCAAAAATGATAGACCAAGACATCTTGAGGATCTTTGGAACTGCTCACTTCCAGAAATTAATCGATAAAATGTGCAATTGTTCTACATTTTGAAATTTGATTTTATCAAACCAATTTTTACTCAATTAGGCATTTTTTATCTAGACAGCAAGTGGTTAAACTGCATCAAAATTTGTGTCTATTGTCAACAATTTTTTTTTCTTCATTTAAAACATTATAAATGAAATCTTGACAAAGGAATACCCAAATGTCTACATCAGCCATATACATTGCTTGAACGAGCGTGTTTACCTTCACATTCAATCTTTAGTTTTATAACACATCATTAAACGTACATGCCCTATCATTATCCATCGATAAACTTATCAGTTCTTTTACAAAATCTTCATTCAAAATTGTCTTATCTAATGAATCTCCTAAAATTACCGCAATCAGATATATCAGTGGTTGTACATTTATGTTAACACAAGGGTTCTCTTCTACCTTCTGCCCTTTTTTGATGTTGTTGTTTATCTTTAACTGTTGTTGTTTGATTGGGTTGTAAGTGATAATGGGTGGGTTTATCAAATCAATCGCCACCCGTGGCGTGCCGCCAGTTTTGTGACTAACATCACAATCGATGTGCGTGTGTTTTTTTTAAATGTTATTAAATTAACCAACGAAAGGAACCCGACATAAACACAGGTAGCTTTCGCTAGTGTTGTTTTCTTTTTTGTTGATTTGATTCGATTCAATGGAGGTGGCGAAGTTGTTTGCTTTGTTTTGTTTTGTAATCGTAATTTTCTTCTTTATCTTTGCACACAATTCCGACACGGTGAGCCTAACTGGCACCGGGGCACTAGTGCCATGTATTTAAAGATTGACTAATTTTGATTTCGACTCGATCGATAACTGACCGGAGACGTTACCCACCGATACGAACTCCTATCAGTGACGGTGCGTGACGTTTTGGCGATTTTTGTGATTTTCTTACTACCCTCTCTATCGATGGGTGTTTTCTTGTTCAGTTTTGGCACGCGACATGCGTTTTTTTTTTGTGTTGTTGGAGGGAATGGGAAAAAAACTTTATCTAGGCAGCTAGTAAACGTGCGTAACCATTTACCGATGGCATTTGATGGTTGATTATGATGTGTTTAGATTTATTGATACCGATGATAGCTTGATTCGATTCGTGGAAATGGCACATCGTGCAGGATAATATTAGAGATGATATTATCGGGACTCCCGGACACAAACTTCATTTTACCATTCAAACACACTAAACCACGATTGAGAATGGCTAACCCGGGGGGGATATAAAAAAATCTGTTTGACAAAAATAATTTGTGTAAAGCTGAGCTTTAAAGCTCTCGCTCTCGCGCATCATTAAATAAAGTACTCATGGGAGCTTTGCTATATTAGCGATGGCCGCACCATTACCGACCCATCGTTAGGGTTAGGAACGGGTGGCAGAAAGACTTTGGAAGCAACACGACCAAAGCCATAGTCTATGGCTTGCTTAGTTGTTTGTTTTCTCCATTCCCGGCATTCCGGCAAATGTTTGTTTTCACAAAAAATCATCGTATCATTACAATAATCACATAGCATCCGACATCCACCGTACCCCGCTCAGCTGGTACGCGAAGAACCGACGGGCTAAACACGAATTAAACAACCGATGAAAAAAAACACAATCTCCCCACAGAACCAAAGGAAGGAAACAACACCGATTTCAACCAATATCCCAACACCGGATTTTAAGGCCTTTAAAGTGTCTGCAGGCCGTAGGAAACCACAGCACCACGAGCAAAAGGGTGTTGGGCAAGGGGCACCGACCCCCACCTACCCCCCACCCGGGGACAGGTAAGTGAAAATGTACATAAATCTCATCGCATCGCATCGAAAAAACCATCTCACCTCCGAAAAATCACAGCTAATAATTAAGAAATAAACATTGTTAAAGCTTATCGGACAAACATGCCCCAGGAGGCGAAGTATACCGGGCGAAACTGGGCAAGACGCAAGGTGGAAGAATAAAAATTGTTTGTCTAAATATTGTCTCGGTTTTCTCGTTTTCACTCGAAGCACCCGCAAAACACACCCGAACTCGCGGTAGATAATCCGAACGTTTTTTTTTTTTTGGTCAGACCGTTGGCACGGCAAAAGGTGAGGTCAGTCGTGTGACTTAAGACGGTTGATGTCTGGCCAGTTTCAATGAGGTTTTTGTTTGTTTCTGTGTGCGTCTCTCTCTCTCTCTCTCTCTGTTTTTGGAGGGATGAAGTTTATGTAATGAGCGCTTCTGACCCTTACCTGTATGATCATCATTGATCGATTCGCTATAGTGACAGATACCCAACGTCAGGATGATTGCCGTACCGGCGTCAAAAGTCACACCACAAACGGCAACGGCAGTGTTGTCCGTTTGTCAGTTTTTAAACAGTGGTGCAGCTGTCGCCGTCCCGCCGATCCTTGTTGCTGACACCCTGCCCTCACTACACATCGCTTATCTATATCGATTCCGGTAACGCACCACAAAAAGGCGCAATTCAATTACAACAAACGCCCTGCTGGCATCTTGCCCGGTAAATGCGCCTTTTACCACACGCCTTGTTTACGAATGGACGAGTCACAAAAGGGACACAAAGGGATACAAATCGTTAGAGCAGGGATCTCGGGTATTCAAAAACCCCGATCGTAACTCGTGTTCATACGCGTGTCCCAATTAAAAAGAGACCTTCGCTAGCGGTCAGTACTGTGCGTTACTGTGGAGAAACCGTAAGGTCGAATGGTAGCAGAAGCGGAAATAAAATGACTTGTCATTGGACGTGTTGGACATTTTATTGGACATCACATTGAAGCAGTTTGACGTGAAGTTCCAGGATCCCTTCATGTAGAAAAGTGGAGGGAGCTTTATGCCGTAATATGATGCAGCAGATTTGATAGTTAGCAAGTAATACGAAACATATGAAACTAGAAATGAAAGAAACCCTGAAATATTTAATGACATTCTTCAACATCATTAACTGTTAAATTTTTATTCCTCGAGATATTTAATATTTTACTAATTTCAAGACTACAAGACACTAGCTTTCGTAACCTCTTTTGCTGAAAGTCGCTTTATAACAATCGATCGTTTTGGGCTGAAGAATTCAGTTTCTGTGCACCTGCGAAGCGTGCAGTTTGAAGTGACCAGCTTCTCACTCTCGACACGAAATCGTACGTCCGAGACGTGCTCAAACGCCAATTGCATTCGTCCGTGATATCTTCCACCGGACCACCCAAGCTCCCAAGATTCATTCCTTCGAGTGGCCCGTCGAGCAGTATCAAAAGCAGTTAAGGCTGCTGGCAGTGACATCATTCGACGGTACTTAGGTATTGCCATGATGGAGAAGACTTTATTTATAGAAGCCTACGCCGGATCCGTCACCCCCTCCCCAAAAAAGGTAAACAAATTATGCTTAAATGGTAAGAAAAACCGTGGGACAGTGCGTGGCTGGTGAAAACGATAAAAATTCGTCCATGGTTGTTGACTAGCTGAGCGGTTTGGTTAGTTTCCAGTGGTAAAGAAGTGAAGTTTTAAAAGACGAAAACTCACCTCCATAACTACAAGAAAAGTAATAAATCGTGATAAGCATTTTATTTTTGTTAAAATAACATCTTTTCAAAAATTTTAATCACACTTACTGATCAAATCAGCGTACAGCAATATATGCATCCTTTGTGTTTGGTTTCTTCCAATACCACTTTTACGGCTTTTCCAAACTTCTTTACAAACTTCACCAACAAAAGAGGATTATTGTAATGAATGTTTACTTCCGCAGATACTGCAACAAAGCATCAGCAGACAGGAAACATACATATATGTGCATAAGATTATTAGATGAATACCGACCGGTAGCAACATATTAGGGAACTCGGGGAAAGGATTAACCCCATAATGATATTGACACACTTCAGGTTACTCAAGGACCCCCACATTCAGCAGTAGTCGCGTTCGATCGTGTAGCTTCGGGGCCCCGTAAGCTTTCAACGGGCGCTGCCACGGTACTGGGGCCGGATATAATAGCGACGAATTTGGTCATGCATAGCAGATGTAGAACAATAGGACAAAACGCGTACAGTTCCGGGACGCGGAAGCCTTCCGGATGGTGGCAGGCTTTTCAAAGCAGAACACACCTGTAGCATGGGCGCACGCTCACCGCTTTTGTTGCTTTCCAGGATTCTTGTGAATAATGAATAATAAAGTAGCATTTTGTTGTACTGAACTCCATTTCCTCGCCACAAAAGAGCTGGGAAACGACCGATTGGTTTCTTTTTTTTCCCTCAAACCAAAAAAAGGCAAATGATGCGAATGTATGAAAGGTTGAGAGGCTTTGACCAGCGAAGAAGCCGGCAATTCATTCACAAACCGAGCGTCTCAGCTTTTGTTTCGACCGTGCAGGTCGATCGACGGTAGATATCCTTTCTGCAAGCGAAAAAGGATAACAAACACCAATCCGATGGTCGCGTTGACTCAATGGGCTGGAAAATGTACGTCCTCTTCTGGCTTCTTTCAATTTCCACTTTTCACTTGAACGTTAATCTTTTCCGTTGCATGGTTGACTTCCCTTCCATGAGTACCGTCTTGAGATGGGGTTTTGAAGATTTTATTATCATTTGATTCATTCGAAAAAAAACCATGAAGAAATGCTTCTTTACTTCCTGAACTTCCGTGGAGGATCGTTTTGTATGGACAATTTGTTTGATAAGCTAGCGGTTAGTGATGAGCTGCCTCGTTTTTTGTTGGGATTTATCTTTCCACACTCTCTCTCTCACACACATTTAGGACCATCGCTGTTTTGTTCGCTTTCCAGCAAACTGGGAAAGAAACGGCAACGAAGGTAGGTTCACCGAAATGCCACTTAGCAGCACAATAACATCGACGGAACGGACCATGAAATTGAAGGCAGGACAATGGATATACCGATGGGTGCTTCCTTACACGATCTGCTTGCTGAAGATGCTGGTGCCCTCTCTACTCGCAACTCACAAACACCGGCGACGGATAGATAGCAGCGTACTGTGGCCAGTTTTCCGTGACCTACTCATCAGACCGGCTCCGGTAGACACTCGCGCCACTAGCGCACCACACCGCACTACCCATAGAGGCTTTCGTTTTCACCCTCGATGGACATTACAGTCAGTGCGTGTACGGGTTTATCAAATTTAATTAACATGTGATTGTTAAAAAGGAATATTTCCGTCCGCACGGTAAAAAGGGGCATACGCCGTATGGCGGCGAGGGTTTCGGGGTTGTTTTCCATCCACCCTTACCCCCATTTCAGTGCCCTCGCACAATGCACGTCCGGGCGGCAGTCATTGATTGCAAACTGCAAAACGGTTCGAAAAGCCGGGGACCTCCGACGATGCGTTCCTCCATCCGTAAGGGAGCAACTGACCAGTTCCCGGTCCCATCGCTTAACACGGCCAAAGGGTGTGAATTTATTCGAAGTGAAATAAAGAAGTGAAGAAAAGAAACGATATGGCTAGAACGTTTTATTGCCCCCTTCTTTGGTACGTACGGTTTACCTCGTGGCGTTAGTTTGTCGTTAAGAGCGTTCGAGATGCATGGGATAAAAGACAAAAGCGTCCGAAAAGTGAATCGTTTTGCCCCGTACGGGGATGGGTAAGTAGCGTCCATCACCGTGAGCTTTCTCGGTGTGTGTGAGGATGAGGTAGACCCCCGGCCAAAGTATCTTGACGTCGGCATCGATTGAAACGCGCAAGATTTTGATCGATCAAGCTCAGACCCGGGGTCCGCGGGTTTGTGATCCATCCCACCGCTGAAGGACTCTCGGTGAAATGACTCGTCAAGATGGGTCTCGCATAAGGTGAAATTGCACAACAAGTGGACACTTGTTCGGATACGTTCTTCGTGTCTTCGACGCACACACAACAATGGTTCTGATTGAGCCTTAGAGAGGATCGCATTCTAGACGTAGACCACCCAAGCAGATTCCGATCCGGGCCGAACCGGGGAATGCTTTATCGAACGGTGTTCGGAATTTCTTTCCCAAGAAGCCCGACGGATTACTATCCCCTGGAGGGCTACTGTTGCAACGATGACGGTGCGTCTACGCTGGCGACGCGTCAATAGCATTCATTCATGAAACACACCGATACACTCGCCATGTATTTCTACCAACCCCATTTACCAGGTAAGTGATCGTTTGTTAAGTCGGGAGATTAATTTTCTGTTGGTTTTGCATATTTCCTTCCATTACAAAAATTCGCGGCACCTTCGTGGGGGGAACAAGCGGATGAACGGTTGAAACCTTTTGAGCCCTGTTTTGACCTCACGCATGTGTGTCTGTCCAGCCATACGCGGGAGATGTTTTCTGCCTTAAGCGGTTGAATGATCTCGCTGTCCGGATCGGTATAGTGCAGTGTGCGCTATGCTCGAAGGAGCGGCCACAGCGCGACATGCAACCACGATCAATGGGTCCGATTGTTGCACAAAATTGAGGTGACCTTAAATATTGCTAAACGACAGTCGATTTTGTCGACGGACAGGAAGTCGCGCATTGTACCTGGTTTATGGCCGAGTGAAGATTTGTACGGCTTGTCGCAGGTCGGAAATTGTTCCGTTCGGTACGTGAACGGTGAACCGTTAGTGCAACAAAAGTGTTTCTTTTTTTCGGCTGGGAAAGCAATCGATTGTAATGTACGAACATTTTGTACCATTTGTGGACATGGGACAAGATAAGTAGGGGTCTTTAGCCGTTTTGTACATTTCCATCACAGGGAAAGTTTCACAAACAATTGTTTGCAAGGCAAATAAGATGCATGTCGTACATTAAACTTTACACAGAAGGTTTCAATGCAACGCAACCATGGGAAGATTTGGAGTTTCTTGATGAATTCGGAAGAAAGAAAAAAAAGTATTCTTAGCCCACGTTTGCTTCAATTTATTGAAAGCTAATAAAATAACATTTTTTTATAATAACAAACTGTTTAACTTTAATATATTCCAAGTATGACTATAACAAAGTCATACTTGTTCACTCACTCACTTTTTCGTAAAAATTTTGATGACACTTTTCCAATAAAATTCTGAATGCAGAAATCCGAAACAAAAAATCAAAAAGATTGCTTTCAAACGTAATCCTTTTTTTGATTAAAAATATGAAAATGAAAGTTTTAAAGCATCAAATACGAGTTTTAAAGCATCAAAACAGTGCTCTTGTGCAAACACATCAATAAAACTAAACGTCTCTCCAATTCTGCTGTTATGAATCTTCAATATTGTACGCTAAGAATCCTTCCATTGTTCCCAGAACCAGCTTGTATTACAAGTTTTCATCATAATCTCAGCAAACACCACCCTATGGAACGTTTTCGGGCACTGGCGAGTACTTCAAAGGGATCATCCCAAGTCCCGGTCCCTGGGTCCCCAACAAAAACTTCGATACTCCGACTGAATAACTGTAATACTTAATTTAATCCACCCTTTCTGCGTTGGAACCCCACCGGAGCTTTCCACCCGCCCTCACATTATGAGGGCTATTCGGGGGCTATTGTTTGTCGCTTCCCGGTACCACTCAGTACCCGGGAGCGAAAATCCTGGCAATTGACGAGTGAAAGACGCATTTACCAGTGATTGCCGACCGAGAACGTGATAATCTTCAATTTCTTTCCAACCATTCAAGTCCCTTTGCAACGTTCGGTCCGTTCGGTCCTCCGGTGTCTCGTTGGGCCCGGAGCGATAAATCAGCAACCAGCCGCAAAGCGTATACCGTTCGTGTGTTACCCCTCTGTGATTGTGGAATGCTAATAAACGTGGCGTACCGAATCGATCGAAGGGTTTTTGGACGAGTTTTCCGGAGGGGTCACATTCCTCTTTGAGTGTGTCGTGCAGAGTAAATGCTTCCGTCCTGAAGCGTTTTTTGTTTTTCAAACTGACGAAGACGAAGAAAAAACACGCAAGGACGTCGGTGTAGTTGGTGTGCAAAACCAGATTCCGGACGAACGAGGGCGAAATTCGGTTAGGGTTTCACCCTTAACGCAGTACACGAGGGTGTGCGTTTAGGGCAGAATGGGGTGGTACGGACCGCATCGGGTACAGGATATTAATAAACGTTTAAGGATACAGCCAATTGTGTAAGAACCGTAGCCAAATGGTTAAGGATGGGAAACAAATCACTCGCTCTTTCGCTCTTGTTCCTTAGCCGCTGTATGAAACCGAGGTTACATGCTGATTTTATCGAGGGAAGTGGTGGTACTGGTCACGGCTAGTAGACGAAAGTACAAATAGAGCGCTCCGGGTGGGAGGAATTGTTTATGGGGTGCGAAAATTGCAAGTTTTATTACGCCGGACTGACATCTCTATTGTTTCCGTTGAGTTCTAAATAGTAATAATTGCAACAATTCAAACCAAACGTTGACTTGAAATAACAAAACATTATTAAAAGCTTTATTACGTACGAATGTCTTTTATACTTTAAGTTTAATTAAACGTATCATTCATGTATGTATATATTCAAACGTATAAATTCAACGTGATACATTCATTCATAGCTCAGGAAAAGGTACAAATAAAGTCCCTGAACTATAAACTAATATTTAGTGGTTAGTGCATGACATTGGTTCGAACCACAGACGAATACAATATCCTACAGGTTCTTCTACTACATCTTGGTGATAATGATGAGTCTCAGCTCAAGATGAGGTATGAGTTTGGCATCCTCATTACTTTTCTCAATCTTCTCACATTCCACATGTCTAATCATAAATAGCACAGAAATCCACAAAATCCAAGTTCAAAAACTGAATGCTAATGAGGAGAAGAGTTCGATCATCACACGTAAGAATTTTTAATCATTCTTCAATATTGTCCAGTCAATTCAACTTCTTGGCATCCTAGGAGCAGATGAGGTAGTTAGAAAGACCCAGTTCTCAAAGTGTTTTCAGATTTATTCTCATCCAGAGGATAGCTTGCAATGTGCCAAACTTCAATGTTGATATCAACTTGATAATTTCGCCAATTAAAGGAGACCGGCATACGATCATCAGTTGTTTGAAGAATTCCTACAGCAGACAAATATCACTAAACGATTGAAAGAGTTGAATAAATAAAACAAAACTATAAAGTATTTTTGGATTTATTTTCTAAAGAGGAAAGAAAAACCAGCCCTATCTTTGTACCTATTGAAGTTCAAAAATAGTCTCAATTACTGCAAATAATTTTTAACCAATCTTTTATTCATAAATATTTTTAATGTTCCCAACGATAGCACGCGAAGATAACCTGTTTCGATACCACAAATTCTCACGCCTCAATTTAGCTGAAATTGAAGTGCATTCTGAACCAATTCCCATGAACTGTGAAACCGATGTTTTAAGGGTAGCAGGTTCATTTTATGCACGAGCCACAAAATTGTCCGCGGAAACACTTGAACGAATTTCCCAACATTAGGGAAACAGCACTGCCCACTACTTTCTAGGAAAGAATACATCGAAGGGTTGTTATGCGAGACTGACGTTAAAGTGGCGGACTTAGTGAACACACCAGGGATTTACAGTTCACGATGGTTTATCAGTTTTAAGATGGTAATTTTTCTTATTTAAAATAAAACATTTTCCCCACCCCAGTGTACTGGAGTACGATGGACAAATTATGGAACCATCCGACACGTTTGTTGTTTCGCTTGTAACACTTGTGCCAGGCGTGCGTTGTTTACCTCGGCATCGGAACGCAACACTAAGCGTAATCGACGCCCATGGGTGGCCCGGAGAGGCCCGGGTATGACGGCGGGTTGTCTCTCCACCCAATTACTACCATGATTTAATTCTAATAACATTCGCAAATAAGCACCAAGAGTACCTGTTTTGTAAGTGATTGAGCAAATATGTGTTCGTTTGTCGAGCAAACGAGCATGTCAAGTTACAGGTCGCGGGTGTGCGTGTCTGTTGGCCGACGGACGGAAACGGCACCTTTCCTTGAAGATTGGCAAACTAGCTACCAGGCAGCTTCCACAGAAGCCAAGCCGATTAGCCAAAGGGTGGCCGGGGATTTTTTTTTCTGTTGTAGCAAATATTTTGGTGTCAAACACATATTTGTATGGCCGTTTTGGGTACGTTGGGTAATGTGGTAGCGGCCACAAGCTGCGAAATGTCAAGGTTAGACGAATGCTGGGATTGTAAAGTGAAAATGACCAGAGATGATTACGCTGATGGGGTAATTATCATTTGAAGGTGTTAAAGTTTATTTATAAAAAAAGAGAAAGAAATGCGAATATGAACGACGTTTAAGATTACTTTAAAAAAGCCCCTTTCGTATTTATTTTAGGCTGTTTTTTCCATCAGTACATTTTCAATTATTTTTCCCTTTTTAACGTGCGTAACGTGCGTGAGTAGCGATGAAGTTTATTAATTTCCTTGTACAATCGTCTTAAACAAACACAAACCGTCGTTCCGCAACAAAACCCTTCTCCCAATCCCCCGAAATGGCTAACTGGTGTAGTTGACGCTATTCTGTAAAACGTCGTGCTATAAGTCGTTGTAATCCACATTCACACCGGGGAAAGTTTACATGCGAAACGATCCGATTCGGTATCCCGATGTGGCATTTTTCGGGAGGATTTTAAAATCTCAACCCCACTCGGTTGGGCGTATGCTGAGCATCGTTCCCATTGTTGTGATTGTACGGACACGTGTTTTTACTTGTGCATGGGTTTTTCTATTTTTTTTTTGCCTACCCCGAAAACCCCGTATGGGTTTTGTGTGGCAAGTGCGCAAGGAAAACAAAAAAAGCCTTTCAGTGCCTTTTTAGTATGGGAAATGATTTTTCTATTATGGTTTTGATTTCCTACTTTTGTGCCGATTTGTTCATACCATGTCCGGACACGTGATAAGCAAATTGAATTAAATGTTTAATATCTATTGCACCGATTGATGAAGGATAAGGGGTTTCGTTGAGAGGCTTTTGCAGACAAGAAGCAAAAAGGATTGTTTAGGGTAGGGTTTTTTGTGTATAATAATTGAAAGAAAATATTGATATGCAATTAATGGAAGCTGAAGTGCTATAAGATTAATCTTTTTCATTTAATATTTCAATATAAATAAAATGACAACCTTGTCTCAAAACTATTTTCGAAGAAATAATCTTCTTTTGCAAGTTATTCGTTTCACAAAATTCATTTCATTAATGCCACCATCGACCAACAGCCATTTTATTTACCTAAACACCATACAGGTCTAAAGCATCTTCAATCCCATCTCCTTAAAGGACGGTCACAGAGCTAAACGAACAGCCAAACGGCACGAACATTGGTTGTCTTTCCCCGTTTTTGAACAAAATTATCGCCTCACCGCATACCTGGCTAGTTAGTGTTTACTCTACCAAATCCAATTGTTGTGCGGTGTTGTAATGGAGGAAAGAAGCTAATAAAAAAAAAACTGTTCCTTCAACTGCCCAAATAAACATCACGGCGGTCTTTTTTTCTTCTTTTTTTTGTGCTTCAGCACAACATTTATGCCGCCATCGTTCAAGTGTGCTGGAAAGTCCCCCAGAAAAGAGCGGCACGGAAAGCTTATTTAAAGCAGGTGAAACATAAAGAAAGTTCCGAACTATGCAAGAACGTTTAGTACCGATCTGGTGTCATGGTGGTCAATGGTGTTTTACGGGGTCGCGAGTTTCCATCCGAAACCGAAGCTTGAAAACTCACCCTCCACCGCCCGTTCGTAAGTACGTTTGTTTTCCTTTGACGGCCTTTCGTACCGTTTTCGTTGCTGTTTGGTTTGTTTGATGTTTTCACGGTGTCCTTTTAGAGTTTTTTTTTGTTGTGTGTGTCTTCTCTCGACGAGTGTTTCCTGTCCCGTTTTTTTGTTGCAGTAACACTTACACCGGGAAGCCCAGATGGTGATGAAGACGGGATTTCTGTTTATGTGGATTCGATTCCGGTTTTAAATCAGCTTCGTTTTTTCGAAGCTCTCTCCTCAAAGTGGTTCCTTGAGGATGGCATTGAGGTTGGTATAGAACTGTGAAGAAAGGCATCCAGCGCTATGGTTTAGTTTTTCCAACTCGTTTTCTTTCCATCAAACACCGCCAATGCCACGAACTCGCAAGCTCGCAGGTGTCGAAATGATCGTGTTGTTCGGGTGGTCTCTCCAACGACCAGTGTCCGAAAAGGAATGATGTGGCACATCTCTACCGCAGGACGACTCGGGTAGAGTCCGCGCGAAAGGATACGAACCCTACGGTGTTGGCGGCTACCGTCCATTGATCGTCCACTCGATCACGTCCTCGTTCGATCGTTAGAGTGTTTGTGCTAAAAAGGATATAAAACTGTCGGTACTGTGGAGGTGAGCTTTGAAAGAAGGACTTTAGGGATATTGCTTCAGGATGTGACTAAAAAGTGTTTTTTTTTTCTTAAGAGACCACCCACCAATAGTTTTGAGGCCCATTGGAAGAGTCATGAATTGTTTACGTTTCCCATTCGCTTGCCTGAACGTTCGTATAATGAGTAAAACAACTTTGTTAGTTTTTTTTTATGTTGCTGATGGTACAAATTCCCTAATAAGTGTAAATAGAGCACAAGCAGCTTAATTTTCGTGCATACTTTCGAGCGAGCTAATGATGGCTAATGACTGTTTTTGGGGCGCACCATGGAAAATGTAACCTCTTTAAAAAAAAAAAACATAATAATGAACATCTTTCACGCGTTACCAAAAATTCGCATTCGATCCAATGTTCCCACAGCACTTTTACGGACCAGCCCTTCCCGATCGACACTGTCCGTGTACGCGTGTCCACGTGACCACAATAAATGTCATTGTGTCTCATCCTTCCGCTCACTCGCCAACGGTCGGACCAGGGAAAACCAAGCGAGGGTGATTAATTATGCATATGTTGCAGTAATTTTTGTTCCTCTCTCGAGGTTTGGTTTCGTTTTTTTTTTCAACCCAAAACATGACACCCAAACGATGCACGGTTGAAGGTGGACCTCCAAAAAACTAAAATTAGGGTCAAACGGAAATGGTTCTAAAGTCGCGTGTCGAACGAAACGAGCGAAAGATCCATCGGTGTGCGACCGGGTGAAAAAAAATTCCCTTTCGTTTTGTAACTGACCATTGCGTAGCCATTGGTTTGGGGGGCCGTTCGTTAAATGGGGCGCTGAATGCAGGGAACTGATTAATCATCACCAGTGCTGCAAAATGTCACTGTCAATATCGCAAAAAATCGTGACTGAAACAAAATCCATGTCAGCGTCACGTATTCTATTGCGACCATCACAAGTGATAATCACATAGTGAGTTAGTTGTGTGACATGATTGGAAACCGTCAAGTAATCAACTCTAGGTCTCTCACGGTGTCATGACTTTTTCTCACTGTGAGCAAAATGCTTTGTTATTGTCACCAGCAATCATGACTGAAAACTGAACTATGACAACTCACGTACACAACTGCGATGATCAGAGGTGAAACATTCATGATCAGTGAGACATGTGACCAGGCTGGTGACATTTTTGCAACCAACTCTCTTTTGGTCACTCACTTTGTCATGACTTTTACTGCCGGTGATCATCACGATAGTCATAGAACATATGTTTGATTAGCAGCTACTGATCGTACTGTTCGCTGGCCAGATGATTCCGAACCCGTCATGCATTTCCTCCCATCTACCTCGGCTTCATAACGGAATATGAAGCGATCGAGAAGAAGGTGGCACAGCAGCAGCGCGACGGTGAAATTATTTTTTTTATTTTGGAGACGTTTGAACTTTTTTTAATTGAAAATAGCTATAAGCCCGCCTGTATATTATATCTACTTTGATATAAACGCCGCCTGCGTTTGTATGGGATTTTACCTAAATGACAGCAAATGCGATTATCGTGAGGCAAAATCAAATTAGTTGAGGAGTTTGGAATCATCTGGCCAGCCAGCAGTACGATCAGTAGCTGCTAATCAAACGCTTACTTCGGCTGAACCACCAAATAGAATAAAAACCACTCCAAACATCGCTCGCATACGCCTCATATGTTCTGTGACTATCGTGATGATCACCGGCAGTAAAAGTCATGACAAAATGAGTGACCAAGAGAGAGTTGGTTGCAAAAATGTCACCAGCCTGGTCACACGTCTCACCGATCATGACCGTTTCACCTCTGATCATCGCAGTTGTGTACGTGAGTTGTCATAGTTCAGTTTTCAGTCATGATTGGTGGTGACAATAACAGTGACATTTTGCAGCATTGTTGACAATTAAAAAAAGTCATGATAATGCTTGCGCTGGCATTAAGGTCAGCTTGTCAGTCAGAGTATCACATTTGACTCAAGTAGTCACCTGTCATTTTCGGCAAGTCATGACATGTTTTCAATGACTATCAGTAATGAACATCACTTACCGTCGAAATGTTCTTTGTTTTCAGTTGTGATCATCACGTGATGGTCATGACATTTTGCAGCACTGATCATCACCCATTGACAAGAGATCTTCAGGGTCAAATGGGTAGCTGTTGTGAAGAAGTGGGTTAAATTTAAATTAAGTTACAATTGTACGTATGAGTCGTGAAAATAGTCTCATTCCGTGGAAAGTACAATAAAGTTTATCACATATGAATATATTGTAGTTATTTACGTTTCTTATCATAATATAGTTTACAAAGGTGATTAACCCTGTGTTTACTAGCTTATCATGTCGCATTCAAATAACTGTTATAATCTATTTTCTCTTTCTTTTTGTCCCTATTTTGCGGAATTATTTTATGAGTCACTTAAAATTTCTTCAAAACTAATCTTTGCATTTAAAATTTAGACATTTTATAGGAAATTTTAGATCAAATTACCAATGAGAACTTGTGAATAATTTATACAAAATCATAAAGTTATGTCATTATGTTAGAATTATCTTTAGCAAGAGACCTTTTCCTATTTAGTAGCCAAAAGTTACTCATTATGATGAAGATTTGTTAAAGTTCTTATCTTCTTGGAAGAACTTCTTAAAGAGACTTAAAGTTAAAAGTTAAAAAGTTCAAACAATCAAAATAAATTGGATCATGACCACCGTCATCAATAATAAATATTAAACCGAGATGTACATCTTACTTATGAGAATATGGTTATAAAAAAACAATGAAATATCTTAAATGATATTGTTTATTCCAAATTATGTAAATAAATTGAACTGAACTTCCAAGACAAAAAAAAATCATTTTTTTCGGAAGTGACAGCCTGCTCGTCTGCCTGCTCATTGATAGTTGGAACTATTAAAAACTGATTCATTTAAAACATTGAGTGCATCGATCAATCGAAAATGAGTTTAACTGCTTGCCGTTGCATTGAGGTACGATAACGTAATGTCCATCCCATTATATCGTAATTACGTGCGTACGTCCATCCGGCCAAGACACGCAAATCGAGCAACGAAACCAGGGAGTTGTGCATTATGATTTCCATCCAAAAACTATCTCCAAGTGTGCAGCAACAAGTCGCGCATGTTCACGTGCCATGACGTATCTCATCAATTACAGCTCTGTCTCTCGCTCTAACTCTTCGACAGACGAGCAAGCGAAATTTAAAAGGGTGCGGTAAACCACTTTAGTTGTGGATGTTTTTTTTATCTTCTTCAAGATTTGTTCTTTTGTTTTTTGTCTCTTTTTTTTTTACTACAGCAAAGGCAACCTAAAACCTGTGGCGATCGCTAACCAAGCAAATTAGTGAAGGGACTCCTTTCCGGTCACGTGTCTAGTTGGTGGCACACGTTTGATCTCTCCCCCCACAGAGTACCCCAAACACAATTTAGCTCAGCTAGGCTACACACACCCTTCGCAGGGTGACCTTAGCGACCGTTTTTCACACTCGTGTGTGAGAAATAATTTGCTAATGCGCCGATATTGCGATTGCGCACTTGCAATGGCGCTCGTCGCCCGCTCATTTGCTAGATCGGGCCGGGTCGCTAAAATCGGTAATGGACCAGTGTATGGTTAATTTGTTTAAAATTACCACCTAGCTACCAGGACGAAGCCGCTGGGCGAAGTGCTCTAAAAGCCACCGTTTGCGTCTAAGAATTTAAATCCAAAGAAACCAACTCATTATCAGGTTTATGTCGCCAATACGATGCACTCTGGTCTGTTCGATCGGCCATAAAAAAGTCACTTTGCACCTTTGGCGACTCATTGCAAAGGACCATGCAAACGATGCCACCAAGTTACGCTCGCATGTTGCAGCGTCGTTTGCCACTGGAACCATTCCCATTGAGGCGAGAAATTAATTTTATATGAAAGAAATTCCATTCCTCGCAAAGGCACAACGTGTTTCGTGAGGTGTGAAATACACCTTGCTGTAACTCGGCTGTAAATGTCCATGGTCTCGCGTTGCCGGGCATCAGACGCAGCCCGTTCAGATCGTCTCGTGTGGAGATGAAAGAGATATTTCGGAGGTCCCTTACGATTGATTAATTTCTATCTACCTAAATGAGGTCCATGTCGGTGGACCGAAAATTCGGTAAGGATAAGGCGAACCTGAAGAAAAGGTGCGGGTGTTAAATAAAAAAAATCAAAGAAGAGAGAAAAACACAGCTTCTGGTGTATGGTGTTATGTTTGATTAATTGCTTACGATGTTACTTTGGTAGTTTTATGGACCTCTCATCACAAGGGGAAAAAAATCGAAATAAAAAGGTAAGAAAAAAGAAACATAATAAACAAACACGTAGATCGCCATGCTACCGTCATGCGCGGCAAATGAAAGTGTGATGTTGATATGTATGTCCATGTTTTGATTAATGCTGAAGATATTAATTATGAAATGGGTTAATCGTTTGCCATCCATTCACTCGCCCGAAGCATGTTTTGTTGAACCGTTCGTACATCGTTAGAGAAGAAAAGAGGTGAACGGTTGAAGCTTCTGAAGTGTATTTTGAAGTGAATCCTTTTTTTGAGAATCGGTATAAAAGCAAGGTAACAGGTAATCTATGCCGCATCGAATCAAATAAATGAAAAATATATTTTGAAAAGGTTTAACAAATAGATTCCCATAAAATCCGTTCTAAAATGCTTGAAAATGTCACTGAAACGGGTTCCTTTTCGTTGTACTTTCGCTAAGGATAAATTGAGATGTTTATATGGAAAGAATCCTTGTTCTCATATCCTTGAAATCTCATCGAGGTCGATCATCAAGAAAATATTAGACAAATATTCCAACAAATATTGTAAAACATTTTATAAAGGAATATCTTTTGTAAGCGAATTTTTTGAAAAAAAAAATCGTACAGTAAGTTTTTTGAAACAATCAGTGAAGATCTTCGAGATTGACGAATGTAAAAATTCATGTGGTCACACGCTGCCAAAAATTTGACATTTGCTCGATAAAGATAAGCTATCTACTCAATGAATTTTGTTTTCTATTATTTTTTGCGAACAAAAAAAATGTAATTTTGTATCATAATTTATTAAAAACAAAAAATGAAAATAACAACTCCAACCATACGCTCTCCCTTTCCGTAGATTCAACCGATACAGAGATCCGATTAAGCAAAAATTTTGACTTCCTATCCTTCCCAAGCTAATCGATCATTTGCCATGAAATTCGACCGCAAGACGCTCCCAAATATCCGCTACAGACGAACAGAAGCAAGTCAAACAAAAAAAACCTAAAACAGGACATCAACATAAATGGACGCGGCACAACGGGCCGCAACCGATTGTCGCAACCGAGCCAATTGCAAATGCGCCTTAAGTTACAGCAAGAAAGCTATCGAATTACTCCTTCTGGTCGACGCCTGATCGGTATATGGGTGCAGCAACCTCGAATTGTCCATCCCTAAAGTGACACGGATCAATCAGAAGGTTCCCCGCCGACTCGCCACCGAAAAAGGGGGCGAAGAAGCTTTTAAAATATCAAATTAAAATGGACACCCGTGCCCTAGTGTGACACACTGCGCGACGGTCCATTTTCCGGTTAAGGATTAGGTTTTCACCCTCTTCGGGTAGGGTGTTGGTGAATTTTGAACCCGTCCCGACCGGTTGGAGCCACCCGGCCAAAAACCGATGGCGGTATTATGACGAATGATGATGTATGGGAATATGCTCTGCGGACATGACGTCAATACTGCGGGGAAGTTAAGCAGTTCGAGGTTCCAACGAGGAGTTCCAACGATTGGGACGAAATTGAATTGCTTGGCACCGTTTGTCCGCAAAACGATTCTAGCGAGCGATTCACTAGCGATAATTAATGCTCATCTAACACTGGACTGGACCTGGTGGCAAGGGAGTGACCGGACTGGACGTGATCGAAGCCATAGCCGAACCAATATAAGAATATCGCATTCATATTTATCTTTCTATTTGCCAAAGTACTCCGTTTTCCCACAGCATCGTGGTGGTATAGTTTTTGCCCATCGAAAGCATCGTTCATTTTTGCTCTTTTTGTTTGTTGCACGTTGGCCAGATTATTAAGAGTTAGCAGATGAGGAAGCATTGTAGGTATGGTACACGGTACACGTGGAAGGACCGCATTAGCTTGAAAGGATCTAGGATATATTCATTTATTTGATTAAATTTTTGGAGCTCTGTTTACACATCCGATTCCGGTAATGCACACACAAAGCGATACACACATACATGCATGCATGCACACCGATCGGAGAAAGGGTGTGTGTGTGTATGTGTGTATGAGTTCGTTTAGGATAGATTGAGTACGGTTGAGAAGGGTGAGCTGGAACCGCCGCATCAATATGATACATCCGAGCGAACCGAAACGTCATGCAAACAAATATTGTTGTCGGTAGATTTTGGGAACAATTTTTTTCGCAACAGTTTAATGAAATAATCAGCAAATAAGTAAGTAAAGAACGTACCTGGCATTGGTGTGTTTCTGCAAAGAAAAAAGAAAAGAATACACGCTTGAGTTTTACATATTTTTACATTTCAAATATCGATTTTTTAAATCTCACGGGAACAACGATTTTTTTTTGCAAAAATACATGAAGTAGACATTACAGAGCAATTACAAGGTTCATAAAAACCCTCAACACAGATCAAACAAACAATCACAAATCATGCGTCTAGTTTCAAATTAAAATGTTATTATGTTGGATTCGTGACTACGATTTATTTTCTGTATTTTTTTTATTAATATCGATCTAAATTTTTTTTAGAAAAATAGTTTAGATTAATAATTAGTTTAGTATTAATAAAAATAGGTTAAAATTTAGATTCAGCGACAGCTTCGAGCTTTATATGTATTATGCTTCGGATAGACAAGAACTCACTGTCCGAAAGTTTTAGTTGAACTTGAAATCTTTTCTGAGTGACACTCAAGAATTAGAAGAAATCAGTTTCCGTTTCTCCTTATGTTTAGCAACGATGACAAGCCCAGACTAAGATATAAAAATACAGATTCGATCGATTAAAATAGGCATCTTTAAATATAATTTGCAATAAATTAATAGTTTTTGTCTCCTTTGTATCCGAGTTTGCTTCAGACCATTAACTAGCAAATAAATAAATAATTTTAAAATAATTTTAATTTAATAATTAAATAACTACACGGTTAAATGCTGTAATAATTAAATAAAACATAAAATAATTAAACAAATACTATAACCGTTAACCTTTTATTTTCAAACCCACTCATTTAAATCATTTGATATTGTGTTAGCGACATCTATATGTCAAAAGAAGAACATAAGAATGACATCTGTTTGTCATGAAGTGGAAACGCGGAAAAGCGAAAGTATGCAAAACGCAATACGTATGAATCTATGCGCTTTTCGCGAGAATTTTCAAATTCAACATGGCTGATATTGGCCTAGTCTGCTAACCGCAGTCCAAATTTTGGATTTTTCTTTGGGGATCGCCAGTTTTTCCAGTGGTCGACACAATCAACTGCGAATGTTAAAAATCGTGAATTGTGTCAATATCTACACATCATTTTTAACACTATTTCTTCATAATATTTCGTATACTTTCTACTGAATATTTGTCCTGATGGATGCTGAATTGGTAGCATAAGACAATTCCTTCGAAAAGTTGAGTACGGTTTAAAAAGATCAACACACGAATATTTCAACTTTCCAAATCGATCTGTTTTGTGAAAAAGTTCTTGTAACTCCGTTAAGGAGATACATTTATTTTACAAAATAAAAGTTTTTACTTAGAATTTTACACATAAAACTGAACATGTTCTTTCTCAAACAATGTTTGAAACAAAGCAAGGATAGATAAACGATTCTTTTAAGTAATTCCCTTTAATTCCATTCACCATTTGAGTTGCAGCAGTTGATTTTGTTTCCCTTTACTTTAAGTTTCTATTTACGTAAAAATGATTTCTCCATAGCACAGTCGTTCTATTCATTCATCGGAATCAATGCGAACAGATCGTCAAGCGTCATCGTGTTCAGAATCGAATCAGCAATCGGTATGCCAACGCGTGAGATAATTTCTGTCACTTCCGGTGCAAAGTTGACCAGCACGGAAGGAACAAGATCCTGGATGACCTCGTTAAGCAGATCAGATAACTCGCCCCCAAGCAGCATTCCTTCGATGTTGTTCTGTGAGCAAAACCAAAACCAATGCACGTCCCATTAGTGAATTGTTTCACCCTGCGGTGCTATTTATCATAAGTCTATACAACCTGCAGCGATCCAAGCCGTACGTTGGCTTTCAGTTCAGGCATGTGAAGATATCCGGACGGTAACTGACGGAGCAGGGCCGTTCCTTGGATGCGAAGATCGCGTGGTGCAACGTTAAAGTTGCCCAACCCAAACACCGGAATCAATCCGAAAAGCCGTCCATTTGCATCGTATTGTCCGCGTGCGACTACATCCGGGAAAAGGAAATCGTATCGAAACTCCATCTGTATAACGTTCAACGTCAGTGTACCCTGGAAACGATCCAATCCATCGACGAACAGATTGCGCAAAATGGCGGTAAAGCTGGGAACGGCGAAGAAAAGGATTTTGGGGTACAATCGTGTTCGAAGCACCAGTGGTAGTGTAACACTTTGCTGACCTACTCTAGCAATCCACCCAGGCTAAGATCCACGTCAAGCTGATCGGTTTGTAGTGGAGCCATAACGGGAATGCCCCGTTCTGGGTCTCCCGTTCGCAGCAACTCTCGGATGTTCTCCAACAGTTGAGCTAAGGCTTCGTCAAGCGTTGCTCTTTGGTCTGGTTTAAGCACTTCCAGCTGCTGTGTTTGGAACGGTATAACAGCAGCATGGCTGACGGCTAGCAGTAGCGCCAGCAGAGGAACTATACGACCCATTGCGGCAATTCGGAAACACACTTGATTAGAGGAACTCTCTTAAAAGGTGAGCCTAACGGACAAGAATTTTGATCACGAAAGGTTTTACTAAAGACTGCTGAAGGGTTGATTCTGTGATCGTATCTTATATGGAATGGAACCTACAATCTGATTCCTTATCGTAAGTCAGTCGACTGATTGGGCTTCCGTGGGGGGTAAGAAGGTGATAAAGCGGGTACCTCGCGGCGCAACGATGCCCTTTGTTCTTGTAGAGATAAATACACAGCACAATACGTTGTGGAGCAATAGTACATGAGAAACAATCTAATGGCATTGTTGATTTGGAATAAGTAGAAAACAAGTATCCCACTCATAAGAACTTCTACATCTGGCTTGCACTTTCTCAAATAGAACTTCATAAGAACTTCATATGAACTTGTAGACCAGACAAATTTGTGATTTATACTAGAAAACGATCAACCAGACATACAACTCCCTATTACTTCTTACATATAATAAGCACAAAAACAGATTAATTTGCTGAGTATGTTTCGCTTCTTAATCTTATCGTTGCTACCGCAGACGAATGATATCAGATTTGAAACAGTTATCAAAGCACTGTTGTGCTACAAGTCGTTTCAAAACAATTCCCCCGTTGTAAACAGTAGACACGAGCAGGCGAATCGTATCAATATTAAAGTAACGTAAGACAAAGAAGTACATTGCCCACGTAGATAGCAAGTAAATGTGCGATAAAGCAAGTTCCATAACAAAACGCACGATCGCGCTAAAATAAAACCAGCTGCAATTTATTTTATGTATCGATCAAACATTATTCCACAACAGCTCAATGGTATCCTAGCCCTTACGGGAACAGCAAACCCATCAGATCCTCCATCGTGCGGGTAGCCAGGAAGCGATTGGCGATCGGAACAACCAGCGCATTCAGCAGATTTGTCATACCATCCGGGAAGTTACGCAGCACCGACGGGACAATGTCCTGAATGACGGCATTCAGCACATCCGACAGTTCGCCACCGAGTAGCAATCCCTGGATGTTGCTTTCGAGCGAACCGATCTGCAGGCTGATGGAGAAATCGGACAGCATCAGATAACCGTGACCATTGTCGGTGATGGTGGCAAATCCGGTTGCTACGACGTCGCGTGGTCGCACGAAAAAATCACCAATACCGAAGATTGGAATCAATCCCCAAAGGCGACCGTTTGCATCGTAAAATCCGTTTGCACTGATTTCCGCGAAATTAAACTCGAACGGGAACCGAAGCGATGCCAGATCGACCTGCAGCCTACCGACGAACGTATCCAGCCCAATAATGTTCATCGGGGTAAAGCGTGCGTCAAAGCTGTAAGACGAAAATTGGGGTTTGTCAGTGTTCCTTCACAGTTGCTTACGGATTCGCCGTATCGTTCCATACTCTAGCAACCCTCCGAAGCTGGCATTGATGAACAGATCCGGATTGTTGTACGGGGCCAATATTGGCATACCGGTTTCCGGATTTCCCGTACGCATCAAGTCACGCAGGTTCTCCAGAATGCGCCGCATGATGGCATCCAGTATGATATTCTGTCCAGCGACCTCTGGCGGAGAGTAGCAATAAACAAAGCGATGAAATTGGATGCTGCAGCATCGTATGCACCACACTTAAAACTCTCACCATGTACACCGACGCTAGCCGAAAAGGCCATCAAGACCATCACAATCAAACCGGTACGCATTTTCGGTGCTTTGTTCAACTGGTCGGGAGAGCTAAAATTAATAAAAAAACAGCACACTTTTGAACCACCAATTACACGCAGGACAACTTTAGAGGAAAAAAAAGCACCTACTGTTTCCTTCCAAAGGTTGGACAAATAAGCCCGGCCATCCGTAACAAGGTAGCATTTATAGGTTTTGCAGCATTATCGTTTAACTCCCCGATACCAGTAGCGCGTCGGTGGTGCTTATCGTGCGCTGGTGACATTTTTGTTTTTGAATCGATGAGCATGATTTGGGGGCGGGTTAGGAGTAATCGGACAAACGATTCTCTTGGGTGGCAGGTGAAACAGAAGCAGATAAGCCGATGGCGATTAAGGTGGGCTCGATAAAGCTTATACACGTATCGCACCTGGTGAACTGGACAATCGTTTCGAGTTACCGTGCTATCGGCGGTAAAGAGTGCAACACCTGGACAGAATCAGACCGACCCACCACACAAAGGTAGGAAATAAATATATTTTAGGAAATGTATTATGCTTAAAACAAAACTTATGGAGCTTAAAATAAAGCAATATTTGATGCATGTTCCACACAACACATCCATTCCCTTTCAACGTAATTATGGCGTGCCGGAGATGTTTTGTGGAAAATAAATCAACCCGAACAAAAGTTCTTGGCGCCTCAAGTCATAATGTTTTCCTTGCTGCTTTTTTTTTGCTTCTCTTTCTCTAACCGTGCCAGCATCCAAAACTTTTACTATCTATTGCGGAATGTGACCCATGTTCGCAATGACGTCATTGCCTTTGCCATATGACGTCATTGTTCGCGTGCATTTTTTTTGTTGTTGTTGTTCTTTCGTTGGCTTCCCGAGCCGTTCAAAGCGGACAGATTGATATAAACATAAATGTGAAATCGGAAGAATCTTACTGCTTGGGTACTGGTGTATATGCTCCGCAAGCAAACGGAGATGAAACGCGCTTCTCTACTAACACTCACTTAAAAGAGCGGAAAAGAGAGTGGCCCTTTTATGGACAGCATAGCAAGCATCCTGCGTCAATTTCCCCTCCGATAGACACACAGCTAAATGTGAGGATACTTCACACTCTCCGCATTGTATAAACACTGGACACTGTGCTATTGTTTCTCATTATTGAGTTGAATTATTATTGCAAGTTATTCAATTCATAATTATAACACCTTCGTATTTTTAGAAGGGAAACTTCAATACCATTTATTGTCCATGACATCTTATTAAAAAAATGTAAACTTTTAGCCAAATAGATTGAAAGAGTTTCAGTGACTCACAATAAATAACCTAAAGCTTGTCCCATCAAAGATATTGATACGTAGATTGGGTTTATGAGTAACACAACTGCAGTATGATAAGTAAGCTTTAGTACCCCCACTGGAGTATGAAGTAGACCTGGAACAAAACGTTCATCTACTGCTCTTTATTCAACACTGAGGACTTATGCACCGGTACATTATTAAACTTAACATCCTATGATTTCCTATGAATTTCCAACAATTACTTACAAGTAAACCGGTATAAATATTTCGTTAACTCGAGTAATTGAGCAAGAAACGTAGTATTGTAAACATAACTTAGTGCATAAGGGTAATTGTAGTCACCTAGTAAGTAGATGCATTCCTGTACCGGTGCCAAAGAGCACCAGCGGCTAATAGCATTTACTCAACAACTTCAAGTAGCCTACATGAGAGCATACTTTACACCAAACAATGGTGAGAATATAGTAACCGTTCAGTATATTTAGAAGGCTCATTTGATCTGTACCGTCGTGTGTGTGTCTGTGTCTATATGTGTGTGTATGTGTGAGAGAGAGAGATAGACAGAGAGATAGAAATGAGCATGAGAAATTCTGCATCAACGTATATACGTAAACGCGATGAAACGCAGCACGGTGTGAGTATGTGTAAAATTTTATTGTTTTCTTGCTTCAAGATTACACACTTCTCTGACCGAGTAACATCCGAATACTAAACGCTGGCTGAAGAGATCCAGTATGAGATTGAACTCGCTGTGAAGCGGTTGTGGTGCATGCGAGTACTAAGTGTAACGCGGTGCTTTTGTGCTTGACTTCCATCTGAGATCTCGCTCTGACCGATACCGAACCGACTGTTTCCGTGCCCTAGTGTGCAGGTATCCGTGAGGCAGAAAACGTCCTTAACGAACCCCTAGAGTGTGTGCCGCAGTCAAAAGTCAAATCGTGTGAAAAAAAAACTTTTGATGCATGATTTTGGACATCAGTGTAAACGGTGTAAAGCATCAACACTTGGCGTATAGCTAGTGCACCGAAACGGTAATAGCGTGATACTACGATGAAAACCCATCAGAGTTGTCTTCATAGCCTAGGTGTTGTTACTTTATTGCGTCTCGGCATTCCATTCCAGTTTCACATGGAAGAATAGTTGTGTTTTGTCACTTTTGCCGTAAATTGGTGCGTTTTGTGTCAATGTAGGTCGCTTCAAAAAGGAAAACATTCCGTCACAGAAAGGTCACAAAAAGTCGATACTGTGAGCGTATTTTGAACATTTTCCCTTTTCCCCCATAGTATGTGGCCCGTATTGCATTGTCATGATATTCCTCTTAAAAAAAAAATAGCAGCTTATTATTAAACTTCAATCATCTCATATCCTTCGTAAGGTATCTCTAGTGCTTCTTTCCTCTCTGTCTCTCTCGCGTTCTCCTACCATTCGGTTGCTCTCGGATTCTCTTGCCTTCACGCTCCTTTGTTCCCAGCCAGCACAGAAACCGAACCGGCGGAACGCTGCATTGCGAAGGCAACTATCTTCGATTCGGAGCTCGCTAGGGACTTCCTGTCTATTATCCTGCGGTGAAGCTGCCCCGAATCATCACTCCCCCCTTTTTTCGCTGCGTATAGTGTGTGCGTATCTCGTGGGTGCCCCCGTACACCGGAACAAAACCCCGGCAGGCTTTTTTGCAGCCTCCAAATTTTTTTTCTTCTCTTGCCCGGCACCAATCGCCTCAAATGTGGCAGAATGGGACCAAAGCTACAACGTGTTCCCGATGGTTTTGGATCAACACTTCCACAAACCATCAGCTAAAGCTCCCAAAAAAAAAAATCTGTCTAATGGGAATCCTCTTGGCTTGATTGGACGGTGTCGGTACACGGTTGAAGTACCTTCCTACCTTTCGACGCTGGGAAAAATGCTCCTCTCACGCTTGATAATCACCGCAAAGATGGTGACGCTGATGATGGTGCTGATGATGATTGTTATTTTGGTATGCGGTTGGTAGTAACTCGTGGTTTTTTGCTGCTTTGCTTTTCACCCCATGCTCCCTAAATCCTTGGGTGGATGGTGTTGAGGGTTCCGCACTAGCTAAGGGTAGGTAGCGACAAAATTATGCGGCGTGGATCGAGCTGATCATAAACAACAACGCGCACAGAGCGCAAACAGCGACGATCTGGTGAAGGAAGCGGACCACGGTTATTACGCTCGTGTCCTTGACGATAAGTCCTTGCGCGATGAACTGTGCATACGGTGCGCTACTACCAACAGGGAAGGAAATTTCAACTGATATCCATTGGTGTTATTTGTTGTTGTATTTAATTTAACATTTAACATTATGAAATGGCAATAGTTAAACGTTTCATTCGACTACTCTTCACCACAAAAAATGTAACATTTAGAAACGATATTTTGCTTTTGCAAAATTTGTGGACAGAACAGTACACCAGGCACCGTGCTAGTTGCGACATATCATCTGCAAGAACGATTCCACTGCAGTAGTTGCTCCGAGACGGCTTCATCTTCATCACGCGTACGAAGGTGGGCCCGGTGGGCTCGGAAAACTTTGCTCCCAAAGAAAGAAAAGAAAAAAAAGCCAGTTATTACCCACAAAACTCTCGCCACATGTGCCACCCGCCGTCGTGCAAAAAGGCTCGTCTTTCGCAGTAGGCACGGTTACCAATACAGCTGCAAAATCTGAATCGGGTTTTCNTTCCTACCTTTCGACGCTGGGAAAAATGCTCCTCTCACGCTTGATAATCACCGCAAAGATGGTGACGCTGATGATGGTGCTGATGATGATTGTTATTTTGGTATGCGGTTGGTAGTAACTCGTGGTTTTTTGCTGCTTTGCTTTTCACCCCATGCTCCCTAAATCCTTGGGTGGATGGTGTTGAGGGTTCCGCACTAGCTAAGGGTAGGCAGCGACAAAATTATGCGGCGTGGATCGAGCTGATCATAAACAACAACGCGCACTGAGCGCAAACAGCGACGATCTGGTGAAGGAAGCGGGCCACGGTTATTACGCTCGTGTCCTTGACGATAAGTCCTTGCGCGATGAACTGTGCATACGGTGCGCTACTACCAACAGGGAAGAAAATTTCAACTGATATCCATTGATGTTATTTGTTCTTGTATTTAATTTAACATTTAACATTATGAAATGGCAATAGTTAAACGTTTCATTCGACTACTCTTCACCAGAAAAAATGTAACATTTAGAAACGATATTTTGCTTTTGCAAAATTTGTGTACAGAACAGTACACCAGGCACCGTGCTAGTTGCGACATATCATCTGCAAGAACGATTCCACTGCAGTAGTTGCTCCGAGACGGCTTCATCTTCATCACGCGTACGAAGGTGGGCCCGGTGGGCTCGGAAAACTTTGCTCCCAAAGAAAGGAAGGAAAAAAAAGGCCAGTTATTACCCACAAAACTCTCGCCACATGTGCCACCCGCCGTCGTGCAAAAAGGCTCGTCTTTCGCAGTAGGCACGGTTACCAATACAGCTGCAAAATCTGAATCGGGTTTTCCTGGCAGGTGGTGGGAAGTTTTCCTTCTCTCAGCAGTGTGTTTCAATTTTTCCCAACCACCCCCCCCAAGTGGATCGCACATTGGAGATACATTGGAGCTTTGTTGAGAAACGGTCTCTTTTTATCTCCCACTTTCTCTCACTCTCTTGGTTGTTCTATGCTCAACATACCAACAATCCCCCTTCGTTTTTCAACTTTTTGCAGAGAAAACCGAAAAACTACATTTGATGTTGCTGGTTCTCACTGTTGAAATGTAGTTGTGTTGAAAAACTTAACCAACTTCGCAAATATAAGAGAGGGAGACNGCTCAACATACCAACAATCCCCCTTCGTTTTTCAACTTTTTGCAGAGAAAACCGAAAAACTACATTTGATGTTGCTGGTTCTCACTGTTGAAATGTAGTTGTGTTGAAAAACTTAACCAACTTCGCAAATATAAGAGAGGGAGACTAAGCGAGAGAGAGAGAGAGAGTTAAAAAGACTGGTAGTAGCAGCATTGCTGTGTCACCCGTGGGTCAATCGGTACGTACTTCGGATGTCCTTTTCAGTCAGTTGAACAGTGGAACGGATACGGTGTACTGTGCGACCTTAGGCGGTACAGTGTGCAATACATCGGATTGATGGTTTGCACTTGTGTCTCCGGTTGGTTTGTATCGTTTTGTCACACAAGTTGTTCAAAGACCCAGGACGTGCTATGGTGTTTATCAGCAAGCTTTTAAGAAGGTTCCACTCGGTCATTTCCCAAGGCAGTAGTAGATTCATTACGAATTTGAAACCGTGATTGAACCGGATCCGTAACGTTCGTTACAAGGATATCAAGTGTTATCAAGTTCAAGTTCATAGCACCGTACGGAGAGTTTGAGAAGAAATGTGATTCGTCCTTGTGCTCCTTAAACGAAACAAGGACCAAGTCTTAGAAAACAATTGTGCTAAGTTCTTCGATGTTCACCATGGCGTTCTGTTGAAAAGTTAAGATAAGCTTTTGCTAGCGAAAACGCATTACTAGCATTGATTAGAATTTCAATTTGATTTTAGATTGCTTCCCGTGTCTTTTTCTCTGTGTGTGTATTTGTGTGATCCGTGTGCGTGTGTGTAACACATCATTAACCGCATTGTGACAAAGTGTTCACATCTCAACAGCAAACATTAGCAGCTTGGCTACTGCAAGGAGTGAAAGTACACAAAACTTACAGTGGTGCGTACGAAGTTACTGAGCAAAATTCTTACGCCGTGCGGAATTTTTTGAAGGTGCCGGAACAAAAAGTAGCAAAAAAAAAAATATAAAAAATATCCTTCCGGATATAGCTGCACCCATCAACGGTGCGTGTAGGTGAGTTTGGTGACGTGTAGTTTTCGGGCAGATTGTGTGTTTGTGTACTAGCGATTCGTGTTTTTGCCTGAGGCTGCAGAAAAATTTACACGGCACCGTTCGAGTTGCATTAGATGAGCAACGCTAGTGGATTGTTCTAGTGGATTCATAATACTAAGGTAAGTAGCGATATACTGTTGAATTTCCGATGTTATACCTTGAAAAATAGTCTTCAAATGTCTTTCACATAGTCTTGCTGTTCAAACGTAATAAAAGCTTAACCATTTTTGCTGTTAAAAAAAAAGTTTAAAAAGAACATTGGAAACTGAAGTGTCAAAATGTTCTGAACAATTCTAAGAATATTGTAGAGATGATCGAAATACTTTTAATAGCAAGTCATCAATTGCCCATTTTACGTTTTGCGCGATACAATACTCTTCTCAACATCTTCAACAACTTCCATCCATAAAAAAGGTTATAAATTTTTTAAGATTAAATAAAAATTGGAATATCTGCAATGGTTTTCTTAAACCCATTTTTTTAGATTGATACAATAAATCATCGATAAATGACTATCGTGTTCGAATTCATTATTTAGTCATGAGCTTTCGCCTTTTGGTGTAATATTCCCAAGGGTTTAAATGGAGTCTTAGGATCTAGTGAGAGACCCACAAAATAAAGACTGAATACTATCCAAAATATAATAAATAAATCCAGAAAACCTGTAAACGAAATCATACAACCAAACTAACAAGAAAAAGACATGAAAATGTTTCTTCTGTTTAACTCATATCATGTAGTTTTGTTGGTAATCTCATCAAATTGCCGAATAAAATAAAATCATGTAAAATACTATAACATTCTTAAAAATATTAACACTTCATTTAAAATAACAATCAAACTGTTAACATTTATCTTTCCCTAACGACCTCATGCCTGTCATAACTGGCTTTTAGGACTTATTTTCATCACATTACTTTTGCACGTATTTTTTAAACTTTCCCAACAAAATGTTATTCAATCTGCAGAGAAAACTATAATGCATTACTCGAGTTCCCATACACAAATAATGAAACATCAACATAAAACATAAAAAGGTGAACAAAAACACGTACATCATGGAATCCCTTAAAGAAAAGTTCTTCAATTTACAACATTCGTTTTTCCTCCACCTCTCTAATCGTGCAACGTCATAAATATATCTTCCTAGTATTTTTATACTTACGAATAATGGAGCTCGCGCATAAGCAATATCCCTTATGGGTGCAGATAAGTTTGTGAAAAATTGCCTCCTTCCTTAGTGGAAAACATGCATCGCTCATCGTTGTTGACATAAGCGTTGTAACGTACGACAAACACTTCCACCCCCGCCATTTTGGCTAACTCGATTGCAATGCAAGGAAGAAGCACCAGAAATAACTTGAATGATGTTAAATAAATCATTGTGCATGCTTCAACCGTGGTGTATACCAGTTTGAATAATCGATAAAGGAGAGCGTGTTTTTCTGTGTGCCCGTGTGTGTGTTGTTTGTTGTTTTCCTTATCAATCAGCTTGTGTGTAGGGAGAATACACTTTGTCCACGTCATGGTTGCGCTGGTGGTGTTTTAAAGCTTAGCCAATTTAAAGCACCATTTGTGAAGCGCGTGTTACTGTTTTAATCTCAGCCATTCGAGTGGCTTGACTTTTAAAGGCGGCCACTTACACACCGGTCTCAACATAAGTCTAAGACACGACAATAACCGGCAAACGTGCATGTATTGCTCAGACCACGGGGTACACTTTGCTACGAAAGCTTACCTCCTGGAGTCTCCAACCAACCTCCTTAAGCTAAGGTACTACCGCCGCCACCACTCCTCACGATAAATGTTTAACCAACGGTGGTTGCAGCGGGAAAACAGTTCACTTTTAAGTATTGTATCGTTTTCTACACACTCCCATTTGTTCTGCACTCGTTGGCTTTCAACCGTTTCTTCCCTACTACGGATGGGTGAGGAAACTTGAGCTTTCTTAAAAAAGCAACTGCCCAGGCTTTAAACGTCGAGGCCTTCAAGGCTCTTCCGTCAAAGATCCGGATCGGGCAAATAGGTATGCGTGTGTGTGTGTGCAGCACAAGCCTTCCACAAAATGCTACGGGGGCCCCCTCCCCCCCCCAACCCATCACTGTCAGCGAGTCACGTACGCAGAAGGACTGTACGGAAGACAAATAAACCAGGCAAGCAAACAAACATCCGTGTGCCAATGGGGGAAAAGATAGATGGTGGCACACACATATGGCCGTTTCCACACGGTTCAAGGTTGTGTACGGTGGTAAACCTTCTTCATGCAAACGATACCGTGGGGATGGTGGGGGGGGGGGGGTAAATGGAAGGGGGTAACCACCCACCCGTTGGAAAGTGTTTAAATTTTTAATCATCAGTCACCCACTGTACAAATGATTATTCACCAGCATTGTACATACAGTAGCAGGTGGAAGAGCAGCATATCGTTTGATGGAAATGTGAAAGAAAGAGCAAGCGATTTTCCAGGCACAATAGGAAGGTTTCTTCTACCAAGAATTGGCAATCATAACAATGTGTGCAGGTTGGCAAAAGTTTCCTAATTTTGTGATTAGAATATAAACATTTGATTTTTTTTGGGTGCGGTAGAAAACATAACTCTGCTTGAGAAGTATCAGCAGGATATAACATCAGTAACTGACTGTTGGATAATGCCCTAGGCAAGGCTACTCAAGAATTCGACAATCGGACGACTCTTCAACTTACATTGGCGTCAACATTCAATCGTGTCACTGATGAGTCATGACCTCGTAACAGTTCCGAAGAATAATTTATCTTATTTCTTATCAACTAAAATCAATAAACCACAACGAAACGGGAAACGGCAGACAAATACACCCACCAGCGTTGTATCTTAGACCAAGTTAAAATATCAATGCAACTCCTGAGCATGTCACGCATTCGACAGTGAGAACAAAACATCAATTCGATAAAGCTGTGTGAAGCTTGTTCAAAGCATAAATATGTATCTATTTTTTATTTTTTCTTCCGACGGCTTCACGCATGATGTCTGTGGCTGGTGGATTTACTGTTGTCATTCAGATATCGACGACAAAAATTTATAGAATCACTTTTTTGCACGTATGCTGGAAGAGGTGGAACTTTCTTCCACCTCTACTATTGCCGGTTTCCAGATTCGGAAAAGACACCAGATCCATGCAAACCTTCACTTGACCGTCGGCGTTGTGTTGATCCGACCGGATGAAGCTGGCGTAAGGATGTGTGGACATAATATTAAAAATTTATTGCACGTACTTAATCTCCGCTGTCGCAAAACGCTTTCCGCAGGTCCCATGGAGGGAATAGTAGTGGCCACAGCAACGTGGATCACCGTTCTAGCGCATGCTGTGATAGTGTGAGCAGAAGGGAACCGACGTAACAGCGGATTACCCGTAGCAAATGTTTCGATATGGACCACCATGGACCACATAAATGGGAAGAAAGAAACAGAAAAAAAAACCATTGAACCAGGTTGATACGAGATACCCAGAAGCTCGCACGGACATTGATCTGAGACTATCCCCCAACACATATCCGGATGTAATAGAAACGAGCTAGGATTTTTGTCTGGTGTCTGTGTGTGTGTGTGTGTTATCACTGCGATCCCCGGCAACCATCCCAACTGTTCCCGATGAAGCCGTGAGGACGTAGACTAGGGATTTGGAAGGATCTCCCTTTTCGGACGATACCAGGTGATACAACATTGTAGCAAACACAACAATGTATGGTTCGAAGATGAAGTCGTTTTTCGTTGGTTTTGTTGCTGCCCCCTGTGTGATTTATCGCGGAATGGAATGGTCGTAATAGGATACACTGCCGGATGTAGTCTTTTTTGTGGCCGTTTCTTTGAGGGGTTTTTTAACATTTTCTTTGCTACCCATAAAAAGGACAAATAACTTTTCTTATCAAAATGTATGATATCTTTTCACTTATCTTACTTTATCTTTCAAATTTTGTTAATTTCATTTAACACAGTTTTTAAGGGTTTTTGTTTGCAACTTTTATTTTTTAAGGTTTTATCTAATGTTTCTTTATAACAATTATACTGTTGAGTTTTTGTCAGTTTTATATGATGTTGTGCTAGAAGACTTTGTTGGCAGTTTAAAACAAATACAGAAAAAAATTTCATAAACTTATATGATAACTATAAAAAGTGCTATAATAACTATAAAAGTGAAACGAGTTGTTTTTTGGGGTATTTTTCGACCATCGTACAAAGACAGCTCGTAATGAACAACCCCTTGCTGATCCCACCAGTATTGACAATATCAATTTCGGCTGAAGAAATAATTCTCTTTGGAGCACGAAAATGGAATAAGTTCCATCAAATGAGTGCTTTCATACTTCAACCGGCACATATAGCCGGTTTTTTAAGCTTCCAAATTTAGTGAGTATTAGTGAGAATAACTTTAGAAACTCTCAACCACATATCTATGTATTATAGGCGAGAAACCCACACATAAGAAATGGAAATCAATTATGTGAAATCTTAAGAGTTTCTCTTTTTGTTTCGCGGTAGTACCTCATGGCTTTTATCTACCATTTATATTAAATTTAAGTTGACATATTTAGTTTTACTTCCCTGATGTTGCTACACAAAACTTTGATTGCCATGTGATTTCAAATGCCTTGTGCTTTTGTATTGGAATTGGAATAATGGCCTCAAATAGAAAACACTACTGAATGCTGTTAGCGAAACAGCTATTATTTTATGTACACTAGTGTTGTTTTTAAATTCGGTGTAAATATTCTCTCCCAAACACACTAACATGCACGGCATGTACACTTTCGTCTCATAATTTACCAACCGCGCGTATCGCAATAATTTGATGTGGCGCTGTGAAACATTTCAGCACCATTTTAATGTTGCCTACCACTTCATCAACTATTCTTCTTCAAAGCACAGAAGTTCTCGCTACAGTATCTCTCCCGTTCGAGTTGGTTTATGCTGAGTGGATTCGTTTGCCGTTGCGTTCATTGCTCCCTTTGCGTTAATGAATCGCAAATATTTCCATTACGAAGTGCATTACGATCGTACCGAACTGTTGTCGCTTTCGGTGTTAGTTTTGCTGGCGCGCTTTACGAAGGTAACGTCTTTCTACGGCCCTTCCTGCCTATCGCCTTTGCCCCTTGTGTACGGTTTCCTTAATAAAGTCAGCATTAAAATGTCGACGTCTTTCCCTTCACCCGGACGGTGTCTCGCGATGTAAATTTACGATCTCGCTTGGATTAAAACATAACGAGAAAATATTTCCTTTCCTCTCGACTGAACCGAAAGGGGGTCCGGGTGCCATTTTCCACCGCGCACCATCTCCGTCCGCATCAAATGTGGGTAGAATTGTGCAAACTAACAACGTATCCGCAGGACGAGCCCGAACAAAACTAGTGAAAGCCCATTTTCCGCTGACGAGAACTAATCACAAACAAGCGCACCAGCTGCCGTAGCAGCTCACCCTGTGTTCCCCGCGTCAGCATTTGTTTTTGGCGTATAGTTAGGTCCTAAAATTACCGTTTCAATGCCACCAAAGCAGCGGAACCGAATGCTCGGAAGAAGGATATATGAAGTACGGCGCTTGTTAGTTGGAAAGAAAGCGAAACCTTCCCCACCGAACACGGAATGCTTCTTTTCTTGTGTACCGAACACAGACAGTTGAAATCGTTTCTCCCATATCTCGGTGTACGGTTTGGGTAAAGGCCAACAGCGAAAGCATACCCCCCAAAAAAAACCCTCGCCCTACAACATGACAAGCCTTCACAACTTCACCGAACACCGAGCAGCTCGAGGGATTGGTTCGTTCCGATGTAAGCGCCAACGTTTCTATTAACGAGAAGGGTTTTGTGTTGTATTTTTCGGGCGACTCTTTACTGTCGGTTCGTTTGCCAAAATTCCAAACATTGCTGTCTAAACGATAGAGGAGTGTCGAGCGAAAAATGTAATACGTGCCATGTTAAAATGACTCACTGCACACGTATTTCCGAGTGTCGTAAAGGGATTTTTGTATAAAAAATCACATATTTTTATAAAAACAAAAAAGTTATATGAGACGACATAAAAATTTATTTAGACTGAAGTAAATAATACAAATCGTAGTGTGTTTGTAGTATTTCCCAGTATTTGAAGTATTTATTTTTGAATTTTTGTTTTGTTATGTTTTCAATCCAATCTTTCAATTATTAATAAAAGAATAATAAATATAGCATACTCCTATCGGAGCATTGCAATATTTACAATAATTATAGCAAAAGAACTGGGAATAACAAAGGACATGAGTGTAAACAGAAGTAGTTCAATATAAGCCAAAAGAATAAGTAACAAAAAGGTATGAAAATTGTTAATCATTTTCCCCAACTTTGCCCTTTACAGCCTTTAGCATGATAATATATTTCTCAAACCAATTCCCACCAAACAGTAGCACTCTTATGAATATGAAACATGTATAACAAATTTACATCGAAGAACAACAAAGTACCGCGCGCAACATCCTTTATCACAAATCGCTCCCAAAAATTTCGTTTCATTTAATTCACAATGAATCATTTTCATCGTTTTCCGTAAAGGTGTGCTAAAATAATTTTTTCTCAAACATTTGATTACTTTCCAGTGCAAAAGTGCGTACGCGTGTGTAGAATTGTTTTGATTTGTTTTTATACTTTCTTCTCGATTTTTTCTTTTTTCCTTTCTTTCTGTTTGCGATTTTTTTTTTACTTAATTTGTACCAGCTACGGTACGCCACACTTTAAACCCAATTTTAGTGGGGAAGAAAATTTCGAAAAAAAAACATCCTAAAGACAACGAGAAAAAGCACATTTTGTTTGTTACCAGTTTTCTTTTACGTTTGCCTCTCTTTTTCTTTCCTGTTCGTTTAGAGTTTTTTTTTTGCTTCCTTCTCTATACGAATGAGCAATGAAATGGAAAATCCACCTTGACCGAGGTACACGGTTAAGAAGTATGTTACGTAGCAAAATAAAAAATAAAAAAAAACGAAAACAGCTTCCCATCTCCCGTGCGGAGTGGAAATTGCTAATAGCCTTCAGGCGAGAAAATGGTTTTTCACTGCGCCTTTAGCACGAATGCTGGAGCACGTTGGTGCTCCACAAACAAGAAAAACAAACTGTGCAAAAAAACACACCCGTAGAAAAGACAACTCACGGTAAGCAAGGCCACTTGGAGAATCATCCTGCAAAAAAACCGTACGTTCCGGGTTGGTGAGCTGGTTTCGCTTTTCCGGGCAGCTGATGGAAGGCGAATGACGAGAATGTATTTAGCTATCGTTTCGGTAGCTTCCCTCCATTTTTTTCGTTGTTTTGGTTATATCTCTCTGTTGTCTTTCACTGCCGCCCCACACAGTCATCGGCCGTAAAGATGCGGCTTACCGAGGCAAGGCCAAAAAGTTATCCGCTCGGCGTCCGTCGTAGAGCAGAAAACCCCGCGCAGAGGCGCAAAGGAGAAAGCGTGTGAAAACGAACGTAAAACTGAAACGCGCACTTATCTTACGCGCGCGGAGGGATTTTTCTCAATCATCATTCGACTGTTGTTGTTTTCGTTGTTTTCCTTGTACCGTATCTTTTTTTTAGCCGACCGAACTGTGCGCCTCCGGAGGCTTCCGTAGTCCGCGGGTTGTTTTTTCTTCTTTATCCGAGTACACCACTCAAGCCCTCGCGCGGTGTCCATTTTGGGGGCTGGCTAAAAACCCAATGGAGACCCAATTTCGAAAGAATGAAGCAAAAAACCTTGTAGAACGGGACTTGCGTCTGCATAATTTGCAACCACGCTGTCGAGCTGCTCACTGGTGTCACTGTTTTACCCAGGTCGATACGCAAGTTGGGGCAAAATTTTGGGCCAGGTCAGCAGATTGGCAAGAAATTGGCGTGCGGTGTAGCAACCGATAAACCAAGCACACGAGCCAACAAAAAAAAATCATGGAACCGGGATAATAATGGAAGTAATAAAATTTGCTAAATTGCGCTCGTAGCAAAATGAATCAGCGCCCCTTTGGGGAATGATGGGGGAGTTGGGTGATGTATTTGAAATGGATGACCATTTCAAACTGAAGCAGTTCGATTTTCGATGACATGCGAAACGACACAAGTCGTACATTTGTTTGTACAAAAATTAATTGAAATTTAAATAATTGTTTTACATATAATTATCATTTATCTTTTGTCACACGTTGATACTTTTATTTGTGTCTTTTTGTTTTAGAATTATTTCAGGTTAAACTAAAACCTTGGAAAGGTATTTGATTTGCAGTGATGAACAGTTACATATTGCAATTTTACCATAGAACAATAAAAACCAAAATAGACAAGGAGTAAATAAATGCATTCAAGGAATATATTAACTTCTATAGTTTTAAAACCAAAAACCAAAAATAACAATAACAAATGCATTTTACAAAAACCTAACCAAGTGCTGCAAGTAAATAGGAAAAGCGAATACAAAATGTCCGACAACATTTTATCAAATCAAACTTTTCATCATCTCGTCGTATCAAAATGCTTTGCTTAAGGGGGTAAAATAGGAACCGTCATTTTGGTACGTTTGTCCTACAAAAATATAATTTTCGGTTGCTGTGAGATACTTTTTTTTTTGCAACTCGCTAACAGACAACAGTAGTGCACCAAAAATAGGACATCACCCGCGGCCACAGCCCAGCTGGCTGCATTTAGTTGAGAAAAAAAATTCAATGCAAAAAAAAAGAAGATAAATAGGGAGAAATATGTTTGCGACAAAAAAACAACGAGTAGAGTCACTCGCTCACAGTAGTACGAAACACACTCACATAAAGACACTACCCTTCGAGCGATGGTGTCTTTTTCGGTTGCGATGGTTAAGAAGGGAAGATCTGCTAACAGTGCAAAGCCAACGAACCAAGGCCGGAAATCATTTTTATGAGCCCCACCGTAGGCATTAGTGGTGGCATCGACCGTGTTCGTTGCACGGCATCGGCCACACCAGTCATATCTTACCCGGGCCGGGCATGGGATAAGCGTAGGAGTGGGAGGAATTTTGCCGCACTAAGGGAGGGATCGGGTCGGAGAGGGGATGGGATGAATTTTTCATGCCCCGTGTGCCAGCAAATATCTGCTTTATTATTGCGTTTTCTTTACACCAACACCACCTGCTGCAATACGCTCCTTTTTTGAGGGGCGGCTTATCCGAACACCCAGGATCGAAATTCTTGCGGGAGGTATAAAATAAATTCGTGATCTTTTTTTTTGCGTTTGCGTTGGATTGTATGCATCTCGCTTAGCAGTGGATTTAAAAAGAGTTTTAGAATTTAATATACATCAGCGTCATATTAAGAGCAATGTTTTCTGTTGTCTCAACAGACAAGAAAAATCCCTAAACTTATTTTTTCTTATACAACTTTCTACATCTGTTATCAGTTACATAAGCTTTTTCGCGCGGCATAATTGGGATAATTCAAAAATTTAATTACTTTCGTTATAAGACTAATTTCGTTTAAGAACATGTTATGCATAGATTTCTGTTCGTGCAGGGAAGAGCCAGAAACGAATTGATTATTGTATAACAGTTCAGTAGAATACACTTTCCAGCCAGAAGCTAATGATTACAAATTGTTTGATGCAATGCAGATAATTATTTGAACCCAACATAAGATGGTGAAAATGTCAACGCGAAACTCATGCGTCTAATGCCACAGAGTTCTCCATAGAGAAATAAAAAAAACCAACTGGAGGAAAAAAAACTGTTTTCCCAATTTTCACAAGCATCCGTCTCCTTGCTATCAGCGAAACTTTGAAGCAAATTAAGGAGTGTTCTCGTATAGGATGATGATGCCTACGTCGTACCTCAAATTTCATGTTACAATATTCTTTGTATTCAAAGCCACAACCTGAAGGAGAAGACGATTCTCCTTCTTCAAATGGGTTGCAACTTTCGATACTGGTTTTTTTTGTGTTTCGATTTTCATTTATTTTTTATGTATCGTGCCACAGCACTATTCCGTGTACTACTGGCTTTTCGATTAGTTGGCACATAATGCAAGTATGTTGTGGTGCCTTTTAGACGTCCTACCAAAAATCTTCAAAGAAGAAAGGATTTACGTGAAAGGTGTAAATCATAAGTTTTCCTTTGAATACTGCATCGCACGCAAGGGAGCAACATAATTCGAGATAAATGTTAAAAATCGCCTTGCACGTCATGATACGTGTTGTTAAGTTGCTTTTACTCAACAGTACAAAGCATGATCACGAAAGTAAATCCTTCATCCTGTTGAAAATGGTATTGAAAAGTGAATGTAACGAAAAAAATTATCAGCACTGCATATCGGTGGAGACGCCCAGTACTTTACCATAAGAACAAAGTACCAGGCGTCTCCATAAAAATTTAAACGAAATTAAATATAACATATATTTTTAATAACTGAATTAAAGTCAACATTTAAAGCTATTTCGTTCAAAACTGGTGCATAGCCAGAGCTTTAAAAAATAACAAAACACCAACGTAAACAACCTACCACCGTGAACCCCTTCAATTCCGTGGAGAAATCGACCCTGGGACCGAATGTGTTTCGGAAAAAAAATACAACCGATAAGTGTCCATAAACGTGCCCATAAAAGCAGTATAAATCACATTCCATACTTATCACACGACCATCACTCACACACACACACATCAGTTTCATTTAAGTCCCTACGGGGACGGGGGAGTAATGGTTAACATAGAGAACCACACAGAGGCTAAGGGTGAAAGCATTTAAGGGAATTGATTTCACTCGTCACCCGTGTGTCCCTTTTCGGTAGCTAAGCCATTTCCTCCAAACCGCTAACCATATATCATCGTGCCGGACCCGTCGTTTTGACTTCCTTTACCAATGACCTAAACAGAACACTGTCCACGTCAGGTGATTTCTAGCCACAAGACGAAAGCTTCCCAGTTCGTTAAATGGTTTCCGCACGCTGATTAGCATTTCGAACAAAATGAATTATGACACGCTAGATGTTATAAAATTTCTACGATAGTTATCGCCCCTCCATGGCGCTACTGATAGGACAGTTTAAACATGCATAGTCGTTGCAGAAAATACGTTTCCATTGTGTGGGTCGGGTTTTTTTTGAGTGACGTGAAAACAAACGAGTGCGAGTGCGACACGCAAACAACGGCAACGAAACTATCGTCCAAGAACAATGCACAGCGGATGAATGGCGAACAGAAGGTGGTCATAATTCTTGAACATCAAGCTTTTTCATGTTTACAATTAAACTATGATACAAGATGTACGGAAAATTGCAGATGCATAAACAGTTCTAAAACTTACTTTTGATGAAACCAACAATTTAAAAAAAAGTCTTTAAAAATATTAGGTTTCAGTTTTGTTCAGTTATAAGAACTTACAGTGTGCCATTTTTTCATCACTCTGTCTTTGGGTGCACTGCAGCACACCATCATAAACGAACTCTTTAGAGGCGTAACGGACTGACCTTCGTAAATCATATGATTTAGCCACGACCTTGGCCATGGTTAAATCATAGCTTTCTGTATCCTTCACCCTTATTTTTTTTGGTTTGTTACCCCATCCGCTGGCCTACATGAAATTAAAACTCGACAACAAACCGGTTTGAAAATGTTCGAAAAATCAGTTTCGAGTTCCTTTTTTTTGTATTACCCATTTCAAATGAAAAGCGCAAAGCTTTGTGCGAAACAATGGTGTACCCCGTATTTGGAACCGTGAAAAGGAAAAGAAAACACACACACAAGCACATTTATACAAAACAAACAACCTTTCCACATGACAAAGAGAAAACGGTTCCGAAGAACAACTTTGACTTTTCAATAACCTTGAACACGTACCAGGTGCAACCACGTGCTATTACGGGCTAGAGGTTTTTCAGCGCTCGTCTACACACCCGGACATCCCAAGATTAATCAAAGTAAACTGACCTCTGTAGTAGCCTTCAGCTCGTGCACACTTACAGGCAACTGGGATTGTATGGGTAAGTAACAAATGGAGTAAAAAGTTTTCTTCCCATTCTTGGCTAGTTTTTTTTTCTTCTGTCGGAAGCCATTTTTGGTGAATTTTTGCTCGTTTTTGCGCGCTAAGCTGGATGTGAATGTGTGTATATATGTGTGTGTATATGTGTGTGTGTGCACCGGTTTTCCCGAATACTATTTGCCCGGACCACGGGGGTCTGATGGGGGTACACGGTGCCTCTCACTCGTACCACACCACCCGTCGGACAAATCCGATCCCTCAAATCGGATTAGATTCAGCAATAAAATTAGTTGAATTGACCTTCGTCTTCGGAGACTTTCGAAAGGGAATCGAAGCCGAACGAGTACGGTCAACCACCGGAAAGGAATGGCGAGAGGTGACAAATAAGGGACCGAATCTGGGCGAGAAAAACGACGACAAGCGTTGGCCAAAGTCAATCCAGGTTGATAAAGTCTTGGTTGATTTTTTTTTTGGGTTTCGCTTTGTTTCTATTTTGTTGGTTTCAGTATTTTCCACAATGGATGTGTTGGTTTTTGTTTCTTTCTTACTTTTGCTTTCGATTGGTGCCGAAAATCGCAGGTAAATCAAACCAAGCCGTCCGTGTACTTTAGCTCACGGGCACACGAGGGTGCTCATTAATCTATCTAATGGCTGCCGAGTTTAGGCTTTAGAAAAGGCGTTCGATGTGTATTTTTTGTGTCGCAAAGCCTCGATTAGGCTCGGAAAGGTGCGTACTATAGTGTCGAGTCTCAGTCGAGTTTTCGCATTGACCACCATTGTTACTTCTAAAAGCTTTCATAAAAAGCAATCACAACTTACTTACTTGTCATGGTCTAGATACGATCCTTTGCAATAACTCGTACCTAATCTTTGAATTTGTTCTCAGCATTGCTTTGCGTTTAATCGACGATTGGGTGAAGTTTTAAATTAGTGAATTATAAAAATATGAAACAGAATTATTAAATATCAAACTCATTTATTAATATATAAAAGTTTAATTATATAAAGTGTAGAATAATTTGAAATCTACAATTACTCTTTCAAACAAGCAAAGCAATCAAGGAAAAAAATCCAGGCTAACATGTGAATTGCAGTAAATGCATTATCTTTATCAAAAAGAAATTAAATTTTTACCGCAACAAAAGAAGTGCTGCAAAAGAAATAGCACCCATACACATACACTGTGTTGTACACACAAAATTAATGATTTATATGAAATGCAACACACGCGTTGTTTACGTTTTATAATAAAACTCTAAGGCCGCAATGTTTGCTCTCACGCACATTCTCTCATCAGTCATAAATCTGAAAAATCCCTTGCACAATATCCTGCATGTGTTACACAAAGGTGTAAACCATTTACCACCAATCCGGTGTCGAGAAACGGCAAAACAAAAAAAACGAACTCGGTTAAAGCGCGACATTGCGGCAGGAAATGAATAAAAAGACAGCATAAAATAAATAAAACTTTTAAAGCTAAAGTGAAAACAAAAAAACACATTACAAAAACATTGGCCTACCTCAGTAGAAAAGAAGAAAAAAACAAACAGAATAATATCAATACACAAAAGCGTAAAACGAAAGATAGGAATGGTAAATGGGGAGCAAATAAAATGAAAGGCAGCAAACAACAACAAAAAAAGAAACAAACGAACAGAGAAAGTGAAGAAGAAAAAATGTGCATAACGCACACATGCACACGCTGGCATACAAAAGCGGTGAAGGAAATTTATTACAAATTAAATTGAATTTGCTGCGTAAATCAAGTGCTGGCGTTTGCGCCAAAGAACACCACACCGACGTTTTCAGCTGCCATCACGCATTTCCAGTTAAACCCTTGCGTTAGGCAACCGTTACCGGTATTTTTGTTCCTTTTTTTTCTTCTTTTTTTTCTCGCTCTCTCTCCTGCTTTCACACTTGTATCCTCCTATTTGCAAAGGTGCAAAAACTTCTGCGGGTCTTCTTCCATGCAGACCTTCACTGTCACACCCAGCCGCTCCCATTGTGCACGCCAGCGTTTTATCGTCGCACCATTGGTTTTGAGGGTAGGTGGCAAACTCCAGGGTATGCTAAAGTTTTCACTGCCAGTCTACAGCACACTAGGTAACAAAAAAAAACAGTCAAGAAAAAACAACGAGTAACAGTATATCATCCCCCGGGAAACGAAGGTTGCCGGTTGTCCTTGGTGCGAATGCAAGGGCTTTAGGACGCCCGGTCGCGATCCACAAAGATGTGAAACCACACGATGAAGAAGTGAGGAAGAAAACCAGTTCTCAAAGCTCTTGCTGCTGCTGCCTTTGATTGTCCCCCACCTCCTCCTCCTCCTACTTGTGTATTACCGATCGGCAGGCACCGAAGGTTTGAAGTTGACTTAAGCCCCAACAAAAGACAGGTGTGACAAGCTATTGCAGAAAGCTTTTAAACTGTTTACCTTGTCCTCGGTAGCGTTAGCGAGACCCTGTCGGTACTCTCTTTCTCTCTCCATCTCTCTTTCTCTCTTTATTTTCTCTCGCTCTCGCTTTCTTTCCGGTAAACGTAGACAATCGCATACATGCATACACACGTTCCTCGGGTGCAGATTCTTGGTGAGAACATATTACTGCAACACGGACGGATCGATGAAGAGGCATTAAACTGAAAGGCTTAAAGAGGGTGTAGTGTGTGTGTGTGCCTGTGCTTGTGTGTGTGGACATTTTATCGAAAGACTGCAGAAAGCCCAAAGGCAAAACCTTCTTACAGCCAGGTTCCAAATTTGTCCAAGCACACTGCACAGCACTGAACACGATTGTTTGGATTGTGGAACGAAACGAACTGGAATGCGTAATCGTTTAAAAAAAAATACACACACACACCAACACAATCTATAAACGAAAATTTCTTCAGACAGCCAGAAGCAAAAGGAAAACATTCGCCATATCCCATAGGGAAGTCGACATAAGGGTATAGCGAGGAAAGAGGAAAAACAGTTTAGTTTCACATCCATTTGTCGGATGCTGTCAATAGGCAGCAGCAGGGGTTAAGGATCATGACTTTTTTTTTTGTTTCGATTTCATCTTTAAACCCCTCCCACCCGACCCCCGCGGTCGGTGAAGCTTGATTGTCGAAATCTTTGTTTTATTCTCTCTACCATTCGATCGGGCAACGATATCACGCCGAAAGGATCATGTTTGAAAAGGTGTTCGAAATCGACAATCCAAAGTACCGGTAGGGGTAGAAAATATTAAGAGTAATCTAGAAACAGGAAAGAAAACATCGAACACAAATATTTATTGTATGCTGGGTGTATCGAGAATGGAGTTTTGCTTTGTAGTAGGTAGTAGTGTGTATGTGTGTGGATATTTTTTTTGTTGGTTCTACTGTCTTAACATGGTAAAGAAGAAAAAACACCAAACAACAGATAGGTGGGAAGATAGAGTGAAGAGCAAGAGAGAAAGCAGATCAGCAAAATAGGATAGGATGCAGGAATCCGGGATACGATACGGACAAGCTGCGGATGAAGTTAGCTTTTTGCTAGCCCAGCACAACCCGTATTGCGGTTTATCGATTTTTCTGGCACCGTTTTTTGTTGCACTTTGGTAGAAAAGCTTATAGTTTGGTTTCCTTTACCCTCCCTCCTCTAATCCCTTTTTTCCTCTGCTTCCTCTACCCCTTTTACTCTAGCTATACACCCGTATCGTGAAGCATCAGCGTCATAGTTTACGCTGAACACAGAAACAAACAACAACAAAAAAACAACGTAAAGATATTGATGATTTGATTTCACTAAACGCTATCAATGGGATTTTCGCTTTTGCTTTACCAATTTAGAGTCTCACGGTATGGTGTTGTAACTGACATGGGATTCCACGTTCACTTTGCTGCCCTAACACAAAGGTGATGAATGTTGAGTGACATTGTGTTTCCAGCTAAGTGGTTGATCCATTTCGCGTTAAAAAAAAATGGTATGATATAACGATTTTTTCCACCCGTTTGTTTTGTTTTACTTTTTGAATAATATATATTAAATGTGATGCTCTTAGAAAACCTGATTTTTTAATTCTTTCTGTAGTGCAAACAAGTATGATATTTGCTATAAATTCTACTGAAACAAAAAGATGTTTACAAATATTTTCTAAGTTAGATATTGTTTCGTTCGATTTAGTTGATGTGAAATTTCAAACTATGTATTTTTAAACTGTTTTTTTTTTATTTTTGTATAAAGCTGCAAAAAACGCTTTTTTTTGCCCAGTTTTTGTATAAAGCCAAAACGCCAGCTTTTGTATAAAGCTGCAGGAATGATAAAACGCCTAAAGGTATGCAATTTACACGGCAATAGACTGTGTTTAGCACTACTTAACGTTATTCAACATACAATATCACGTCAAATAAACGATTTTAACGTACACCAATACTTTTTAAGAAAATAATCAAAAATTATCTTTGTACAAAAGTAAAATAGAAAAGCGAAAAATGCACAGCTTAATTCGGTCAAGCAGCAGGCCAAAGGCACGGTAACACACTTTGCCACTTCTATAACAATAAATGCCTGTGCATACAATACACCCTGGGCACAGGTAAATGCGAACCCGATGTTCGCACGAATNCGACCCCCGAGGTCGGTGAAGTTTGATTGTCGAAATCTTTGTTTTATTCTCTCTACCATTCGATCGGGCAACGATATCACGCCGAAAGGATCATGTTTGAAAAGGTGTTCGAAATCGACAATCCAAAGTACCGGTAGGGGTAGAAAATATTAAGAGTAATCTAGAAACAGGAAAGAAAACATCGAACACAAATATTTATTGTATGCTGGGTGTATCGAGAATGGAGTTTTGCTTTGTAGTAGGTAGTAGTGTGTATGTGTGTGGATATTTTTTTTGTTGGTTCTACTGTCTTAACATGTTAAAGAAGAAAAAACACCAAACAACAGATAGGTGGGAAGATAGAGTGAAGAGCAAGAGAGAAAGCAGATCAGCAAAATGATAGGATGCAGGAATCCGGGATACGATACGGGCAAGCTGCGGATGAAGTTAGCTTTTTGCTAGCCCAGCACAACCCGTATTGCGGTTTATCGATTTTTCTGGCACCGTTTTTTTGTTGCACTTTGGTAGAAAAGCTTATAGTTTGGTTTCCTTTACCCTCCCTCCTCTAATCCCTTTTTTCCTCTGCTTCCTCTACCCCTTTTACTCTAGCTATACACCCGTATCGTGAAGCATCAGCGTCATAGTTTACGCTGAACACAGAAACAAACAACAACCAAAAAAAAACAAAGTAAAGATATTGATGATTTGATTTCACTAAACGCTATCAATGGGATTTTCGCTTTTGCTTTACCAATTTAGAGTCTCACGGTATGGTGTTGTAACTGACATGGGATTCCACGTTCACTTTGCTGCTCTAACACAAAGGTGATGAATGTTGAGTGACATTGTGTTTCCAGCAAAGTGGTTGATCCATTTCGCTTTAAAAAAAATGGTATGATATAGGTAACGATTTTTTCCACCCGTTTGTTTTGTTTTACTTTTTAAATAATATATATTAAATGTGATGCTCTGAGAAATCCTGATTTTTTAATTCTTTCTGTAGTGCAAACAAGTATGATATTTGCTATAAATTCTACTGGAACAAAAAGATGTTTACTAATATTTTTTAAAATTAGATATTGATTCGTGTACACAATTTAGTTGATGTGAAATTTCAAACTATGTATTTTTAAACTGTTTTTTTTTATTTTTGTATAAAGCTGCAAAAAAAACCGTTGATAGATGCTCATAACAACAGCAACAGTAACAGGAATGATAAAACGCCTAAAGGTATGCAATTTGCACGGCAATAGACTGTGTTTAGCACTACTTAACGTTATTGAACATACAATATCTCGTCAATATAAATGATTTTAACGTACAATAAATCAAAAATACTTTTTAAGAAAATAATCAAAAATTATCTTTGTACAAAAGTAAAATAGAAAAGCGAAAAATGTACAGCTTAATTCGGTCAAGCAGCAGGCCAAAGGCACGGTAACACACTTTGCCACTTCTATAACAATAAATGCCTGTGCATACAATACACCCTGGGCACAGGTAAATGCGAACCCGATGTTCGCACGAATGGAATGCAATATTAAAATATGAAAATGAACGGAACGAACCGACTAAATGGACTTACCGTTTTCCGGCTTGCTTCCAAAATTCATGCGGCAAAATTAATTCACTTTACTCATGAAACTACCAAACTACCACTCCGTTTTTTCGAACTTCTCCAAACCGGTTTTTGGGGGCACAATTACTGCACCACCACCACGGCAACCGTCGGGTGGTTCTCGAAAGGTCAAATTAGGTCAAACGGAATCCTTGCTTGCATGAGATGTGCGCTTTCCATTCCTATTTTACCCGCTCAGCCGGGCTTGAAGCGAAATAAGTCACGAGTAAGACTGTTCGTTATGTTTTCCTCGCTACCACCGCTACGGCACTACTAGTTTTCCCACCCAAAAAAGGCAACCCTTTTGACTTACTTCTCACCACCACCTCCACATGCCCCTTCTCTCCCCATCCCACAATAACGACCAGAGAATCGTTAATAAACTAATTTAAATTAATTTTGTTTTAAAACACTTCACTACGGGGTCAGGATTTTGGAGTTTTGCTTCCACCACGCGCCACGCGAGTGAGCGAGAAAACTTTCGCGAATGGGTGCTTGAAGAAAAAGTTTGCTGCTGCCGGAAAATGGTACCGGAGTTTGTTCCCCCTTTACCGTTGCAGGGCGTACACTTTCACATTCACAGGCGGAACGGATGTAACGGTAAAAGAGCCGTCACAGCCACAACCAAGTCAAATAGCATCAAAACCCGCACGGCCGTTGGGTTCGTGCCAAACGATAATAATCGTGACCGGGGTAATAATAATTTACAATCGAAATAATACCATCCCCTATCCCTCTGTCCCACATTCCCAAACATCCAACCGGGGAGAACCACAACCGGTCGATGAGAACTTCATCTTCATGCGCTCAGTAACGACCGTAACTGGGTGAAGAAGGTGGTAATACATTTTCGTATCCTTTTGAAATACTATATCCGGTTGCCATCGGACCAACCTTAGCTAGCACAAAACCTCCAAAAAGCAAACAACCAATCACACGCAGCATTCATCGTCCAAAGTTTCGGTGATTTCGGTTGACGTATCGTTTGCCCATTCAAAACTCTTCCCCCCGTTTGTGATCACCGGCACTCCGCCACCGGCAATGGTTATCTCAACCATTGATATTAAACAATAAACGTCACTAGACGGTGCTGCTTTTCCTTACGCACGCGGGGCCTAAACTGGCGGTGGTGACTGGTGATAAAATAAATCCACAAAATGGCTTCGCTTTTGTTTTCTTCGTTCAAAAACCGACAAATCGAAACGGTCACGCGGATGCCGATAAAATCCATGTTCACCTTTTCGGCAAACTTTTTTTTGCTAGAAAGCACAAATCGTACAACCATAAACCAAACCGAATCGAAAGTGTGAACACAGAATCGTTCGGAGGAGTTTGTCGAACGTGGCGTAGGCTTTACTGGTAGATTGGAAATAAACTCATCATACGGTTTGATGGTGGTAGCCTAAAACAAAAAAAGAGACACATTTTTATGTGAGCTTCTGAGTCGCTGCCCAATATATTTATATTTGTTTATCCGGTTACGCGAGTTAAGCGTCTCCGGCAAGCAACAATAGCGAACTTGGAAAGTAACGATAAAGCTCCTAGGCGGGTAATGTCATTTTCGTTTCCAAATGGTTGATATCATAATAATCCAGATAAAGAACGAGTTATATTTTATATGGCAAAATGGTAAATGCAGCACACGATTGGTTCGGTTTGAATAACGTTCGGGCTATATGGGCTGCTGTGCACTAGAAATTACACGCTGACATTGAGTTGGCCTCGTGCTATCTTCATCCATCAATTTAATCGATCAGCATTTCCATAACACTCAACAAATGCCCAACAAAGCTACCATCAAAAAAAGGAGTAAAGGATTAAACATTCTTTCTTTGGTTAGAAACTATAAATGGGTGTCGTGAACAATCGTCTCAGAAAGAAAATATTTAGTTTGTCTCTATACATCAGAGAAACACTTTAGCACGAACTTATAACCACAGAACGCTATTAACTTTATCTCTGTGTGTGTTTTTTTTTCTTCCTGTTGTTACTGCTGTCGTATAAAAGAATTGCCCTTTGCTCCGTTCTATTTATCTCGATGTAGTCTGATTGCCTTGTGCTTAGCACTAGCTTCCATTTACCATGTCCCTGCGTTTTCCTCGTCCCCTTTTCCCGATAGCCAATGGAATGCAATTGCTTTGGAACATCATTCCACGCCCTCCAGGCACGACATACACGCGCGTCATTCGACCACATTTGAAGGACTGACGAAATGTGACCGGGCAGCTTCTGACGTTCGGATAGCTACCGGGACTGGTCGTCCATCACGGATCAAATTGGTTGTCCAGTTGAGTGTGTGCATGTGTGTGTGGGCTTCACTCACGTCAATGAATGTTGGCTTTTTGGTACGTCCATTCCTACTTTTATACGTACAGCACAACAATACACGCTGACCAGAGACCCACACACACACACACGCACACAATAAAAACGGATCACAATGGAGAATTGCTTTCAATTACGGATACCATCGGTTGACGCGAACGAGCTCGTTGCCAAAGCAAATCCAACGGCCAATGTGTGGCCATGACTCTTTGAAAGCTATAACAGTTCATGACCTCAAAAAGATGCAATGAATAAACCAAGAAGAAAGAGAAAAAACGTACACACACAGACGCACACATAATTTCATATTATTCTACGAGAACAAGAAATAGATAAAGCTTGATCCATCCGCTAGCAAACACCAACCGTCGTGTCTTGAAACCCGTTTGACACTTGGCGGAAATGTCAACCTTTGACATTTAGCCTTTAGTGTGATTGCGTGTGACAGATGGAGATCGACGAGATGACTCCATTCACGACCTGGCTCACGGCCCACGGGATAAAAGATTGAAGTATCATCTTTGGTTGATTTTTCGCCTTTTCCACCTTTCCGGCTTCGGTTCTTACATACCCCCCTCCATCATCCCCTCTCCCCCTCACCCAAGTCTATTTGGCAAACGAGACTTTTCGCACTGTCAATTAAGACCCAAATCGAGACCGGAGACTCAGACGGATGTTGTTCCTACCCTTGCTCTAACGCTGGTTGAGGCCGGCGATCGATTGGAAACTTTTGACAACAGTCGGACCAAACTCTGACGTCTGCCCATTATTCACTCATTTAGGGGTTCAGGATCGGGGTGATATGCCGGGGAGAGGGGTGGGGCGGGGGGAAATGGTATCGAACCAAGGGTTGTGTTTTTTTTTGTACGCAAAATTGGTTTGAAAAAGTGTTCCTTACCTACGGTCGGTGTGAAATTGATAAAGGACAATTGGGATGTCCGTTGTGTGGGCCGATATGGTTGAACATTGTTAAGGTCATATGGTGCTCGGTAGCAAGCTTGGACGAAACAAAAAAAATACACACTAGAGATCGTAACCGTAACGGCTTTATTTTTATCTTTGGACGTACGAAAATTGAGACGAACTTCCGTGGTGTGCGTATTTATTCATAGCGAAAGTTTTATAATTACGTGAGATCACCTTTGGAAAGTTCCGAGAAGACGAACAATATCATCCTTGGATTATCCTCGTATCCTCTCTTTCCTTTATCGATAAACTTATCAAATCAAACGTGGGTTTACTGATTGAATGCTTCCGCAAACAATGGATCCAACTTACGGCACGCGCATAAGTGGTACTCGGGATGAAGTGGTGGCCCCATTAAAGCTCTTCCCAATACGTGTCGCCAACGAACCGCAACCGAAGTGCAAATGATAACGGAACGGACGCATCATTAGGTAGAAGGTCGTCTCCTCCTGTCTGTCGGGCTACAAACATGGAAAGGAACTCACTCGATCGGAGATCCGTTGGTGGGCCAGTGGTAAAAAAGAAAGGTGAAAAAACCACAAAAAACCACAAAACACTAATGATGGATGATTTACGATCTGTACACCGATACGTTATGTACAGCTGCATTCGTTCACATATCTCCATAACCAACCAACCCTGTAGGGGCGCGTACGAATATCGATGTGACGCCCGTTCCATGGGTAATTACTACTAAATGTTTCGCTTTTCCTCCAATTACTACACGGAGTGTAAATAAATTAATCAAAACTAGACACGCGATACTTATCGTGGCGGAGTGGCTCGTCAAAACTTTTGCCCTTCCCCCCCCCCCCCTGCTTTCCGTATCACGCACCGGAAATAGTCCGCCTGTTACTAGGGCGAAAAATATTCCACCCTCGCCCCGCGCACACAAAACTAGTATTCGCTTTGTGTTAATTTGAACCAAACCGTCCAAAAATAAGGCTCGTTTTTATGACAACTGTTCAAGAAAACAAAATACAAAGCGTTGATAAGAAAAATAACAAAAAAACGGACCCCTTCGGCCAAGGGCAGAAATGGTATGGAATGTATAAAAGCAAAACCCCTTTCTGGATCACTAATGCCTTACAAACGCAAGCACTATTCAATCCGTAACCGAAGCACATTAGCGTTAAGGTCAACAAGCGGTAAACGCCACCCTGTCGGACAATGGTTTCCGGTTACGGTGCCTGTAGCTGAAGTGGAAACACAGTTATATGGAACGCCTTATAAACCTACACACCCGACATCGTCTGCCGGCACATTTGGTCATTTGGTGGCCCATTGTAAGAACACTCATGGGTGGCGTTTGTGGAAGCGAATGGTTTTTGATCTTATCGAACCACAAACACACACACACGCGTAACACACCATCAGTTGGCGAAGGTGACAGTATGGAAATGATGGCGCCATCGCACAGCTTTAGATCACGTCTCCGATAACGGTAAAAAACGGGAGACAGGTGGGGGGTGGAAGTTACAGTACGGTGTTTGTGCCATTACTCAATAATGACCCAATTTTTGATATTTTTAGTTTCGCTTTTGTAACCTTCGTACGTAGGTACTATAAATAGTTATGCCTTGTTATGAGATACTGTCACGCGGCTATTACAACTGATGACTACGTTCATACGATCTCGAAAACAGATTGTTTCGTAATATAACTTTGGATGTCCTTAATTTGGGCAGTAAACGAGACTATGTTCACATACAACAATTATGGGAAAAATTAAGTTATAATAATGTGTGAAAATCTCCCGATGTGTTGGCTGTAAATTATCGGAGTTTTTCCTCCGTGCCGATGAAGTTAATTTTTTTCACAATAAAAGAAGAAAAACTCAGGTGGGAGCAGAAAGATGTTGTAGTCTTGACTTGACATTATTTAGTCTTGGACAGAGAAAGCTCTTACGGAAATATAGGAATCACAAGATGGCCCAACGCGTAATTGAGATCAACAGAGGAGGGGCGGCCCGGTGGTGTATGTGAAAAACGGCGCCGGTTCACACGGCAGGAGCGGGTATCAAATCCCATCCGGACCGTCACCCCGCAGCAAGGACTGACTATCGGCTACGTGGTAAAAACCAATCTTAATACAGCCTGGCCGTTCTAACCAAGCAAAAAACAACATTTTTCAAAAGTACTAGGCGTCTCCATCGGTAATTATTTAGTATTTCAGTATAAGTAATTGTATAAGTAAAGTTCCTTAAAATTAAACAAAAGGTTGAACTTTCTTATTGAAAATCGTTGTAATTTAAACTGTACTATGTCTTGTTATGAGATACTGGCACGCGGCAACTTACCAAGCGAAAAATATTTTTCGAAAAGTACTAGGCGTCTCCATCAATAATTATTTAATATTTTAGTATAAATATTTGTATAAGTAAAGTTCCTTAAAGATAAACAAAAGTTTTTTCTTTTTATTCTGATAGAACGGCCTGAAAAACGTTGAAGTTTCTTATTGAAAATTTTTGAAATTGAAATTGTAATAATTTTCTCACAATGAGGCTTCCAATTTTGAGGAAAAATGCTTCAAACTTGTTTGTAGGTATATCCAATATTTTATAACTTTTATACTATAATGCAAGTGTTTCTGCTGAAATTAGTCGCATTCTTATAATCGTTCATAAAAACAGTTACGCTTTATTCATTCCTTTTTTTCGTTTGCTCAATTTCTCCCGAATGGTGGTGAAAAATGCACTAAAAATCCTTTCAATTTCAACTCAACAAATCCAATCAGCCGGCGAGTGTTGAGAATGCTTACATCCAGCAAAAAAAAGAAGCATATTTGCATATCTTTACCCATCGGGACCTATGTAACCTCTGCATACGATGTTACATACCCTTTTGTGGTTTGACTTTGGTGGCCGGAGTTTCCAATAGAGAGAAGAAGCAGGAAAAAAAAACCGAATCTCGCCTATCGACTAGTTCCATTTTAATCGAATCTTATCCACACACACCTTGTTCCCCTTTACCAGATACTAGATATTACCTTCCTCCTTTTTTTCTATGACATTGGCATTCAAGTAGCTTTCGAAACGAGGCAACAGTCACGTAAGGCACGATACCACACGTGATGTCGAGAAGATAGCATACACATATACATACGTAAGAAAAAAAAATACCGGAATAAGCTTATCGAAGAAACGTCGAAATATTTGCCCGCAATTTCTGCATTCCTCTTCGGTAATGTGCTTTAGCACCGTACGGAATGCGGAACACCGTAGCACGAAAAGAAAAGGCTTTGCTTTCAAGCCAGCAGTTGGGTATGGGGCGTGTTTCTTTATCATGCATATTTCCTCACATTCACATGTGCTGCTGCTAATGGTCATTTCTCTCTCTCGCTCGGCACATTATTCTAGCATGACGTGCGTGCACCATGCACCATTCGGCACGAATTGGCGCCTAATATGACCTCACCCACTCACACTGTCAGTACGCGTTCGGCTATGTGTTTTTTCTTTCGCTACTTCCTTCACTTGTTCTGCATCGAATCTCCTGGGGAATGTCTTTGACTTTGTGACCTTTAGACGTATGTTTATGGAAGATATTATATGGAAGTTGAAAAAATAAATAATCTTATTTTAGCCAAAAAAGCTGAACCATTTGAAGTNCACAAAACACTAATGATGGATGATTTACGATCTGTACACCGATACGTTATGTACAGCTGCATTCGTTCACATATCTCCATAACCAACCAACCCTGTAGGGGCGCGTACGAATATCGATGTGACGCCCGTTCCATGGGTAATTACTACTAAATGTTTCGCTTTTCCTCCAATTACTACACGGAGTGTAAATAAATTAATCAAAACTAGACACGCGATACTTATCGTGGCGGAGTAGCTCGTCAAAACTTTTGCCGTTTCCCCCCTGCTTTCCGCATCACGCACCGGAAATAGTCCGCCTGTTACTGGGGCGAAAAATATTCCACCCTCGCCCCGCGCACACAAAACTAGTATTCGCTTTGTGTTAATTTGAACCAAACCGTCCAAAAATAAGGCTCGTTTTTATGACAACTGTTCAAGAAAACAAAACACAAAGCGTTGATAAGAAAAATAACAACAAAAAAACGGACCCCTTCGGCCAAGGGCAGATATGGTACGGAATGTATAAAAGCAAAACCCCTTTCTGGATCACTAATGCCTTACAAACGCAAGCACTATTCAATCCGTAACCGAAGCACATTAGCGTTAAGGTCAACAAGCGGTAAACGCCACCCTGTCGGACATTGGTTTCCGGTTACGGTGCCTGTAGCTGAAGTGGAAACTCAGTTATATGGAACGCCTTATAAACCTACACACCCGACATCGTCTGCCGACACATTTGGTCATTTGGTGGCCCATTGTAAGAACACTCGTGGGTGGCGTTTGTGGAAGCGAATAGTTTTTGATCTTATCGAACCACAAACACACACACACACGCGTAACACACCATCAGTTGGCGAAGGTGACAGTATGGAAATGATGGCGCCATCGCACAGCTTTAGATCACGTCTCCGATAACGGTAAAAAAAGGGGAGACAGGTGGGTGGTGGAAGTTACAGTACGGTGTTTGTGCCATTACTCAATAATGACCCATTTTATGATATTTTTAGTTTCGCTTTTGTAACCTTCGTACGTAGGTACTATAAATAGTTATGCCTTGTTATGAGATACTGTCACGCGGCTATTACAACTGATGACTACGTTCATACGATCTCGAAAACAGATTGTTTCGTAATATAACTTTGGATGTCCTTAATTTGGGCAGTAAACGAGACTATGTCCACATACAACAATTATGGGAAAAATTAAGTTATAATAATGTGTGAAAATCTCCCGATGTGTTGGCTGTAAATTATCGGAGTTTTTCCTCCGTGCCGATGAAGTTAATTTTTTTCACAATAAAAGAAGAAAAACTCAGGTGGGAGCAGAAAGATGTTGTAGTCTTGACTTGACATTATTTAGTCTTGGACAGAGAAAGCTCTTACGGAAATATAGGAATCACAAGATGGCCCAACGCGTAATTGAGATCAACAGAAGAGGGGCGGCCCGGTGGTGTATGTGAAAAACAGCGCCGGTTCACACGGCAGGAGCGGGTATCAAATCCCATCCGGACCGTCACCCCGCAGCAAGGACTGACTATTGGCTACGTGGTAAAAACCAATCTTAATACAGCCTGGCCGTTCTAACCAAGCAAAAAACAACATTTTTCAAAAGTACTAGGCATCTCCATCGGTAATTATTTAGTATTTCAGTATAAGTAATTGTATAAGTAAAGTTCCTTAAAATTAAACAAAAGGTTGAACTTTCTTATTGAAAATCGTTGTAATTTAAACTGTACTATGTCTTGTTATGAGATACTGGCACGCGGCAACTTACCAAGCGAAAAATATTTTTCGAAAAGTACTAGGCGTCTCCATCAATAATTATTTAATATTTTAGTATAAATATTTGTATAAGTAAAGTTCCTTAAAGATAAACAAAAGTTTTTTCTTTTTATTCTGATAGAACGGCCTGAAAAACGTTGAAGTTTCTTATTGAAAATTTTTGAAATTGAAATTGTAATAATTTTCTCACAATGAGGCTTCCAATTTTGAGGAAAAATGCTTCAAACTTGTTTGTAGGTATATCCAATATTTTATAACTTTTATACTATAATGCAAGTGTTTCTGCTGAAATTAGTCGCATTCTTATAATCGTTCATAAAAACAGTTACGCTTTATTCATTCCTTTTTTTTCGTTTGCTCAATTTCAATTTTCTCCCGAATGGTGGTGAAAAATGCACTAAAAATCCTTTCAATTTCAACTCAACAAATCCAATCAGCCGGCGAGTGTTGAGAATGCTTACATCCAGCAAAAAAAAAGAAGCATATTTGCATATCTTCACCCATCGGGACCTATGTAACCTCTGCATACGATGTTACATACCCTTTTGTGGTTTGACTTTGGTGGCCGGAGTTTCCAATAGTAAGATGAAGCAGGAAAAAAACCGAATCTCGCCTATCGACTAGTTCCATTTTAATCGAATCTTATCCACACACACCTTGTTCCCCTTTACCAGATACTAGATATTACCTTACTCCTTTTTTTCTATGACATTGGCATTCAAGTAGCTTTCGAAACGAGGCAACAGTCACGTAAGGCACGATACCACACGTGATGTCGAGAAGATAGCATACACATATACATACGTAAGAAAAAAAATACCGGAATAAGCTTATCGAAGAAACGTCGAAATATTTGCCCGCAATTTCTGCATTCCTCTTCGGTAATGTGCTTTAGCACCGTACGGAATGCGGAACACCGTAGCACGAAAAGAAAAGGCTTTGCTTTCAAGCCAGCAGTTGGGTATGGGGCGTGTTTCTTTATCATGCATACTTCCTCACATTCACATGTGCTGCTGCTAATGTTCATTTCTCTCACTCGCTCGGCACATTATTCCAGCATGACGTGCGTGCACCATGCACCATTCGGCACGAATTGGCGCCTAATATGACCTCACCCACTCACACTGTCAGTTCGCGTTCGGCTATGAGTTTTTTCTTTCGCTACTTCCTTCACTTGTTCTGCATCGAATCTCCTGGGGAATGTCTTTGACTTTGTGACCTTTAGACGTATGTTTATGGAAGATATTATATGGAAGTTGAAAAAATAAATAATCTTATTTTAGCCAAAAAAGCTGAACCATTTGAAGTACGCTGCTGCAAGCCTGTAAATTAAAACAATCTAAGAAAATCACATTTTTTATATTCTCGATACCAACGCCGCTCATTCAATCGCTTAAGCTCACTTAACAATTCTTTTGGTGGAACTTTCATCCGTATTTTCCTATGCACAACCCGAAGTGAGTTACCGGGCATCGGATCATCTGTTTAATAATCAAACACCGTGCGCAAAGTATTGAGCAGCCACTGCATAATCGATGCTGAACGGTTACCACCACTCACGCAAAAGGATTTTCCGCCTGTGAATGAAATGAATATGAACCGACCAATGGATGATAGTGGTCGATTTTGCATGCCACATCGGTACAGGATGCTTCGGAATCACTGTCTCAAGACACCCCAGTTACGAATCTTACCGAACAAAACAATTCCCTTTTGCGTAAGTGGTCACGTTTCCCTGCGTTGATATCACTTTTTTGTCGTGTTTCGGCTTTTTTGTTGTTGTTGTCGTTTCTGTACCAAAAGAAACTTATATCTATGCGAAACGCACATATGAAACATTTCGTGTAGTGCAAAGCTTGAAAGAAGGATATTCACTGAGCAGATAAAAAAAAAACGCAGACCAACCTTATTATGTCTGCCGGTCACGGATCACTTTTCTCAGGGTTGAATTGCTTTGTTTCGTATATCTTGGGTTCTTGTTACATGTATTTGTTGTGTCTATACAGTACGATTATTTTTTGTTTGCACGATTACTGTACGTTGCTTTAAATCAGACACATATTTGATCTACTGTGACGGAAAAGATTGTTTCCGAAAGCTTAATAAAAACACGTTTCAGATCACTTCAACCAAGCGTTAATCACTCCTCTTAGAGTGTTTTCGAATTTCAATTACTTTATTGCAGTGATTAGTTATTTAATTCAATTCTCTTTTTTTTGAAAAGGTTATCTATTTAAATTAAATAATTCTTTTTTTATCCAATGATGAAAACAAAGCTTAAATGATTGATATAAATTAATTGCTGAGTTTTTAATCACTCACTCACTCACCTCTACCCAGTGTCTATATATTACTATACATGTCTGAATATTTCTATACAGAAAATAAATATGCTATGAAAAGCCAATAAGTATATCGACCCATTGTCGGTGACCAGGCGTCTCCATCGCCCTCGAAGCTTCTACTACTTCGAATCTATATGAGTGATTTAACCTTTTTTCTATTATAATCAATCATGTATTATGATGGAACAGTTTACAAATAGTTTGGTGAAGATAACGGAACTATAAAAATCAATTAAAACTTTGCTTATTTAAAATATTTCACCCTTCTAAGTCAAGTTTTTCACTTCTGGTGTCCAATAATGACGTCAGTTCAGTGTCGTTTTACTTGTAATCGGTTACTAGATCAGCCTTTTACAAAAAAAAACAACAATACTTCCAAAAACTTTTATAATGAAATGGACACAATGTCCCATTTTCGCCAGTTCACTAACACGCTCGAAGTGCACTCAAACATATAACCTTTTACAGCGAGTTTCATACCGTACACGGGTCGATGACGCAGTTTCACATCACCACCGGCCATAGAATGTGCTACCGTTACACGAATGAACACGAAGAAACGTCCCCAAAAGTTCTAATTTTATCCTGACCAAAATATATAAAGCTATCCGGCTCCACAAACGATCACATCCCCCCCTGAAACGTTCTCATTTTGAAAGACAGGCAATTAGTGTGATACTCATCTGTCCGGTGCAAACTTCCACACTACCATACACATTCGTGCGCTTTCTCTCTATCCTTCCCAGACTGTAAATGTTCGCCAATGTGGACGAAAATAAAAATGGAAAACGTAACGACCAAACGTCCAAGTTTGAAGAGCCTAATTCCGCAAACATGGTCGCCGAGAATGCTGACTAATTAAATTATTTCGTTGAACTTATTTGTGCTTCTCTCTCTCTTTCTTTCCTTGCCTTCTTGCAGGTAAGCTGCTACGGACCAGGATTGCTATACAGGTCATCAAGCTCGAGTTCGCGCTTCTATCGTGAAAGAAAGGTACGGTTTCCGGGTTTGGGATGAATAAGTGTGGCAAGATCAACCAGCAGGAAGGAGCATACAAAAAGGGACCCGTTTGCCGGTTGAAGCTTTGTTTGGGGACAGTACTTCAGCCACTACTCGAGTGCAACAGGCATACCAAGCTGCAACTTGCTGCATTCCAAGTTTCTAAGGGCTCTTGTAAAATTATGCGCTTTGCACAAATGTAGCTCAATGAGCTACACCACTCGACAGTNACCCGTTTGCCGGTTGAAGCTTTGTTTGGGGACAGTACTTCAGCCACTACTCGAGTGCAACAGGCATACCAAGCTGCAACTTGCTGCATTCCAAGTTTCTAAGGGCTCTTGTAAAATTATGCGCTTTGCACAAATGTAGCTCAATGAGCTACACCACTCGACAGTATGCATCGATGGGGTAGGACAAAAAAAATGGGACAAAAGCACAAAAGCACCATGAACATGTCAGTTCATCGAACGCTCCGGCCCTCACATCCTGACGTGCTCAGGTGAATCGTAATCGGGGTATTTGAAGTTTTGCTTTGTTGTGTAGTCAATTTCATTTCTTTTCATTTAGTAAAGCTTTTTGTTCCACTTTTCTCAAGACTCTTGTAACATCAAGTGTGTTGGCGAAAAAAAAACCCCAACATGATGAAGAGCGACATCATGTCGACAGCTTTCATCCGACAACATTTATTGCTCTGAAAATCAATCAAAATTTGTCATACGTTAGTGGACAACATGTGTGTACGTCCTGAATGGTGTTTGGTGTCGGAATAGTCGACAAGTGCTTTGGATAAAATTCACAAGAACATCTTCAGCATGACCAACTGGTTGCATCTTGATGGGTTTTTGTTTTATTCCTCTCCAAACACACACACTTACAAGCTACGTATGATCTAGGTCGAGATGGGAGTACAAAAAAGCACTCAAGCCAACGTCAACAGGAACGAGAAAAAGGGTCGATTTGAAGCGCCCAAAAGGGCTCCCTCGCTTTCTCTATCTCTCTCTCTCAGGGAGACAATCGTAAGAGGATGAGGAGTGCACCGACGACAAGAAGCAACAAAAAAGCACTGAAGATGAATGACACATGAAATGGTGCAAGTGTTTGTGTCATTAGTGCTGTTCAGCTCGAGAAGCAAAGGCAAATGAGGTAATGATTGCTGTTAGGCTCTTGAGACTCTGTTTCAGTGCAGGTCGACAAGAAGGTACGACCGGTTCACCGATGGGTAATACGTTTCCATGTGTGATAATTTGACCCTATAATAGTACAGCAGCTTATACCTTATACCTATGCCTTTGCGCTAGCTTCATTACAATTAGCAACGATTTGTACTCGCTTTGTACTCGTAACTGAATATTTTCCTAATAACAGTTTCGATAAGATGATCGACAAATATCAAAACAAAGCATTTTTCCAAGGGGGGTGACCACTGAATTTATAGGTATAAAAATGCTATTTATTCATTTGTCCTGTTTGTTATAAAAGGGAAAATTTTATGAACTGACGAGACTTCAGTGGAAAAAGGAAAAATCTTTTATTTATAATTTATTATTATAATAAATATTTTATTTTTTCTTCACTTATTCAAAACTATAATATAGATGTTCTACTTTAAAACTGGGCCGGTGGTCTATGTGATATACAGCGCCAGTCCACACGGCAGGATCGGGTTGAACCCGTTTTACCGGCTACGTGGTAAAATAAGTCTAGTAAGCCAGAAATGGCCGGCGTGACTTCTAAGGTCGTTAAAGCCAAAAAGAGAGAGAGAGAAACTTTAATACTAAAGAAAATGAAGAAAGACAGTTAAAAAAACGAAATAAAATTAAAAAATATATACATGTATAACACTAAAACAAAAGAAAAAAACAAATAAAACGACAAAAAACGAATAAACAAAAATAAAAAGAAAGAGACTTAGATGATCATTTAATCCATATTGACAGTTAGGCCTCTGATTATGACACAATCTGTCATAGCACGAAAAATTCGACCACCTAACAGAAGAAGAAGACCACACAACCGCCAAGTTTGCTATTATTTGAAAATGTAAACACATTAATTAAAAAATTTCATTTAAAAATATGTCTTCATAAGTTCCAAGAATTTTTGCAAAAAATTATTGAGATACGATCGTTTAACATCAACGGCAGATGAAAAGTATTGAGCAAGTCCATTAGCATGGCAAACCCTGTTAACAATCCATCGCTGGAATTTGTACAAATACCGTCTAAAAATTTAAGCTTTCTAATTTAAAATGTCATAGAACCCCATGGTAGGAAGATGTTGTACCCATTAAACGATTGATTAGATTTTTTCTGAATCAATTTGTGGTTCAATTTCACATTACATTGCGTTTAAGGTGACATTTTGAGACAAATGTTTTATATTTTTACAAATAAACAAATGAAAATGCATTTATAAGGAAGCTTAATCTAAACTTGTACCACTTGAGATACGTTCAATCGTTCCTATCGTTCCTACAACAAGAGCATACAATACAATGCTGTTTTGATGGATGAAATAATCTTCTTTCCATTTGCAAAATCCGCCATTGTTGAAAGAAACAAAACCAAACAAGCAAAAAAAATACTTCCTTCTTAATACTTCTTTCATGGAATGTATTTTCAGTTCCTATTTCTGAATCAGCTTGAATATGCAATTGGTTGTTCGTGTGCTTTTTTGCATTGCCATGCATAAAACACAAAGCCGAAAACAATCACCGATATGATTGCGTCTTCAGCGAAACATTTGTGGCTTGTACAGTTTGTCAGTTTCTCTCTTTTTTTCTTCTTTCTAAAAATGAAACTTAAACAAAACAACAACAAAAAAGTTAAAGCTTTTCTTTTCACCTTAACGTCAAAAAATGGAAAACCTAACCAATCTCAATGTTTATGCTAAATTCACTCTACTTTTATTCGAATTTTTTCACCTCCATCGGATTGTACTCGATTGTTCGCTGCCAACTTCCATCGGGTTGAACCAACCCCTGCGGTAACCTTGTCCCGGTCATGTAGGTTAAAGGAAAAATGCAACAACAACAAAAAAACAAGGCAAGGCACAACACGACACGACAAAAGCCAGTAAAACGCCACTGGTAAAAGCTTCTGGCAAAACCGAGCGCACTACGAGCGCATGTTCGAATCGAGAAGTAAAATCGTTCCACACTGTTTCGTGTTTCGGTTGTTACCGTTTTTATATGCTAGAGCAAGAACCATTTGTGCCACCTTCTCTAAACTGGTGATTTATATGCAACATTCGTTTTTTGGTGCAGNTTGAACCAACCCCTGCGGTAACCTTGTCCCGGTCATGTAGGTTAAAGGAAAAATGCAACAACAACAAAAAAACAAGGCAAGGCACAACACGACACGACAAAAGCCAGTAAAACGCCACTGGTAAAAGCTTCTGGCAAAACCGAGCGCACTACGAGCGCATGTTCGAATCGAGAAGTAAAATCGTTCCACACTGTTTCGTGTTTCGGTTGTTACCGTTTTTATATGCTAGAGCAAGAACCATTTGTGCCACCTTCTCTAAACTGGTGATTTATATGCAACATTCGTTTTTTGGTGCAGTTCGAGGTCAGGTCAGAGACCGCCGAGAACGCGTACACCCCCTGCAATCCCGCCCCGACTGCAGTGAACTTGATGCAGGTTGCATGCTGCTGCATACACCAACGAGAACAGTACAGTAGCAGCGAAACCTACGATGACAATTGTGTTCGAAGTTTGGGTCAGGTCGTAAGAAGGCCAAACAAGGCATGCCTTTCGTGGGGCATTGGAAGAAAGAAAGAAAGGTGGAGAAAAAAACATGACACAAACATGCTAAAAAAACAAGAAAATGCAGTTCGAATGAGGCTGGATAGTAGCAGTGCTTTTGGATACATTTATGCCGTGTGCAAGCGCAAGCACGATGCAAACATTTTACGATTGCAATTTTTTGCTTAAGAAAATACAACATTTGTAACGTTGCTGTGCTTAGTTTCACGTGCTGGATTTACTGATGGTGCAGTTTTTTTTTTTTGGGCAGAAGTAAGTAGGGATTTTACTGCCACTACAGTGGAAAGTTTATTACAAGCATACATTCAAGGTGGCCATAGTGCAATCAATATTCTCATTTCGGATTTTCATCTTTGTCGGTAAGGTTCTTTGACGATGTAGTCTGTGTTATGAGCATTGTTTAATAGTTTAGAATATATAGATAAAAATACATGAGTGCACAGTCGATGGTGTTGTGATAAACGGCGCCGGTCCACACGGCAGGACCGGGATTCAAATCCCGTTAGGACCATCCCCCGTAACAAAGACTGACTATGTGGTAAAAGTAAATTTTTATCTTCGTTTTATCTTAAAAATAGATTATTATTATTATTATTATTATTATTATTATTATTATTATTATTATTGTCTTCATGTACTTTATATTTACAATATAATATTCACAAAACACAATTAATTCATTTCATTACAAAGTAACCAAAAGAACTCTCCATCACCGGAGTTACATGTCCGTTTTGTCTTGTGTTTCTTCCCCCACTGCATTAGAGCATTGCATGCTTTCCAACTCAATTAAGCCGTACTTGCAACTTGCCTCGGCCCAGCGCAATAGCAGCTGCAACTGGAGGCATAATTTCGCACGCGTGTTTACACACGGAACAAAAAAAAGTTATTTATTTTAATTTTCCATACCGGTACAGCTTAATTAAATGCGACACATGTTCGCAGGCCCGCAGCATTTCGCATTCCAGCCAGAATCCCAGCACACCCCATCTCGGTCGTCCAGGCCTGCCGCAAGCTCACTACAACCCACAACAACAAAAAAACCAGATAAAACGTCTATATTATACGATCGATAGTGTTCGCGTTCATTTTCACAACATTGTGTTTTGCGGGCGCTACCATTTGCATCGATTTAAAAGCAGTCAAAACAAAAACCGTGAAACAAAGAGTGGAACGGGTTTTTTTTAAGATATTCGAATTAAAACCAACAGCAAAAAACTGCCAAGTATTCAAGCGATGCTGCTGCTGATTGCATTTAAATTACTAGCCATTTACATGACAATTTGTTTCATCCCCGGTAAAATAGGGCCCGCAGTGCAACACTGTCCACTACCGTGTTGCGGATGTTTGTGGTTGGTGTGCACACATTTCCATAATAAAAACATTTATAATTGCAATTACATGTCACAATAAATTTTAATCGACCGCCCACAAGGGGGAGGCGTGACAGGGAACGAATGTTTGCCATACGTTTGACTGCTGGACAAGCTGCTACCAGCTGTCAATTGCATCAGGATAGCCGTTTTGTATCGCGGTCCGTGGGAAAAAAAATAGTACCAATGACATAGGTGGGGAAAAAATATGCAAAGGTTAAATTAAATACAAATGTAAAGAGAAAATTGCTGCTGCACAAAAAATAAAATGTTTGCTTTAAAAAATGCTTATGCAAACACCGATCGAAATACGAAGACCCAGAAATTCGATTTCCACCATACAGATGGAGGCGCATGGTCGCTGACAGCGAAGCAAACTAAGAATCTCGATTTGCGCTCTAAAAAAAACTCCACGATATTTCAATACTCATAAAGATTAATATCAAACATCTTTATCGGTATGGTTCTTGGCGATTTAGTCTGTAATGTATTTGAGTATTTTTTTTATTATTTATAATTTATATGGAGGCGATGGAGGCGCATGGTCGCTGACAGCGAAGCAAACTGTCAATCTCGCTTTGCGCTGTAAAAAAAAAACAAACTCCACGATTCACGCCAAACACATTTACAATGCAAAACATAAAAAACACTTCAACAAATGAAGGTCGCCGGTTCGTCATGCTATAGCTGCAGGTGTTGTTCCGGCAAGCGGGCTATATTAGACAAGTCCCGCAGTCCGGAATAAACAAACGTGCCTTTCCGGCTTCACTGAAAGCACTTACGCGCAAAACGATGTGCAAGGTGTTAATATGTAGTTTCGCACTATCCTTGAAATGTTACTTATGATGGTGATGCGGTCCAAGCTGGGTATCGAGTGTAAAAAAAAAGTTGAACAAAAAAAACAGAATAAAGCAAAACCAAAAATAAAAAAAACCAAGACAAGTAAATTGTACAACGGCACGCTATGGTTGGTGCGAAGCGATTCAGCCGGCTACGGTGCTTAAGATGCAAAGCACCGGTAGACATATCGCTAAAAGGGACAGGCAAGGATACTAAAATGATATTCCCGTATTTGCCACCGTTAAAGCTGCATTGCGTAATTAACATGAGGGAAAATTGTTAGTACTAGCGTTTATTTTGTTTCGTTTTTTTTCCTTGTTCCATCACTGGTACGTGTATCGCATACAAATGAGAAACAATTAGCGCACCACTTCGTTCGGCACCTCATTGAATTGCAGTTAAATACACGCTAACGAGGAGGACAATTTGTACGTGTGTGTGTGTGCGTAATAGTAGTGTAGCATAATTATCAACGATATGCCGGTGTGTGTATTCATGCAAACAAGCTAGTAAAAGGTACTTTTTTTAAGCGTTTTGTTTAGTAATACTAACGAGCAATCGCTTATGATATGGCCAGTTTTCACATATTTTATAATCGCTCTATTATTCAAAACCATCTTGAAATCATTCTACAAGTGTTGTGCTAATCATCCACAAAAAAGGGGGAAAATAGGAGCTACAATGAAAAATTATACCGAATGGAAATAAATAAACCTCAAGCAGTGGCCACTCTTTACGCCAATTAATGTTCGAGGCTACTGTTTCACCGCCGTCAAACATTCCGCTTTTTTCCAAACTAATGAACCATTTTTCTACTCGTTTTCCGTTTTTCCCTTAACCAACCAGACGACTAATGAAGTTGTTCCGTTCAGTGAGATAAATAAATAAGCGAAACAAAATTACTCAAATCAGTACGCAGCCCGGAAAGCCCACAAACCGGAGCCCGTTGTAAGTAAAGGTGTCCCGAGCGATGGAAAGAAGTTTTTGGGGGCTCGCCCGTAGTAGCCGGCTGGATCGATAGCCCAGGAACATTAACCTTAATAGTTTGCTCGGGTCAACCATTTCCGCAACGGTGGCCTGTACGGTTTGGTATGGAGCAAGCCTCCGCGAAACCACCGCTTACATGCACCGGTCCACTAAGTACGCCGGTCACGCTCATCAAAACGCCTGCAATACGATTCGCGGCTGAAGGTCAATCAGCGGTACTGGCACACGATACCTTCACGAGCGCTCTGGAGCTTGCGCCTGTGGGGTGCTGATCGCATCCAGCTGTAATTAAAACCAACATTACCCATTGCGCACCAACCGATGCCGGAGGTTTTGGGTGCGAGGTTGACGATCGTGTCCAGGGTGCAGCATTGAGTGGAGATGAAATTGGGGAGAGCACTGGGAAGAAAAGCTCCTCTCAGTGCACAACTTCTTGTAGCACAACCCCGTGTCAGCGAAAGTACTTTATCGCTTCATGTCAATTAGTTTTACCACTCCAAAACCATACCACAGCCACCAACCGTAGTGCGAGAAAGCGGATGGAAACGATCTGTCGGACGGGGTTAAGTTGGGGGACACGTAATCACTTACAATATTGGCGAGTTTTTTCGGTCATTTAATCCTCTGCCCTGGAGGTACGGTCAGATATCCACGTACCACCAGCTATTTGACGTACACGGTGGCAAGTAATGAAAACGATTGCCTTCCGGGTCGATTGTCCCCAAACCGAACCATGGCCGAGCTAACGCTTTCCACACCACAGAAGCGCAAGAGAGAAAGAACGATAATAAATTCGATTTACTGCAAACACCTAAAGTGGAATGAAAAGGAACGAGCAGCGAATTAAAAGAAAACTCCATAATTGAACTATTGTGGCTGAGGCTTCTTCCTTCACACGGAACTCTTGGCAAAAACATCGGGAAGAAGTGTACTTGATTGCCGCAAAAGTTGTCTCGGTGCGAGATATACAGCACATACCTAATTAATAGATTTCGGTTAGTAGAATGAAATTCATTACCGCGCACAAAATCACATAAAACTTTGCCGAAACTGGNATCGGGAAGAAGTGTACTTGATTGCCGCAAAAGTTGTCTCGGTGCGAGATATACAGCACATACCTAATTAATAGATTTCGGTTAGTAGAATGAAATTCATTACCGCGCACAAAATCACATAAAAGTTTGCCGAAACTGGTACTTACTGTTAATGGTCGCATAGTAAAGGTTTGTACGTGTATAGAGAAATAAAATCGATGACAGTGCCCACAGTAGCCTGGCAAGAAATTGTGGAATTTCGGACAAGATTGGTTTTACTTAAAATCATACTGTTTTGCTCTAATTGTTGCTTTTATGAAATTTAAATAAAAGATTTAAATATGTTTTTTCCAGTTTTTTTCCATCCACCAACACCTGGTTTGTGAAGTCGTCCAATGTCATTCTTACAAGGCTAGTCATTTTGGTCCGAATTTGAAAACGCGACCTTGAAATAGAAAAGGATATAGCAGGAACGCAGCTACTACTTCATCATCTTCTACATGATTTGCAGTAAAATAAAAGGCATGAAGTTGTGATGTTAAGATCAGTAATTGTTTTAAGGAATCTCCAGCTTTATGGAGAATCCAGTTATGGAATCTCCGTGAACTTCCAACTATCTCTTCTGTGAATTGGAGTTAGCTGACATTCAACATTCATCACCTTGGTATTACGTTAATTTAAAAAAAAAAACTCTCCATTTCTCTTTTCCGCATATGGAGTCGAAGATACCATTATCAGAAGCATAAGTCATCGATACACTGTCGCATACCTCAGTAATCAGTGAATATATTTTAAATGCTACTGCTGAGTATCCATTTTTGTCAAGTTTGGGTACTATTCGGTCGCTGTCTGGTGCCTTGTTATTCATGAACCTCTTCGGATTCTGCTGCTCTTTGAACTGATCGTTTCACACTTTGATTTCTTGAAGTTCCACGGCTCGTGAAGGTAGTTCACCAATATGTGGTTGATATTACAAGAAGTAGCTGTCCTTCGGAGAAAGCCACGCTGCTTTGTGGTTTATCTGGATTCTTATGTGACACTTGAACCTCAAGAGAGGTCTTGACCTGTCATTTATGACTTGACTTGGCTTATACATAGCAGGATATTCAATCCTTGCTACGAGAGGTCGGGCAGGATGGGATTTGATACCCGATCCTGTCGTGTGGAATCAACAGAATCTGGAAGAGTCCAGAAATCCCGAAGATCCTGGAGTCCTGTAACGTAAAACCCGGCGCCGTTACAGATATACACCTCCACTGAACTGAATTAAAATATAAATTTATTTTCCGTTCACTTACTAAAACTAAATCAATTAAAAGAAACTAAACTAAACCAATTAAAAAACGTTATTTAAGTATCATGCTAAAGTTTTCGCATGCAATACAACACATACACTTATAGAGAGGATATTGAATAAAGAGAAAAAAGTGAATATTAAAATAGAGTTTAAAAACCAAAACAATAGCAAACTGTCACTCGTGTACGCACAACTGAAATTGTGGGGAAAAAAACCTACCCTCGGCAATGGGTAAAGTCCCGCAAGCGGTTTTAAAAATCTAGGTTAAAACTGTTTTTATCTCTCTCCGGCACGGTTCTCGCACAGGGGCCCAGTACCGTTTCCGTTCGATGGTGATACGGTTTTTCACACAACCTTTTACAGGATAGTACAGTTCGCGTACTAACTAACGACTGCTCTGTTTCCCTGGTAGTGTGGTTTTTCTTTCATTCTTTCTCTCACTCCCTCTCTCTCTCTCACACACACACACACACGCTCGCTTTCGATTCATCGTCTGTTCCGTGCTATGTTCAGTGTCGTTATGCAGCATAAACATAAAACCAACTCCCCACACTTCTTCACGCGCTTCTGCCAGGGCAGGTTTCCATGGCCAGATCATTATCACTAGCTGAATGGCACCGGGAGAGAAGCGTAACCGAATTAAAACAGCAAAAGAAGAAGAAGCAAAAAAAAACAACTTTCAATACCGAGAAGAGGCATTTTTTATCGCCCATCATCCACCACCTACCGATCTCGTGTGCGCCATCTTCTTTGCAGCTTCCACCATCCAGCCGGGGGACTGGTGCAAAGCTTCAAACTTCAGCGTGCATCGCTAGCGCGAGCTTTTCAACTCGCTCCCAGTGTGGCGAGGAACGGAAGGAAAAGCGAAGAGATGGAAGCAGAGAGGAACTAAGTCGTAAAAAATGATATAAATTTTGTTGTAAAAAATTAATGCCCCCTCGCTTCTCCTCGTTTTCTTACCCAGTCTTCCCCAATACCCCAACCAGGAACACACCAAAAGGCGCCAATAATTTGCTCTTTCCTTCCTTTTCTCACAAACGCGAGTTTAAAGCTTACGCTTCATATGGTACCGTTCGGTTGCGTTGTTGAGAAGAGTGTGAAATCGGGAAGTGGGAAATCAACACGAAACCAAGGCGGAGAAAACTTCCCGGAACGGTTCTTCCTTCCCTTCCCCCCTTCTTCTTCTTCCACACACCCCCAAAAGCTTCTGATCCCACGGTATCAATTAAAGGAAAACGCGAAACAACAACAAACGGTACGAAGGCAGAAATACTGTGGGGAAAAGTAATATCATCGTGGTGTCATCATCATCGTCTTTAAAGACGTTGACGGCAATACCCGCATTGGTAGCAATTGGCAATAGCAAGTGTTGGCTTTGTGGTAAGCAAAACAATGCCACAAAGCTTGGATGGGTTTCAATTGTGTGAAAACTTTCAGCATATTGCTGCATAAAGCTGTTTCAGCATGAAGCGTGAGCTAATCGATTTGAGGTGAAAATTTTTATTTATTTATAAAAGATTTTTTTTTTAATTATGAAATAGATGTTTTTTATGAGTGAAATTTCCCGAAACTTTATTTCAGGATATTTACAAAATGGTTTTGACATCTAATTCGAGCAGGTGATCTTAACTTTTATTAAGAAAAATAATCTATTTTGCTGTATGGAAAGTTAGTGAAACTCTCCAATACTGAAGAGTGGAAGCTAAAGAACTCTTCAAACTCTAAAAACGCATACAAGAAAAATTACGTAAAGGTTTTATAGACCCCACTTTTCAAGTTTTCTATCCACATGGAACTCTTATTTCATTTTGTGTGAATTCCCTCATCTGTCTCCAGCCAAATCATTTTCCTTTAAGTGCGAACAAGCCCTGGAAGTAAGCGAAGGTCAACTACCTACCACTTTGATATCTGGGAAAAAACGCAACAACAACAAAAATTCCAACCGGTCACAATATAATTGGAAGTACTGATTTTCCTCACCAACGGCAGAAGTTGGTGAGTTGTGACGGGCAAGTAAATCGAGTTTTTCCGCATCGTTTGCGCTACCTGTGCGCTACATGAAACCGAAAAGGCGCAACTCCCCAACCCTAACACGGGAATGGAGTTTTATTATGAAGGTTGCCTATGTGTGTGTGTGTTTGTGTTTTTCTTCCAATTTTGTCTTGGCCGAGTATTTCCGTTTTTCCATCTCTCGGTACGAAATGAACAGTGACCCGAAAATGTATATTCTTCTACCGTTCACAAAACATCTTCTCCAGTGCACGTGCAGAGAGGCACGGCAGCCCCAAGAGAACAGAGCCGTCACGGACCTTTTTTTTTCTTTGGAGGTGTATGTGTGCATGTTTACGGAGGGAAAAAGTTGTACCAAAAAAGGCTACAAAAATAATTGGAACCGAGGATGGACCGGTTTCGTTGAGCGCCTTCCGGGACACACGTTGACCCCTACCGGGATCTGTCCGACCGAGCGAGCACCTCGAAGGCAAAGTGAGGAACGTTTCCTAATTACCGAAAGCTCAATTAAGAGTGTGCGCTACGGATTGAGCGCAACAGCAACAGCAAGACCAACAAAATGCTAATAACAAAACTCAGGCAGGGATCACACGGTGCTGATGCGGGCCAGGACCTACTTCTTGAAATGTTCGTGAAGAAGTACCTTTCTTATATCACTCTCAGGAAACCGGACTTTGGTCCGCTAGGTGCGAATGTATCAGCGTTTCACTGCAGGCGAAGAAGAAGAAAATAAACGCACAGAAAATATAGCACGGTGATGAACCGTACCTCTGCAAAGCCTGCCACTGACCGGTGGCACTGGAAACGAATTTATTTAACTTCAAGACACAACCGTGACCGTGAAGGACGGTTTTTGGGTACGCAAATGGGAAATGTTTTCTCGTTTACCGGATGACTTATAACTGGGGCTCCCTGGTGAGGGACGATGTGCAGACCGGATGTGAAATTTTGCCAAGAAGCTAAGTGAGCGGACCGCTTGAAATGGATAGCGGCCGCCGGGAGATAAGCAGAGCAGAGAGATGAGTTTTTTTTTTGGGTTTGAGAAGAATGAAACCATAGTTTTTTGTGCACCTTAAAAATAAGAAGAAATAATTTCTGTCTCCCATTAGATGGCGACATACTCAAGCAAGGTGAGAGAATGTAGGAAGGAATTTTCATACACAAGTATTCCTTGAAGTGTTTCTTTTTTATCCTTTCCAAGGATTTGATTATTTTCTATCCGCAATGAAAGCTGTGAAAAGCGTTAAGAAAAATTAAAACATACGAAAATGTTTACGTCCAGGAAGTAGAAAACAAAATCTCCCTTCTATGTGCGTTTGTGTGTGTCAGTATCGTTTTTCCTCCCCATTACTCTATTCGTTGACAACGGCTTTCTCGCATCCTTCCGGGCGACACGTGCGAAAGAAAAACTCTGCAGTAAATCAATATTTTAGTCAGCTTCAGTTTTTATCCACCCATAGTAGTAAATGCACAGGCCACACATGCTGTGTTGTAACTGATCTGCCAGCATCACACCACACAGTTGCCGATGGTCTGTGGTGTTACTAGTTACCGTTTTTCTTCCAGCCCAGCCCAGCTGCCGTTTCGATGATGCGGCAGATTGCCAACGAAATGTTTTTGGCTGTGTGCCTATCCGTCCGTATGGCACGAGTGGATGAGACTTTGGTGCAGGAAATTTATGACTCCTCGAAGGATAATCAACTCTACCCCAAAACAAAAAAAAAAAGAAAACTTCCGCCAAACGATTGAGTGTGGAGACGGGNAAAAAAACAACTTTCAATACCGAGAAGAGGCATTTTTTATCGCCCATCATCCACCACCTACCGATCTCGTGTGCGCCATCTTCTTTGCAGCTTCCACCATCCAGCCGGGGGACTGGTGCAAAGCTTCAAACTTCAGCGTGCATCGCTAGCGCGAGCTTTTCAACTCGCTCCCAGTGTGGCGCGAAACGGAAGGAAAAGCAAAGAGATGGAAGCAGAGAGGAACTAAGTCGTAAAAAATGATATAAATTTTGTTGTAAAAAATTAATGCCCCCTCGCTTCTCCTCGTTTTCTTACCCAGTCTTCCCCAATACCGCCAACCGGGAACACACCAAAAGGCGCCAATAATTTGCTCTTTCCTTCCTTTTCTCACAAACGCGAATTTAAAGCTTACGCTTCATATGGTACCGTTCGGTTGCGTTGTTGAGAAGAGTGTGAAATCGGGAAGTGGGAAATCAACACGAAACCAAGGCGGAGAAAACTTCCCGGAACGGTTCTTCCTTCCCTTCCTCCCTTCTTCTTCTTCCACCCACCCCCAAAAGCTTCTGATCCCACGGTATCAATTAAAGGAAAACGCGAAACAACAACAAACGGTACGAAGGCAGAAATACTGTGGGGAAAAGTAATATCATCGTGGTGTTATCATCATCGCCTTTAAAGACGTTGACGGCAATACCCGCATTGGTAGCAATTGGCAATAACAAGTGTTGGCTTTGTGGTAAGGAAAACAATGCCACAAAGCTTGGATGGGTTTCAATTGTGTGAAAACTTTCAGCATATTGCAGCATAAAGCTGTTTCAGCATGAAGCGTGAGCTAATCGATTTGAGGTGAAAATTTTTATTTATTTATAAAAGATTTTTTTTTTTAATTATGAAATAGTTGTTTTTTATGAGTGAAATTTCCCGACACTTTATTTCAGGATATTTAAAAAATGGTTTTGACATCTAATTCGAGCAGGTGATCTTAACTTTTATTAAGAAAAATAATCTATTTTGCTGTATGGAAAGTTAGTGAAACTCTCCAATACTGAAGAGTGGAAGCTAAAGAACTCTTCAAACTCTAAAAACGCATACAAGAAAAATTACGTGAAGGTTTTATAGACCCCACTTTTCAAGTTTTCTATCCACATGGAACTCTTATTTCATTTTGTGTAAATTCCCTCATCTGTCTCCAGCCTAATCATTTTCCTTTAAGTGTGAACAAGCCCTGGAAATAAGCGAAGGTCAACTACCTACCGCTTTGATATCTGGGAAAAAAAACGCAACAACAACAAAAATTCCAACCGGTCACAATATAATTGGAAGTACTGATTTTCCTCACCAACGGCAGAAGTTGGTGAGTTGTGAAGGGCAAGTAAATCGAGTTTTTCCGCATCGTTTGCGCTACCTGTGCGCTACATGAAACCGAAAAGGCGCAACTCCCCAACCCTAACACGGGAATGGAGTTTTATTATGAAGGTTGCCTATGTGTGTGTGTGTTTGTGTTTTTCTTCCAATTTTGTCTTGGCCGAGTATTTCCGTTTTTCCATCTCTCGGTACGAAATGAACAGTGACCCGAAAATGTATATTCTTCTACCGTTCACAAAACATCTTCTCCAGTGCACGTGCAGAGAGGCACGGCAGCCCCAAGAGAACAGAGCCGTCACGGACCTTTTTTTTTTCTTTGGACGTGTATGTGTGCATGTTTACGGAGGGAAAAAGTTGTACCAAAAAAGGCTACAAAAATAATTGGAACCGAGGATGGACCGGTTTCGTTGAGCGCCTTCCGGGACACGCGTTGACCCCTACCGGGATCTGTCCGACCGAGCGAGCACCTCGAAGGCAAAGTGAGGAACGTTTCCTAATTACCGAAAGCTCAATTAAGAGTGTGCGCTACGGATTGAGCGCAACAGCAACAGCAAGACCAACAAAATGCTAATAACAAAACTCAGGCAAGGATCACACGGTGCTGATGCGGGCCAGGACCTACTTCTTGAAATGTTCGTGAAGAAGTACCTTTCTTATATCACTCTCAGGAAACCGGACTTTGGTCCGCTAGGTGCGAATGTATCAGCGTTTCACTGCAGGCGAAGAAGAAGAAAATAAACGCACAGAAAATATAGCACGGTGATGAACCGTACCTCTGCAAAGCCTGCCACTGACCGGTGGCACTGGAAACGAATTTATTTAACTTGAAGACACAGCCGTGACCGTGAAGGACGGTTTTTGGGTACGCAAATGGGAAATGTTTTCTCGTTTACCGGATGACTTATAACTGGGGCTTCCTGGTGAGGGACGATGTGCAGACCGGATGTGAAATTTTGCCAAGAAGCTAAGTGAGCGGACCGCTTGAAATGGATAGCGGTCTACGGGAGATAAGCAGAGCAGAGAGATGAGTTTTTTTTTTGGGTTTGGGAAGAATGAAACCATAGTTTTTGTGCACCTCAAAAATAAGTAGAAATAATTTTTGTTTCCCAGTAGATGGCGACATACTCAAGCAAGGTGAGAGAATGTAGGAAGGAATTTTCATACAGAAAGCTTCCTTGAAGTGTTTCTTTTTTATCCTTTCCAAGGATTTGATTATTTTCTATCCGCAATGAAAGCTGTGAAAAGCGTTAAGAAACATTAAAACATAGGAAAATGTTTACGTCCAGGAAGTAGAAAACAAAAATTCCCTTCTATGTGCGTTTGTGTGCGTCAGTATCGTTTTTCCTCCCCATTACTCTATTCGTTGACAACGGCTTTCTCGCATCCTTCCGGGCGACACGTGCGAAAGAAAAACTCTGCAGTAAATCAATATTTTAGTCAGCTTCAGTTTTTATCCACCCATAGTAGTAAATGCACAGGCCACACATGCTGTGTTGTAACTGATCTGCCAGCATCACACCACACAGTTGCCGATGGTCTGTGGTGTTACTAGTTACCGTTTTTCTTCCAGCCCAGCCCAGCTGCCGTTTCGATGATGCGGCAGATTGCCAACGAAATGTTTTTGGCTGTGTGCCTATCCGTCCGTATGGCACGAGTGGATGAGACTTTGGTGCAGGAAATTTATGACTCCTCGAAGGATAATCAACTCTACCCCAAAACAAAAAAAAAGAAAACTTCCGCCAAACGATTGAGTGTGGAGACGGTGGGGAGAGAGAGAGACAACAAAAACGAAAGGAACAGTCCAAAACCCGCAAGACCGCAACCGTTAGGTGAGTGATCCGGTTGAGGTTACCGAAGTAGAGCGGGATGTAACCGCAATATAGTACGGATCACTCCCCAAGAGCGGCTGCATATTTGATGAGAAGGTGTGTCGAAAGCGTCTTTGTGAGATTTTCGAACTGTGCTAAGAATATACCCGAGGATCAAATTCATGAGTTCAAATTTAAAGTTTCTATAAAACATTTAACATTTTGTTTTTATTTTAAATTCTTGACGAACGATCGCGGTTGAACAGATGATATCAGTGTCTTTAGCAGCCAGAGGCAAAGGATTTTAAATTCTGCCAAAAAGTTGGGCAATTTGATAGATCCATTTATGCAAACACTAGGATCGTAAAGCTTTTATTTCCGCATGGTTTAATGGTGGTGGTTCTGGTAGTCAGATAACAGAATTGGTGTCAAATCACATCTCGGATCGTACCCTAGAGATAAGGCTGACAATCCAGTTACGAGTTGATAAAAATCAAGATAAATCAGAACTGAAACTAACCAAAAAAGCAACATGAAGTTTAAACATCCTTCTTTTATATCAGTTTAAGACTAATTCAAATTAAGAAATTTAACATAGATAAGGTGCGCGTTATTTAGAGGATGGTAAACTAGCATGCTTTGTAGTTTGTCTTACGCTAGAAAAATAAAAGATCTTTATCCTGGTAAATGACCTTTTACTACCAGGAAGAGTCTGTGCTAAGGAGATGGAGCAATTCCCATACTCCTTAACCTAGCTAGAAAGGATCTCAGTCACTCACAGGTAGAAACTTCGGAGCACATCTTCTGTAAGTCAATTCAGATTCAGGCTGATAACATAGACATCATTGGTTCAGGACTCTTCTAAGTAATGAAGTAAGAACCTCAGGATGATAGTAAATTCAATAGCGTTGGCACCAACAACGTCTCTCCTAAGAAATGAACTTTTTTTCAAAACTGATCAAACTCAGGAACCAAAGCAAGATATTCAGAAGGATTTTTGGCCCGTATGTGTTGAAGGACAATGGAGGAGTTGCTATAAGGACGAGCTCTATAAGTTGTACGATGAACTCTCTATCGTACAACGAATTAGACACGCCAAGTTCCGATGGCTGGTCATGTCATTCAAATGATACCTAACGATCAAGCCCGCAAAGTCCTTTTACATCGTCCACGGAGGACACAGGAGACGTATTAGGTCATAAACTGAAATGAAGTGGTGACGTTGATGCTTCCACCAAAAAGGTGGATTTCTAGACAAGGGCGCTCGACCGTGAGCTATGACTCAAAAATTCTACTTGAACTAAATAATTAAACCTTAAATACATCTTAATTCCAGTGCATATTGTTAATGTTTGAGAAACAGTTTCACCAAACCAAGTTCTCTAGAGAACATTGAAGAAAAGAGCTACCAAGTCACCTACAACAAACCATTGGTGGGATAATAAATCACATAATAATCCCATTTCCTACGAGACGCATTGGTTGATCACTTCATCATTCCACAAATCATTCCAATACATTACAGCTCTATATTTTTTTGTTCTGTAGCATTCTCTCCCGAATCGCAAACAAGGTTGATTGCAGTTGTCGTAAACATGGTGGCAAATAAAGCTATAGTCATGCATCTTGTTAGCGTATAAACCATGGTTTAGTAAACGTGCCCCTTGAGACACAAAACAGCAAGTGATACCTTCGACCCGTTAGTTAATACCGAAACTTACAATAGATCCTAATTTACCTGCCATACTGAAATACATTCACTTACAATTCATTGCTCCTTCGTGGTATGGAATGGCTTTGGGTTATTACGATTGGTATAATTTTATTTATTCGAGCCTAAGGATAAAGTAGGCAAAACCGTAAAACCCTTTTTACCCACGTGCCACATGTTTTCGTTTCGTACAAATTGCTCCATAGTGAAATTGCGATCGTTTCTGGGAGCTTCCCACAATCCACAGGTGATGTCTTCTCACGAAATTTTTGGGTCACATCGGGATACAGACACAAATGTGTGTACAGTTCAGCGTTCACTTAAATCTATAGTCGAAATGCACTCATTAGGAAGCTTGTCCTTTGGCGGTGTAGAGAAACACGTGAACGCCTGAGCTTTGTGTGGAAAACTCGTACGGGAAATAGTGGCCGGTTGGCTGGCTCAGTGCCAAAAAAAGGAACACTCGAGTTGCGGGACCGAACCAGAAGCTTTGTTAAACGAGCTAGATTGGAAGCAAAACGATAGATGAGGGATAAATTCAATCCTTCTGCGACCGGTTCAATAGCAGATGGTACGATTTTAAAAACTCTACGGTTTCGCGGTTTGCATCTGCAGTTGACGTCACATCTACCTGCGGAGGTGAGTTTTTTTTTGTGCTTCCGGTAAAAACTACCTCCCGTCGCTTCCAAACACGGGAGTGCAATTTCAACTTGAACTCGAACATTCGCCGGTCAATACTATTAGCGCTAGCAGCTGGATGTCCTTCGGCAAAACGCGTCAAGCCCGTTCCGATCTCTGGATCTTTTGGGCGGTGTGTGAACGAGAGGGAAAAAGCACACGCAAAAGCAGTGCGAAGCTGCCCAACTGTGTGTGTGTGTGTGTGTCCTAGTTATGCACCAAAACCAAAGCCCCCGAAGCACGAGCAGCTTGATAGTTCCGCTGCGTACCTGCTGCTAATGCAGGATGTATTTATTCTTCCTATCATCGGCATTCATTTGCATAAATGACAAACAGTACCGCATCCCCTCGAACCGGACCGCTAGCGATGACAAGCCAGCGTGCGTCTCCGGGCCACTGCTGGGGCATGATGTTGCATTCGATCGTGCATGCGAACTGCAGCACACTGCGGGTGGAGCAAACAATCGGCCACATTACCAATGGCAAGCTGGGCGATGACTAGTTCCCGGAAAGAAATTAGGAAAGTTCGGATTGTCCTGCTGCGTCTCTGCTATTGAATACGGTTGGACACCGCGTACGATGTTCACCGGCGCACACCGGACCAGACAGGTTATGTTTGCCGATGTTCTCACCAATGTTCGTCTGTTCGTGTTAGGTGACGGCTCAGTGGCTAGGGGCAGTGAACAGTGAATGGTCAACGCGGTAATCCCGTGACCTAGTTCCTTGAAACCGTACAGCATCGTCCCGTATCGATGGCTACAAAAGGCTGAACATCGTCAAGTAGGATTTGAACGACTAATGATCGGATCCGGATTAGATTGATTTTCGAACATCCGTACTTTTTTTGTGCTAGGGAGAGAAATTCATCTTCCCGGTCTTTGCTGCTGGCTTATTATGAAAGCAAACTAGACGAGTTGATTGAGAAGAGCTGTGTTTCATAATTAACAGCAACGACGAAGATTGAAACTCTACTATCCGATGGTAAAGTCACTGAGTTGATATTGAATATTGAAATCAGGTAGGTTAACACCGTTAACAACTGTCGGATCGTTTCGATCTGTTATCAAATTTCGTTGCTGATTGTGTCCAAACCCCAATAAAATTTTACAACTATATCATATGTAATTAATATACTAATTTACTAACCGAAGAGCTTTCAATATCTTGTCCATACGAAGAAATAGAAATCTTCAANTGGAGAAAGTGTAAGCCAAGAACCCATTCATGCACCTTGCGAGCTTGCTGAAACTGTAATAAAAACATAAATCTTAACGTTTGATTCACATTTTCCGAAGTCTTGGGCTATTGGCTGAAACCGGTTAGACTTTGAAGTTTATCTGTTTATTATTTTTCGGGGCCGTAATTCCTTCAAATGAATTCTGAGAGACCATATCAGCCAGAAACAGTTTTCAAGTACTAAAAAAAATTACCACACATTCCGTTGAGCTATCTTCCATGAAAGATCTTCTTCGGGGACATAATGAGGGAGTCGTCAATGCTTATTTTCTTGATGAAAAGCATAAAATACACGGTCACCACGAAAGTTGTTACCGTGAAGCGTACATCTCGCCATTTAATAACGGGCTAATGGTGAGCTTTTGCTCAAGTTTTGCTCGATCTTAATTTTTGAATTCTAACGCACTTTACGGCCATGAATACTTTTGTGTTGTGGCAGTAATTGGGCATCCGGAACTCTCGTTTATCTACAGAAGAGATATTAATTTCGTATTGGCTATTTCCGGTGGACGTGAAGTTTCTAACAACTCTTAGATGACGAAGTATTAATTGTATTTTTAGCAAAAAGTTTAATAAAGTAACAGATAGTATAATAAAACGTTGTTTGTTTATTATAGAACTAACATTGTTAACAAGAGCCGCAGCATAACTGGATTGATCCTTAGCTAGCAGATCATATACATAATCACTAAAATTCAGTTCCTTTATTTTAAATTGCGTATCACGATCACATCATCTGGAAATTATACGTTTATCCTAAAAAACACTAAGTTCTTGGCAAGAATCTCGTTTCATATAATAAGTAACTTTAGTATAACAAAGACACGAAGATTTCAAAAATAAAACTCTTCTACTTTTTGAAGTATTGAATAAGGTATTTTAACACTTGACCTTCCATCCTTCAACAATCATATGCTAAAAATGTGTCCATACAAAATAACAGAAAAATCATCACCACAAACCATCCTACTGAGGGGGGAAAGGGGCCGGAAATCTAATTTTTCTTTGATCCCTTTGATGAGACAGATTTGCGTGCGAAGCTTCATTCGTGCTGATCAGCACGAAAACTCTCAGTCACAAGCAAGCACGAGATGGGAGCACGATTGGCGGTGTATGTTTTTTTTTCTTCTTCTCTTCTCTCTTTTAATGCAAAACCCATCAAACGCACCCGACAGTGTGCGTTTCCGGGAATTGGAAAAACCAAAACGTGCCTGTGGTGTTACTGGAGCGCGAACAATTTCACAATCGTCATCGCACGCCGAAAAAGAACCCGGCGAGACAACATGCCGCCTTCACCCTTCCCATCCCCTTCTTCCCTTTCCCCACGGTTTTTCCCCCCACTTTTCCAACATGAAGATGAACACGCCGGAAACATAATCATGATCGGATGATGCTTTCGGACGGGGCCCCGGGAAGCGTTGGAAACAACTGGCGCCAACCGGAACGTGTAAAAGCATACACACACATGAAATCAACGCACAGAAAACGAAACAACATATTTACGCTTCAGCTTCGGAAAGAGATACACTAACCATGGGGGTGCGCGCTGTGCATGGGGACGATGTGGAATGAATATCAAACCAGAACTTTTGTAAAAACAAACCAAACGGGGATGGGAAAATGTAGGGGGCGCGGGTGGGTGTCCGAAGGTAGGGTTTTAATTCCGCAATACGCATGAAAATGGCACAACTTTTATTGCCTACCGTTTGTATGTCGCTTTTTATTATTTTGTCATTTTATTATTGCTACCGCCACTGATGCTTTCTAACACGCACCACGAACCGCAACAGCGTACGCGGGACACATCTTGCAAGCGTTTCCATTACGGTCAGGAGGTAAGCAAAATGGCAACGCAACGATCGTTCCATTCGAACGATAGTATGCGTATGTGTATATATAACTGTAGATGTGTGACATAAGACGGAAGGAAACTTTTTTTTTTCATTCCAAAAAGAATTTCCTTCTGATACCATACTGAACCATCTTCATATGCTTATTTGCAAGTAAATTGTACAAACGTCCTTGCAAGTACGGTGTGCTGCACAAAAGTGTCCTTGTGTTTTTATTATATTTTTTTCTTATTTTATTTTTTATTTTGCTTATTGTTACGTCCATCCACTGCTGTTCTGCCTCACATACTAGTACATACGGTTCAGATTGTGCAAGAATTTTCTATAGGCCCAAACGATTTCGCCCGCGTGTTCTGACGAAAAGTTCTTTGTTTGACAGAGAAGTACGTAAGTTTACATATTTTATTTCCCAACTAATCAATAACAAATGTTTAATTAAGGATACACAAGCATTAAACAAAATTATTCCTTCTAAAAGACCAATTGGTCCCAACACAACTCTATTTTAAAATAATTTATTGATTGTCGAAATAAACGATTTTAAATACAAATTTGTCAAACCAAAACTTTGATGAACCGTTGTTGAGGTCTGGATGCTTCATTGAAAGCTTTTCTCAAGGGGGTCTCGGCAAGAGAGTCTCAGCAGGTGGGTCTCAGTGTTCAAAAATGTTAACAATTTGATTCACATTTTCTGTATTTATCCCAAGTTATAAACTATCAACAATATAAATTTCATACATTTTTGGATAGGATCAAAAGACCTCAAAATAAACCGAAAGTTCTCTTAAAATAGAAATTCAAAACAGAGCTGTAATACAAAAAAAATCAAAAGAGCGATTTCTTTGACATTCTGTTCTGAGCGAAAGATAAGAAAAATTTGCTAAAATTGTGTATATTTTGTAGCCGAGTTATTTAAATTTGCAATGTCAGGAACAAATAATTATTTATACACTTTTCAAACGAAAACTATCATAAAAACCTATCAAAACCGAGAGCACACGACACAGTGATTTTCTTGTATTTATTATCACATTACCATCTTATGAATTAACGAATTAAGATTGATATTTTTTTTTTAAATTACATTTCAATTTAACCATCACCATACAAAGCACACACATTGCAACGGTATCATGTTTCTTCTGCAAAAAAACGTAACAATTCGTTAATGTAGAACAAAACTTCCCTTAGAATGTCGTCTGTCGGCACATTCATGCTTTTGTCTGTGGACGAAAAAAAAAACACTTCCCCAAACACGACGCATTCCATTCGCCACAACAGACCAGAGAGGAAACCGGACACGGAAAATGTCAAAGAGGACAAAACTTGACGAGCCCGAGTGTGGACAAGTCTGTGCAGCAATGAAAAACCTCTGTCTTGTCCCACTTTCAGCTCTCGGTGGCACAGAGGAGAAAACAATCCTTCACCATAATTCTTCGGCCACGAGTTTGCTCGGTTTTTTTTTGTTACTCATTTTGTTATCACTCAGCAGTGCTATTGTTGTGCATGTGTGTGCATATCGTGGTTCTCTACATCGTACAGGGTTTCTTGCCGGGTGCTTCTCCGGGCAGGACATTGGGCTACATTATGCATAAAACGTACCATAAATGAAGAATGATATTTGCTTTCGTTTGTCTTCCTTTTTTGTTGTTTTTGTTTGCTTGGTTGGTGGGTTTGAGTTGGTAAGCAAAACGCCACCGAGTATGAGAGGTGAGGGAGGGGGGTTGGGGGGAATGGTGCAAAAGTTGACTTTGTTTTTCATCTCGTCGTCATGAGTTGGAATTTTTTTTGAACACCAAGAACAGGCAAGCCTTTCTTGCATATATGCTCAGTTGGTTGGCGCCGTTTTTCCATACCATAAACTTCTCATCCGATTTTCTTCATTTCTTTAGCAACATAACAATTTGAGTGTTTTTTATCCACACATCACTTAAATTATGCCAAACTGTAAAGTGCTGGTCGGCTTAAGGACAGAACAATTTGTGTATTTATTCGTAAGTTTAAAATTCGTAAAAGTTGTAGAAGCAACACTTCCCTAGAACGTAATCTACTTCTTAAAAATACACTGCAAATGATGTAATAGAAATTTAATAGAATTAAAAATATGTACTTATGCATTAAACATTTTATTAAACATGAAACAAATGAAGCATTAAATAAAATAAAATCAGTGTAAAAAATATCCAAAACTTTCATTTAATATATATAATTTTAAATTCCAAAAAACCCACATGGTTAAAACCCACAAAACCTGCAAGCAAAATGATTCAAACATAATTCAGCTTATGTTCTGCATTTGACAAGGCCGGATGCTTATCAGTCGATGATTCTCAAAAAAAAGAAACATCAACTGTCTGTGCGGATGTGGACTTAAAATAATTAATGAATGCTCGAGTAGATTAAATCAACAACAAAAAAACCGCTCAATACACAGTAAACAAATAAAACGTCAAAAGCATTCGCGCACCAAATCAGCTCATCGATGATATCTCCCGGGTGCGGGATTTTGAAAACCCGATGCACAAAGGATATAAATGTAAATGTTTGATTTAAGCATGCACCAAAGAAAGGACAGTGAATGGAGTGAATGGAGAGTTGGGGAGATAGGAAAGAGAAAAAAAAACCACTCGTTAGAATATTAATTAAATCGATAGTAGCCTTTCCTGTTGGTACAGAGCACCAATGTGTACACCGATGACGATGATGATGATATACGATAAGGTAAACACTAAGAGCAGATACTGCAAAATTGAATCAATATTTCCGATGCACTCACTATGTGAGAAGTGTTAAATTAAAATTATTTTAGAGGCCGTCTACGTAGCAGTGGAATACAAGAACAAAGTTTTGAATGTTTGAAATACATTTTGAACAAATTTAATTTTGGAATTTACTTAATATAGAATTAGTTCATAGTAAGGAAAAGATTTGTAATGTGATTCTTCAACTACGAAAAAATAATTTTTAGCATTTAGTTCGAATGAAGCACAACCAATCAAAATGACTGGACTAAAGTTGCTGGATATAGTTCTAGTGTTTATCTGTTTTATGGTTCGTTGTTCAACTTCTAGAGATCTTAGTCTACCATTTCAGATTTTACTGATGACCAAGATATACTAGATCTTACAAGCCTAAAAAGATCCTCAGTTTTGATACCGCTCTGTTCTAGTGATGGGTAAATCCTCAGACATTCCGTAGTGTACTCCAGAGTTCCCAACATTATGGACCTTTGAGCAACTTGTGAATGTCCATAAAACTTATTCTACTATCTATAACCTGTTCACACCAACACGGCAGCACTTTCTCTGCAACTATTTTCCCCCTGTTACAATGCTTCAATACTTTATGAACCGTAAATAATTTCAAACTATTGATTTTGCATCATTCTCCACAACTTCAACCGATTTCCGACGAAACAGTACACTGGTAATATGCCAGGCGATTTACCATAATGATGAATCGTAGTCTCATTAAAACCATACCACTTCACAAAACGATGGTAAAGCATAGTGGCAATAAAAAAAGAAAAAAAAGTACTAATCGAGATGTAAAAATAGAATGTAAGCCACTATTCAAATTCATAGTAGGATGCTCTCGGTGGAACAGAGAATTAAAGACCCGCTTTTCCAATCCATCTCACCCATCCCCCGGGGCACAATGGATGATTGACCAGATATATTAAAGAACAGCCATAGAACATGGGTATTAACAAGTAGGCACATCATCCTACAAGCCTGCCACCCAGGGCATCCCCGTTTAAATGCAGACCGTCTTCAACGATCTAGCTTAATAGTGAAGCGCACAGTGGCACCGACCGTCGGTAGAAGTCAGCTAAGTTCGTTATGTGAAAATCTATCAAATTTAATTGATGCAATTAACAAACGGTAAGCTCCGGGTACCGGGTTGACAGGTGGGGGGGGCGCAACCATCCGGTAGCAGCAGTATCGGATGACTGAGCCTGTGCAAAATGCAGCCAACATATACACCAATGCTAACCGTGTCTGCCGCTGTGTCAGTCGGTCGGTCGATATATTGCTTCCCACGGCCGGGTTTTGTACGCCGGGTTATTCCGCTTTCCGCATCCGAAGAACTTGTCCTTTTGAACCGGAACTGTACGTGTACCAGGGAGCTCGAGTGTGTGTGTGTGTGTAAGCAGTAGTCAGAAGGCTCGTCATGTTTCCTCGACCGAGGTCGGACAGGTGCGAAAAGCAAACTAATTCACCCGGCACGAACCATACTGTCCGTATTTGTCGGTGCTATCGGCCGTTCTAGAGCTCAATCGAACAGCACACACGTGTCTGATGTTAGACAAGAACGAGACAGAGTGTGTGAAAGAGAGAGAGAGCAATGAAATTAAATTTCATTTTGTTAATTGATGATTTCATATACGAATAATGAACCGACTAAGGACGGGCGTGCGTTTTGCAAGAAGCAAGGACGATATGGGACCTAACACCACCCCGCCCCCAACAGAACAGCACACCTACGGTGTGATGTGAAAGTTTTATGAACCGTGAGAACAGCGTGTGTGAGCCCTTTTTACCTCAACACGATTGACACTCGCCCAATGGATGAATCGGTGCGTGCGTCCACATTAAACCGTCCTTAAGGGATGGACCGGTTTAAAGGAAGTGTAACGAAAGGACGTCCATTGTCTTACGGATAACAAAACCACACAAAGGAAATCCAAACGGGAAGCACCCTGCAGCTTTATGGGACCGGTTGGATCGGTAGTCGGTGTTTAAACGAGTCGCGAAACCCTGGGTAAACGGTACAATAGTGAGTGTTTAGCAAAAGTAGCCACAATGGAGGAAAACTACCCCCCACCCCCCACAGCCCCCCTTGGATTGGACCTTTCCGGTTGGAAAAGTTTGATCAGCCGTAAAAGGGTGGTTACCGTTCGGTTAAAAATTGTTTTCGGTGGTTTTGTAGGTGACGTTAAGGAAGATTCCTAACTTACCGAACCTGGAGAAGTGAAACATGTTGTGATGATGTATTGAAGTATAAGAATTATTTTAGTAAACCACATAAAATATGCTTTTGTTTTCTTACTTTTTGCCCAAAATTTTCTATTCGAATAATAGCTGAAAAATTCGAGAAAGAATTAAAAATCTTTTTGATTTTCACTAGCAAATATATTGCCACAAAATTCAATGCTTTACACTGCTTTGCGAACTACTAAAAAAACAACACAATTCGTATGTTTTTAGTTAAGCCACACTGCACAACATTCAGCATTTTTGGTTCCTATTCCAAGAGCTCGTTAAACTCACACAATCATCATTATTCAACGTGGATTTAACATTTGCATAAGTAGATCCATCCGCCCCACAGATCGCGTTCACGAAACGCACGATCGTTTCGTGCGTATGTATGGCGAGCACCCCTAGGGCAGGGGTTTTCAAACGGATAACATATTTCATATAACTGAATTGTTTTTCTTATTATGAAAAATATATATGAAAAGCTGAGATTTAAACTGTTTCAAATCCATGATAAAATGGGACATTTTGAATAATAATTTTTGGTACTATTTTGCTGTTCAATATTTTGTTATTATTTTACACTCTTTCTTATTTTCATAAATATAAGTTTTTAAATTCGCTTAATAATCTTCTCAGACTAACAAAATGTTACAACTAATAACTAATTCCTTGTTCTTACTTCAACGTTTGACTGATAAATTTTAATTTATGTAGGATTTTTAAATTAAATAAAATGTTTTAAAGCTTTGCTCTGCTAAAACTTTCCCACGTAATATGGCGTTCCACACGGTTGGTTTTAATATTCCTATTCTGTTTAATGTAAAATGGGAATTTAAAATAATGTTTGAAGCATTAACTTAGAAATATTTATTAAAATAGACGGAAGCAAGAATGTCTTTCTCCAATAAAATATTTTTCTTACTTTTTCATATTTGGTTCTGTTTTTCTACCTAACTGGTAGCCCCTGTAGCACCTGTCAAGTGCTTTAGCAGTCAACAGAGGGACTGTCAAACCAGTCCTATCTTTTTCCCGCTATACTGAACACGATAAGCAGTGAACCGGAACGCTTCACTTCAAATTGCGTTTTAAAACAGTGCCAAAGTGTTAATAAAGCGATCGATAGTACTAAAGTGTATTAAACTTAAACGTAAGCGTTATTATAAAACCAAATTTCATACGTTTATCAGCATCCGGTTGTGTTCAGGTATTTCGGTACAGTGATTATTATAATCATGCATGTTACCAGGCATCAATGCGCCACATAATTTCTCCCCCCTCCCCCCCACTCCACGTACCACATGTGACTCTATTGACACCAGTGAAGATTGTCCCCGCAAAACCGGTATGCCGAGTTTTGTTACCGCAACGAATGCTATAAGCCGTGGTGCCGCTAGTAGCTCGTAAATCATAATCTAATAATCATAGCAAATCAACGCAAATGCCGTTTGTGTATGCCGAGCGTAGTGTAGAAGACCGCCGGAACCCGAACCAAAAAGGGGGAGGAGGGTTTACATTAAAATGGTTCACTTTTGCGTATGTTTATGAGCAATCAAATAATGCTGATGATGGGAAGTCAAGCTCGTGGATGGACTAACCTTTGTGGAAGAAGTTTTAAAATAAAACAGAAATTTTGAAGCATTTTGTAAAGATCCCAAATCCTTCGTATCACTAAGTACCACTGCATTAAGATCAATTGATAATTCATATTAACCATTTCTCCCCAAAAGTATGCAATGATCACGCGATTGCAAGAATTTCAAATTCTATAGACTTGAATGCCATAATTTTGAGTAAATACAAATAAATGCTTTTTTGGGGCGGACCGGTGGTGCATGTGAAAAACGGCGCCCGTCCACACGGCAGGACCGGGTTCAAATCCCATCCGGACCGTCCCCCCGTAGCATGGACTGACTATCCTGCTACGTGGTAAAATAAGTCTTGATACGGCCAAGGCCGTTCTAACCGAGCAAAAAAAAATAAATAAATACCTGTTGTTTGTAAACTATACATATACTAAGTGTATACTAGGTGGGAAAACAGAGACCCTACGTTGTGAATCTTGTTTTTTTCTCTTTGACGTCCTGTTCGCTTCGCTTCTGCATTGCAACTGTTTCCGTACGGTGCCGCAAGCCTCGTGCTAGCTTCTAAACTGTCATTATTTTTCGCAGAACTCATATTCAATAACGCCTAATTCGTAACAAAATAATCCAAACACCTGTAATGTTGGGGCAGCCCGGTGGTGTATGTGATAAACGGCGTCGGTTCCACACGATTAAACCGGGTATCACATCCTATCCAAACCGTCTCCCCGTAGCAAACTCCAGCTACATGGCAAAAATAAACCAGAAATGGCCGACATGATCAGTGAGGTCATTCAGCCGAAAAGTGTGTGTGTGTGTGTGAGAGAGAGAGAGAGAGAGAGAGAGAGAGAGAAAGAGGGAATGAGAGAGAGATGATGATGATTTAGTGATAGCTGCTCCATTTCACACGATAACGCTGGTATCAAATCAAACCGAACCGGTCCGTTCTACAGTACTTATATGTATATTACAGGTGAGTAAAAACAAAAAACCACACATTTATAGTATTGGCCCCCGCGACGAACCCGTAGTGCGGTTACGGCATGCGCTTCTTCGCAGGTTTTGCAAGCGAAGTCTACCCGGTGTGCAGAGAGCGAGAGAAACGGACCAAAAAATGGAGGGAGAAATGGTCCGAAGAGCCATGTAAAAAATGGTCCGAAGGAAGACATGGTCGGACCATTTCCTATGTGCTAGCATAGGGCAAAAAAGAGAAACGGACCATTCCTAGCATTCCATTGCAGAGCGCGCTCTCCGTATTTCTGTCGTTGTGTGCGTGTAGGTTCAAGCAGTGATCTTCGGTTCGCACCTACGAATGATGCCGAAGAGGATGACGAAAACACGATCTTTCGCTGCACATAGGAATACAGCGCATACAATGCTGGCAAAACCCACAAGAAGAAGAAGAAGACACGATCCTTCACTGCATGTAGGAATGGGGTGAGCGAACGGCGAAGGACGCCAGCAAGAAGCACAATAGGAAGACAAAAANATCTTTTTCCCGCTATACTGAACACGATAAGCAGTGAACCGGAACGCTTCACTTCAAATTGCGTTTTAAAACAGTGCCAAAGTGTTAATAAAGCGATCGATAGTACTAAAGTGTATTAAACTTAAACGTAAGCGTTATTATAAAACCAAATCTCATACGGTTATCAGCATCCGGTTGTGTTCAGGTATTTAGGTACAGTGATTATTATAATCATGCATGTTACCAGGCATCAATGCGCCACATAATTTCTCCCCCCCCTTACTCCACGTACCACATGTGACTCTATTGACACCAGTGAAGATTGTCCCCGCAAAACCGGTATGCCGAGTTTTGTTACCGCAACGAATGCTATAAGCCGTGGTGCCGCTAGTAGCCCGTAAATCATAATCTAATAATCGTAGCAAATCAACGCAAATGCCGTTTGTGTATGCCGAGCGTAGTGTAGAAGGCCGCCGGAACCCGAACCAAAAAGGGGGGAGGAGGGTTTACATTAAAATGGTTCACTTTTGCGTATGTTTATGAGCAATCAAATAATGCTGATAATGGGAAGTCAAGCTCGTGGATGGACTAACCTTTGTGGAAGATATTTTAAAATAAAACAGGAATTTTGAAGCAATTTTTAGAGATCCCAAATCCTTCGAATCACTACGTACCACTGCATTAAGATGAATTGATAATTCATATTAACCATTTCTCCCCAAAAGTATGCAATCATCACGCGATTGCAAAAATTTTAAATTCTATAGACTTGAATGCCATAATTTTGAGTAAATACAAATAAATGCTTTTTTGGGGCGGACCGGTGGTGCATGTGAAAAACGGCGCCCGTCCACACGGCAGGACCGGGTTCAAATCTCATCCGGACCGTCCCCCCGTAGCATGGACTGACTATCCTGCTACGTGGTAAAATAAGTCTTGATACGGCCAGGCCGTTCTAACCGAGCAAAAAAAAAATAAATAAATGCTTTCACCGTAACAGAAGCATCAACAAGTGTTTACCCCAGCCAAATTCGCCCAATCTAAGAAATGAGCATTTATCAAGCGTTTTAATTCCACAAGATCTATATTTAACCTACTAAATACGGCTTCTACCCAGCAAGCAGCTAAACAGTAAACAGGGAAATTAGGTTTAAAAAAAACAGAGCAAAAAATCACAGTTGTTGGCGTTAGAACCAGTGATAGACATACACATACAGCCACAGACACATTAAAAAGCAGCATAAACCGATACACCAAGCGAAGGCGAATTAAGTGATACGCGAGCATAAAATGTACGCCCATTGACACCACCGCCAGCTTCCGGTTGTGTGTAAATACAGCGCGTGTGCTAATGTTTGCAAATCCTTAGCAGGCAATTAAATAAAATTAAAATGAACAGTATTTTATTCCGCACACCGCTACAGTAACCTGGATCTGGATCTGACAAGCTAACGAATCCTGCTTTAAAGCAAGATTTACTGATGAAACAAATTCTAGTAACAGATGCTATCGATCGAGACTTAATTGGCTAGACAATAAACTAGCTTTATTTTGTCTTCTTATGTTAGCGTTCAACTCTGCACAACTATTTTTTATTCAACTAATGTTATCCATATGTTTGACTAGCTTAAAAGCCCTAAAGGCTGCTATCCCTGAAGTAGCAATAACATAAAGACAAGGATCAACATGTTTTCTCACTCTCCTCTCGCAACTCACAACATGTCTGAAGACCTTTTTAATGAGCCTCTGGACAAACGTTTCAAACAACCTTTCTGAAGTTCTAAATTCTAAACAATAACATGTCGAACAGACATTACCGAATTGAGTTCCAGTGCTGAAAGGTCCTGTATTACGAGACAGCCTTGAAAAAAGCATATACTTTGCGTATGTACGTTCTACATCAGCGTTACGGAAGAAAAAAATGTACCGTATGTAGCAAAATACCTAAAACTACACACAACAAAACAAACTTAATATACACTCGCCCAAAAACAGCTGGATAAATTCATGGCACGTTAGTAAAGCTTCGGTCGGTGCCTTTATTCCACCTTCCAACAACCAGACACGCATCTCCCAAAATGTGGGGGCCCTACAGACTAATACCGGATCATTATGACCGGTCTGCTGGTGTAGTATCGGCAAAGGTACATGTGTTACGCACTTCCACCGCCCCATCAGCAGACCAGACCGTCCCCCGCAGTCGACCAATACTAATCGGTGGACCACCATCATTATGCATTAATAAGTAGCTACCCACTTTGGCGGAATAATCTCCGTTAGGGGCGCTTCGTTAAACTAATTAAATGGCATTTGAGTGGCAGTGGCAGTGATCGGTTTGATCGTGCACCCACGAACCCAGCGAGGCGCGCCGCCAGGATAATGCTTAATGGTGGCACTCTCTCTTTCTCTCTATCGCTCTCTTTTTCTCTCTTCGTTTTCCCAGTATTTTATGTGTGTGTGTGTCGGATATAATCGGATACGACCAGGCTCGTTATCTTGTTATCCGGTGCCTACATACGTGTGATTGAAAGCGATCAAGTGGCAGAGCATAATGTTGCTCCGATTTCACACAAAACACGTTCATCAATTTGCTTCTTCTTTTTAGCCTCATGCATTTGCGAGTAAATTAAACTAAACGATTTATCACGTACATTAACTCCTGTCACAATGCACACAATATATCTAATTTGCAAAATTAAATACTGAAAACAAACAAACTATTGTTAGCCCTTATTACCTATTAGCCCTTGTTACAAAGCCTATTTCAAAACCAAACACATTTGGAATTTTCCGGACAGCTCAGCTGTCAAATCAGTTGTAATACATCTCTTCTAAATGTGGCATCGGTTGGCAGTTTTTAAAATCGGATTATACGTGACAGCACTTTTCATACAACAAGCCCATTTCGTGGCCGATAGCAGATATTGATTTCNGAATTTTCCGGACAGCTCAGCTGTCAAATCAGTTGTAATACATCTCTTCTAAATGTGGCATCGGTTGGCAGTTTTTAAAATCGGATTATACGTGACAGCACTTTTCATACAACAAGCCCATTTCGTGGCCGATAGCAGATATTGATTTCGCATCGAGCTTCTTTATTGTATGTTTTGTACGTTTTGTACGACACAAATGTTCCCTCGACGAACGGAAGACGAATGGCCACCGTCAGTAAGTAGGACTTACTTTACGGATGATATTATACAGGACGAAAAGGGCCTGCATGCGGCCACGGACAGCGGGCGAAGACCGGAAAAACAACTCCAAGAGGTCAATGAGCACTTGTGATCGGGGTTCGTGTGAAGGAACCCGCCTCGCCCCGTGTGTCAGCAACGTGGATGCCTCTCCACGGTGTGTATGATAAAGCTATTTTCTGCAAATTCGGCATCTTTACCCAAAAAATTAGGAAGGAACAAAAGCAGATGAAATTGTGTCCCATTTCCGAATTGCGACTGGGCGGTTGGCGGTTCCTGTACGGTAGAACCACAAATGGAGCCGCAGCACAGCACACGGTGGACGTAAATGGCAATGCTATTTTTATCTATTAGAAGCATGAATTATTGATGAAACATGCTGATAATCTTCCTTTCTTTTCCACAACCGTTCCCCCTTTACCACGGACCGTCTACGTCTTGCACCATCTCTGATGAGACTTCCATCAGCAAGAACCGGTGACCGGCCCGGTTGCGATACCCGGTGACAGCGAAGCATGAAATATTTATCAGTTCTTATAATTGAGTGTCGGTGTGATTCCATTGCCGGAAAAGCGGGAAACGCGACAGCAAACCAAAGAATAAGTAGGAGAAAAGGTTCCAAATATTTTCTCGGATTTCCACGGGTTGGCGCGGAACAGTCGCCATCCTGGGCATCCCGCACATCATAGAGTCGATTCGACTGAAGGACTCCTTTTGACGTCACAATCCGTCACATTGCTTCGTAGTTGGTACCGTTTACGACGTTGTAGACGAGTGGCAGCTTCCTCTCTACTTTGCATCGAATAATAAAACGCTATGTTTGGAAGCTGTGCCATTATGTGCACGTGAAAATCGGTAAATCGGATTCGTCCAATTTCAATTATAAGCGTGACATTTGTTTCAATGTTTCTAGCTACCGTATTTACATCACATGTGAGGATAATGGCAACAAATATTGAAAAGTGAGGAGTGACTGGAATGACGGAGAGGTGACTTGTTTTCCAATAAGTTGTGTCTATATGCACTACAATGTAGGTGTACAAATATTGATACGTCAAGTGACGAGTGATTGGAATGATGGAGAGGTGACTTGTTTTCCAATAAGTTGTGTCTATATGCACTACAATGTAGGTGTACAAATATTGATACGTCAAGTGACAAGTGATTGGAATGATGGAGAGGTGACTTGTTTTCCAATAAGTTGTGTCTATATCTACTACAATCTAGGGATCATTGATGTCATCCAAGATATTGTGAAAAATCGGGTTTTCTGTTATTACTTAGGTTAATGGTGTCATCAAACAGGGACTATATATCTAGACACTAAGTAGAATCTCAAGATATAACGATGGACACTAAGTACAGTCTCAAGATACAATGCTGGACACTAAGTAAAGTCTCAAGATACAACGCTGGACACTAAGCAGAGTCTCAAAATACAACGCTGGACACTAAGCAGAGTCTCAAGATACAACGCTGGTGGGTGAAGCTACAACGCTTGGTGATCAGGGATATCTTGAGTATTTAAGATTTTTTGTTTAAATATTATATAAAAAACGATTTTTTAACTGACAAACAACTAAGGCATTCTGAGGCGTTGGAAATTGTTGAAAATCCCGACTCACTCACCCAAAGTTCGACGTGGTTTGTTTTTAAGTGTCTAGTAAAGCCTAATATGCCTCAAATAATGAAGTTATGCTCATTTGTGAATGCTAAACCATGTGACCCGAAGTCCCAGAGACTGACCAAGTCCAAGTTTAAAAAAAAAAGATCCTTTTTTAGATCTCCCCAAAGTATTCTAAAAAGTGTTCGATCACTTTTCATATTCCGTATGAAATCTGCTTGTGTATTTCTCATGAACACTCACGATTCAAGAATTCACGTTGTTGTAAACTTATCCTGGCTCTGCTATGTTACCTTAAACTTAAAATTATTATGGCATTTTACGCAAACTAACAATGATGATCCATATAATACTGCCCAAAAGCTCACCGCTTTAACACGTACTTCGACGAAAGGATAATAGTATCTTCCAGTGTAGAAGACACTATATTATTCTCTTTCAGGTATATTATCGCCTGCACCACAATCCGTACCAATCGACTGTACACTGCAAGCAAATCCTACCACGATAAGCCTTCCGGTGAGTGGAAACCGTACACAACTCACCCGATAATGAACCCGTACACTTGGACGCGTACCGATTGGTTTTTGGGGGACAGAAATGAAAGCATCATAAAATATGAATGAAATGGACGTTCCAGGATGAACCGTGGTGTTAATTAAATAAACTTTCATCTTTCTCTGCTGGTTTGCGGGGAGTTTTTTTGTTGTTGTTGTGAAGCTGCTGCTAGGAAAAGAGAACCCATAACATGGCATTACACACCGGTGTGTTGATGATGCTGGCGAGAAAATGACGCATTTTATGTTTGTACCTCCATTTTATCTTTCCTTTCGTAAAGATGGTCGGACTGATCCGGAAAGGGTTGAATATAGTCATGAGAGATCCAATTTTCCATTAACAATCTCCCGTTGTCGAACGGGTGTTCGGTGTTATGATATTGATCCGCAGAGCCAAGACAAGTCCAGATAAGCCAGTCACAAAATGAATCCAACTGCGGGCGGGGCCATCGTCGTTACATCCCGGCCTAGAACTGCCTGGGCAGAACTGCACACGCACAAGCAAACATCCCGTACACGGATGCGTAAGTTTTGTCGGCAGTCAGAATAAATAGGGAAAACTTTAATAAGGAATTTAATTAAAAGAAAACAACACCCCGCACCGTACGGAACAGTGAAGTGAGTAAATGACATTTCGACGCTTATCAACGCCGAGGGAACCAACCGAAAACCATGGGCCGGGAATAATTCGACACGAATCAACAGAAAATGGTACGCGCGGCAAGGCCAAATTATTGTCCTGTCGCTTTCGATCGTAAAGTTACCGGAGAGGAGAATTATGGCCGATAAATAAGAACCTGGGGCCTTTAGGAACCTGGCGACAGACGTACGGCAGAGAATACGATACGGTACATCCCTAAATACTGATGACTTGGTCCTTTTTCGGCTTCTGAATGCTGCGACCGACCGGGGGACACTAATGATTATGCAGTGGCACGGCATTGTTAGACGAGTGGTTCGCAATTCTGGAAGGTCACGGTGTTGCCTGAGTGTTTCAAACCATTTCGTACCAGAAAACGTTATGGTTGATGTTGAAAATCAATCAACAATTTAGATTGCAGTCAGGATGGTCTTTTTTTAATTTAACCAATAAAAAAACCCTTATTTGCAAGAGTACCTGGTAAGGATAGAGCATGGAGGTATTTGTAAGCCTTTGCCTTGGCGTACAAAGTTGTATAATGCCTTTGACTATAGAGCAAAACAATGAATTCAGGCAGCTAAGTGATAAAAGAAGCTTCATTATGCTGTGATAGCTACTTTTGAACAGTTTTAAACTAAGCCTTAACCATACTTTCATGCAAACAGTTCTTAAGCAACAGTACATTCTGACCGGTATCATTCAAAAAGGAAGAACGGAACCGGCGAGGATTAATGGCGAATTAGCATTTTGAATCTCTGATCAAACAATACAATAGAAGAAATGCTCCGTCCTGGATCAAACCATGATCCAGACCGATCATAAAGCTGTATCGGACTGCAAAACTTCAATCTGTCAAATAATAGGACCTCGAGGGAAATTTTGCCATAGCTAGATACAATAAAAGAGAATTAGACATTCCGTCGTTCGACCATTCTTCAACATTGGGGCAAGGGCAAGATTGGGAAGACTCGCTTTGTTCTTTAATCCTGTGCCGGTCGGTTTAGAAGGTTCGCCCAGAGCAAAATCACAGTCTAATCCCAAGCTGTAATTACTATCATCACAAATCGTACCACCGGACGCACGATTTTGGGGTAGATGCCGGTGTACGAAATCGTACCGAATCCATTTCCGCCGGAACGCACGATTGACTATGAATATTAAAATTCCGCCGTCGAGCTAGCAGAACCAAGAAAAAAAAACACCAAACGAAACCTTTCGTACAAAATGGTATGACGACGAACAAATTGTACTCCGCATTGTGCGGGAAACGTCTTGGAATTCAAAACCGTTCCGTGTCAAAACCGGAAGCGAAAGGAAGTTCGTCTGGGATGCGCTGCTATGAAATTCATGATTTGATGTTTTCGCTTCTTCTAAGCTCCGCCGGTTTAATCGAAAACCGGAGCAAAAACGTACATCCAAACCAGGCGACCACACTAATCTGGTGACACTTTTGGCATGCTTTTCCTTTCCATTTTCAGCACTCTCCACCAATACCGATGGAGATCCGAGGGCTGCTGATGGGTAGACTACGGTTAGGGCGACGGATGGTACCGTTGGGGCTGCTGTGTATCACTGCGCTACTACTACTGTTGCCGCCTTCCGCGATCGTGCAGGGACGACATCACGAACTCAACAATGGTGCCGCCATCGGTTCGCATCAGCTGTCGGGAGCCGGCACCGGCCTTTCCTCCCAGTCCGCCCAGTCCGGATCACTCGCGTCCGGTGTGATATCGTCCGCACCGGCTGCCGGCGTGTCCTCATCCTCGTCGTTAGCATCGTCGGGCGAGGAAGACGTGGCACGGATTACGCTCAGTAAAGATGCAGGTCGGTTGGATAGAGTCCGAAACCGTGGATCAACTCATACACGAACACCACACATACACAGACACGCGTGCCATTATCCGTTCTTCTCGCGGGCAAACGCCACAAGCGAGTAAACACACGAATGGTCAGATTGGTCATTTCCGGTCTCGGTGCGCTTTCTTATTCTCTACCGGCTCATCGAAGTTTATCCAAAGCAAAGCCAACGCAAATAGCGATAAAAAAAGAGAATAAGAAACTGTACAAACACTTCTCAGTTTTCAAATATTTTCCATACCACTTGCTTAACTATAACTGTCCGTTTGATTCCGCTCTTTCTATCTGTGATTTAATGGCACCCTTTACTATGTCACTGTTCTTTCTTAGCTGTATCTGTAATGTGATTTCTATTTTATTTTCTTCATTTTCTTAAGTAAATGTACATTAACATGTAGCTAGTGGTAGAATAGAGTATGTAGATGTGCTTCACTTTTGCTTAAGTTTGCAACCCATTTCCAGTATATGCAATCAAATTATATTATATCATGCCATTATTTGCTTTTTTTTTTGGAAATTAAGCTCCATTTCACATCGTAAAAGCATCCGTTATTCGGTAAATGCTTATGTGAATGCAAATATCGTTATCTTCAGTTCTCCACGCTTGTTACTATTAAGTTTGCATGAACAACAGGAAATCAAAATATTGAAAACGACAATCGCTGGCGGGCGTTCCTCATTCACCAACTCGTAATATATCAAACATCGTAATGTTAATATAACAACGTGATAGTAGATTCGTTGCCCAAACGATTGAAAACGAGAAACCCTTTGAAAGATCGCAAAAGAAACAGAAAATATGTTGAAATGAAATGGATCTAGCAAAACTAACGTAAAAAAAGAATAGCTCCTCAAAACTTTTGACAAACTGTCTCGATCACTGAACGATCCCTACCTTACTCACTCACTGTCCGAAGAAAGTCCTACTAACTCACTAAACCTTTTCATCGATGACCCTGTTCTCATATGGTAAGATATCCTTTATCCTTTATCTTGACGCACTGTATGCACCCATATGCAAGTTGCACAAACAGCACCCTTTGGCACCTGCACCATCACATATGTAGGGCTATTCTCTATGCCACAATACCACAAAAAAAACCCTACAGCATAGGCACTAATGCGCACCGGCATAAGCACCCAAAACACGATAGCTTTGAATGTGCAAAAAAAAATATGTAAAACGTTAGCAAACTTCTCTTTGTACTATTTTTTTCGATATAGCAATTGCCACAAGTTCAAGTTCCGAGTGATTTTTCACGTCTCTTTTTTACTCTTCTTCGTATTTTTATCCCACGCCATGTTTGATTCGTTACTACTTTCCGCATACGAATGTTCTTCATCCAGAACCAGTAACGTGAGCGTGCGGTGTGTGCGTGGTTGTGTGTGTTTCCTATAAGACGCAAGTGTTTTTCACCACAAAAAAACTGGCTTTGACTATACCTAAAGAAATTGATATCTTCAGTACGGCAAGGACTTTATTTAATGAAAACGTAAAATCTAAAAATGACATTTGATGTGGCATCAATAAAAATATAGCAGTAATGATTGTTTACTAAAATAGCTGTCAAATGGCACTTATAGCGAATCTGTCAATTTTGACAGCTAGTATCTAATTTAAAATAAATCCGTTAAAAGGGCGTGCTTATCTCCGTCCATCAAATACTACCAATAAATACTAGCAAACGACGTATCCCACCATCGCTTCCGACACCACCGACGTCATCAAAACCATCACTACCACCACCACCACCACCACCATCATGAACATTGTTGCGCCGCCTCCGCCGCCGCCACCGCCACCACCGTCCCGCCATGAATGAATGCGCGTTGTTGCGATAGATTGAATTTCCTTGGTTGTTGTTGTTGTTGGTTTTCTTTTGACATGTTTGTGTGTTGTTTTGTGGTTCCAATTTTTCAGATGCATTTTTTACACCATATATAGGTCACGGTGAGTCCGTACGAATTATAGATCCCGAGTTGGGCACGCTCGAGCGCGAGCATGTCCACAGTGGCGCAACACCGCGACGGCGCGGTCTGACGAGGCGTGAATCAAACTCGGGTAAGTGCACGGGACTTTCGCTCCAAACGAGACTAAACTTTCATGGAACTAAATCTCAAAATATCGCCTCCCTAGACGCTAACGATAATGATCCGCTGGTAGTTAACACCGACAAGGGTCGTATTCGCGGCATCACCGTGGAAGCACCGAGCGGCAAAAAGGTAGATGTGTGGCTTGGCATTCCCTACGCACAGCCACCGGTTGGGCCGCTACGATTCCGTCATCCCCGACCGGCCGAAAAGTGGAATGGTGTGCTTAATGCCACCACACCGCCCAACAGCTGCGTACAGATCGTGGATACCGTGTTCGGTGACTTTCCGGGTGCAACCATGTGGAACCCGAACACACCACTGTCGGAGGACTGCCTGTACATTAATGTGGTAGCACCCCGACCCCGACCGAAGAATGCTGCCGTTATGCTGTGGATCTTTGGAGGTGGATTTTACTCCGGTACCGCTACGCTCGACGTGTACGATCACCGTGCGCTCGCATCGGAGGAGAACGTGATCGTCGTCTCGCTACAGTACCGGGTAGCTAGTTTGGGTTTCCTGTTTCTTGGCACACCGGAAGCGCCAGGCAATGCGGGACTGTTCGATCAGAACCTTGCACTACGGTAGGATTTCTGTGGAGGCGTACTATCAGCGATAGTGTAACTAATGATCTGTTCTTTCGCATCAACAAATCCGCAGCTGGGTACGGGACAACATTCACAGGTTCGGTGGTGATCCGTCGCGAGTAACATTGTTCGGCGAGAGTGCCGGTGCGGTATCCGTTTCGCTTCATCTGCTGTCCGCACTTTCGCGTGATCTGTTCCAGCGTGCCATACTTCAGAGCGGTTCACCGACGGCACCATGGGCGCTTGTATCACGCGAAGAAGCTACTCTCAGGTAGGTGATCTTCAGATGTATTCAGGTGTATCAAGTTAAAAAAAATATTGAAATACATTAAGTAGAAATAGTACGCTTCCTCCCCAAAAATACTAAACTTCATGTTCCCACTTTCACAGAGCGCTACGACTTGCGGAAGCGGTCGGATGTCCGCACGAACCAAGCAAACTGAGCGATGCGGTCGAATGTCTCCGTGGCAAAGATCCGCACGTGCTGGTTAACAACGAATGGGGCACGCTCGGTATATGCGAGTTCCCATTCGTACCGGTCGTCGATGGTGCATTCCTGGATGAAACGCCCCAACGTTCGCTGGCTAGTGGGCGCTTCAAAAAGACGGAAATTCTCACCGGCAGCAATACGGAGGAAGGTTACTACTTTATCATCTACTACCTAACGGAGCTGCTGCGCAAGGAGGAAGGCGTAACCGTGTCGCGGGAAGAATTTCTTCAAGCGGTACGCGAACTCAACCCGTACGTTAACGGTGCAGCCCGACAGGCAATCGTGTTCGAGTACACGGACTGGACCGAGCCGGACAACCCGAACAGCAACCGTGACGCGCTCGACAAAATGGTGGGCGACTATCATTTCACCTGCAACGTGAACGAGTTCGCCCAGCGGTACGCCGAGGAGGGCAACAATGTATACATGTACCTGTACACGCACCGAAGCAAAGGCAACCCATGGCCACGCTGGACGGGCGTTATGCACGGTGACGAGATTAACTACGTGTTCGGGGAACCGCTCAATCCCAGCCTCGGCTACACCGAGGACGAGAAAGACTTTAGCCGGAAGATCATGCGATACTGGTCAAACTTTGCCAAGACGGGGTAAGATTATTAGCGATATAACGCATGCACCATTTCTAATGATTCCATTTCCCATCATTTTGCCTTTCTAGCAATCCAAACCCCAACACGGCTAGTAGCGAATTTCCCGAATGGCCGAAACATACGGCCCACGGACGGCACTATCTGGAGCTGGGCCTCAACACGTCCTTCGTCGGACGGGGTCCCCGGTTGAGGCAGTGTGCCTTCTGGAAGAAATATCTTCCCCAGCTAGTTGCAGCTACCTGTTAGTATCTACGTCACGTAAGATGTAACGATTTCGAAACAAATAAACGTTTCTAAACCAATGCCTTCGTGTCCATTCGCAGCTAACATTGGAGGTGAACCACTACCAAGTGCACCGTGCGAAAGCAGCGCATTTTTTTACCGACCTGATCTGGTTGTGCTGCTAGCGTCACTGCTTACAGTTACGGTCAGATTCATACAATAATTACTACTCCACCCCCCATCCATGGCCTAGTTCGTTTAAGCTTTAAGATAGTGAGGAACAAATTTTTCCTAAAACCATTTGCCCTTTAGAGAGCAGAGGCGACGAAGATGCAGTAGGAATACATAAGAAAGAAAAAATGAGGCGTTGAGAAAGAAATGAAAAGAATCCCGTGAGGGGAACGAAGGGGCAAAAGAAGTGCCACAAACCGATGAACGGAACAGCAAACAGTTAAAAAAAGGGGTAAAAACCAGAGTAGTAAAGGCAACAGCAACTAAAACACACAACTTTCTTATGGCAATTAAAGAAACTAATGAAGCAAATAACAAAACAGACAAAACCAACAAAAAAAAAAGCGAACCGATCAAATGGTGGATCACTTGTATCCTTACGAACATACCGGGGTGCATCGGAAAAGCCAATACACGCCAACCACAGTAATACTTCTTTATATCTTTACACATGATGCACACACACACACAGACACACGATACAGCAGCGCCGTTTGTAGCAGGATCTACTGACCGGGCCAGATTTGGTACGGTGGCACACTAACACCATGAACTAACACCGGAACAATAAACAGAACAATGTTAAACTTAAATATATATAGATACATATATACACACATATATACGCAAAAAAATACTATTTCCTCATATTCTTACACATTCCTTTTGTCCGTTGCTTACACTACTGAGGGTATGAATTTGTTCCGTAACGCTTCGTAACACGTTATCAGGTCAGGCGGAAACGGTCGTTACCAGGCCAGGCGAGAGGCGGGCTAGCAGTAAGCACACAGCCAAATTCCCACGTATCTGTCGATGAGCGAAGATCAACTGAAGATCCCCATCCTGTGACCATCTTTCTTCACCTACTTCAAAAACTTCTTTCCTTAGACCAACCAACCAACCAACCAACCAAAACAAAATACTATTTAATGTTAGTAAATAGTACGGCTACGTTGTACGGGAATGGGGTTTATTTTTGCTACAACAGGTCAGCAAAACCGAAATGACATTACATTGCAAACCATTCTAAAAACGAGAAGAGAAGGCCATTTACATAAAGCGCAAACAAAATTTTCAAAATAAGAACAAACAAAAACGCAAACAAACAAATTTACAAAGAGCCTTGGATTATATCTCAAGCCTATTGGAGGAAACGTAACAAAAACAAAAGACGAAGATGTTTAAAGACAAAAATCAAAACCACACAAAACTTAATACACCTAGGCGTAATACCTGCAAGAAAACCCACAAATACTATCAACAATCAATTAGATGTAACTGATGAAACTAGAAAAACCTTTAGTAACTAGCGATGCGCAACTACAGCAAAAAA
>STHD01000004.1:20488565-20501559 GCA_016170015.1 Anopheles longipalpis
GTAACAAGTTCGTCGATATCCTTGGTCTGCGTACAATCTTTCCACTGTTCATGAAAACACCGAAACGTAGCAAGAAGCGGCTGCTCAGCACGGACGAGCATGAGGAACATATCGTTTCGATCATTGCGAGCATGCTGCGCAACTGCAAAGGATCGCAGCGGCAGCGATTGCTGTCCAAATTCACCGAGAATGAGTTCGAAAAGGTGGAACGGCTGATGGAGCTTCATCGAAAGTATTTGGAAAAGGTGGAAACGATGGATCGGGAAATTGATCAGGAAATGGTGAGTTCCGCTATTGGTGTTCAGTTTTCTTTCAGTTCTTTTGAATTGTTACTAACCCCTCTCTTTAATCGTTTCAGAAAATAGACGAAGACGACGAGCAGAATGACGACATGGTGTACGTGAAGCGTCTATCAGGTGGTCTTTTCACGCTGCAGCTCGTCGATTACGTTATCCTCGAAATAAGCTGCATGGATGTGGTGAAGCAGCGTGTACTAAAGATACTGAACCTGCACAACGGTTCGATGAAAATGATACGAAACATTATGCGCGAGTATGCTGGCAATTTGGGCGATGCCAGTGATAGCGATTGGCGCGAACAGGAGCAGGCCCATATACTGCAGCTAATCGATCGTTTCTAGGGTGATCGTATCGAGTGCAGTCAACTTCAACTTCAACACAGAAATGCTTAACAGTGTTCAAAGGGAGCATTTCTTCCAATTATCTTGTTGCCACAACTGTGTTTAAGTCCAGAAAATTAACGTATTGCAATAGTATCTGCATGCGAGTTTGAAGATTTTTTTTCCCTAAACGTCGGAGAGTTGACAAATTGAGTAAGCAAATAAAACCCCATTCACAATTATACGCATCTTTATTGGATTCAATTCGGTTAGTGTTTTTTTTTTGCAAAGGTGTAAACGAATAAATGATGTACTTGTTTCGTTTCTAGCTTGCTCTCTAACAAGTACTTTACCAAACGGTTTGCTTTACCTTCGATGTTCCTCTTCCTAGTTCTGTCTTTTGCTACGCAAGATACCTACAACGCTTTTTATACGCTGTGTGTCTACCTTCTGTCGCTGATTCGTTTCTACCATACGCGGGAGTGTTCGGTAATGGAAGAAATAATTAAAATACCGCATCCGTGGTTTTATTTCCTCTTATCCTGTCACACATACTGTTGTCCGTATTCTATAGTACAATAACCGTGAGCGGTTTACTAATTTTTTTTTAGTTTTTATGTGTTTTTTTTGTGTGTGTTATTGGTTTGCTGTAGTATTCGCTCCAATTCTGTGATTGTGGCTGACTACATGACAAAACATGACCACAAAAGCATTGTGAGTTATTTTAAAGAGTTTTTTGTTTTAGTTTACTACAACATTTTCCACCATAGACAATGGTGTTTGGCATGTTCCGGGGGNTTTTTTTTTTTGCAAAGGTGTAAACGAATAAATGATGTACTTGTTTCGTTTCTAGCTTGCTCTCTAACAAGTACTTTACCAAACGGTTTGCTTTACCTTCGATGTTCCTCTTCCTAGTTCTGTCTTTTGCTACGCAAGATACCTACAACGCTTTTTATACGCTGTGTGTCTACCTTCTGTCGCTGATTCGTTTCTACCATACACGGGAGTGTTCGGTAATGGAAGAAATAATTAAAATACCGCATCCGTGGTTTTATTTCCTCTTATCCTGTCACACATACTGTTGTCCGTATTCTATAGTACAATAACCGTGAGCGGTTTACTAAATTTTTTTAGTTTTTATGTTTTTTTTTGTGTGTGTTATTGGTTTGCTGTAGTATTCGCTCCAATTCTGTGATTGTGGCTGACTACATGACAAAACATGACCACAAAAGCATTGTGAGTTATTTTAAAGAGTTTTTTGTTTTAGTTTACTACAACATTTTCCACCATACACAATGGTGTTTGGCATGTTCCGGGGGTTAAGTCATGCGAATGTTTTTTTTTTCTATCCCTGTACTATACCACCCCGGTAATGACCAACACGGTACTACTGGCAAACGAGCCCAAAAGCTATACCGGTGATAGTGTACACAGAAAGGAGTTAGGCGATATACAGCAGAATTTTTATCTCTCATTAAACTATTTTCTCCTTGCTTTTACACCGTATATCGACTACGTACAATAATTTTATGCAAATGTTTTCTGTGCTACACTGGCTCGCGCGTGAATCATTTTCTAGTGCGATCATCCACACGCACACACAATGCGCACCGGTTGGTGGCTAAACTGGTATACAAAGTTAAAAATGAACGAGTGCGCTAGTAATATAGTGGATATGGGAAAATAAACTGTAAACGCATACGTCCAGTATATATGTATATAAGCAAGATATAGAGAGCAAGAGAGAGATAGAAAAGAAAGAAAACAAATGGAACAAATTAAAACACACACAACAACCAGAACCCACTGTACCATCTTTACTACTTAGTTGTTCGGGGGTGTGTGATAAATGAGGACAAAACACAGGTCCCAAAATGATGATACTGGCACAAAAACAACATTGGTCTACACGAACAAGTACGGCTAAGTATGTAAGATTGTATAATGTACGAATAAGAAAAAAAGGTATGCTCCAAACACCTATTGTTAATATGTAGTATATAGCAGTAGTGGGTAGGTAGTAAATAGTAGCACAATGCAAAACAATGGTTGAATATATAGATACAATACCCCAAAAAACGTTCATTCGCGCTTGTGAAAGGCTGATTTGTGCTGCATAGCTGTTTTGCAGCGTTACTGGTGTGCTCTCAGCAGCCATTACCACCGGCGGGCAGCGCGGTACACGGATGTGTTATTATAAAACGTGAAACGATGGAAAGTACCTACGAACTATGCTTGTTGACTTCATTCATAAGACAGAACCATTCAAGGAACACACTAGGAAGAGGCGATGAAGGGTTTTTTTTGTGTGTTAATTACGTCGATGAAACATTGCTGTACTAGGGTTGGCTGTACTAGAGTGGAGAGGGTTCCCATTATATGATACCGAGCAGAAACAAGCAACGAAAAACATTCTTTCCCCATTGGTACGCTTTACACCTGCGCCAATTCACACACGCACACATTTATCATTCTCAAAATCAGAACCAATAACTCGATACTAATAGTTGCAAGTAATTTTAGTAATAATTTGTATGGAAATAAATGAGGAAAATGTATGTAAAATTAAACTAATCGAAGCTAAGGATGAAACAACTAGGGCTCTAAAAAAATATTTTAAAATAAAACAAACAAAAGCATGTCTAAACGGGTGCATTGCAACATTTGACATCAATATTATTGCCTTGTTTTTTTTTTAAATTTACATAAATGCAAACCGAAAAGAGTGCGGTAAACATGTGCTTAATGAACATAAACTGTTGGATATGGTGCACAGGAATAAACAATAAAGTAATAAGTTATGATACAAAGATATGATATCAAGGAAAAAGAACCAATCTCATTACTTTTCATTCATATTAAAGTGCTTAGCGATATATTTGTTTTTATTTGCGTTGATCAAGAAACGAAACTGTGAAACAACCTTTTTGTTTTTTTTTGTCAAACATTTAACGAAGCGATAGACGATTAAAAACAAAACCCCTCACATCAGTAAAAATGAAAAAAAAAACACCCCGCAAAAATACAACTAATGCTCTTACAACAAAAATTACAAAGATAACAAAGAATTGAAAGTGTGTATATACGGACAGGAAGAAGAAGGAGAAAGACGTGTGAAATGTAAAGACAACGGGCACAAAAAAACGCGTACAAATATGAAACTGTGATGAGCAAAAAACGACAAGCCCAACAATCAATCCAGAAACGTTCAAACGGAAGAATAAAACAATACAAGACAAATCTAGTTTCATACACTTTTGATATTAATGTTCTTTTTTTGTGTTTTTTTTTCCTCTTTTTTGAGTGTTTTTTGATGAAGTTTTTTTTTCTCTTTTCTCTGTTTAATGTTACTTTCCGTTTTCCATTTTGGTTTTAAATTTAAAATACAATTATTACGTGGCCACATTCAAAATTGTACAATGTATAAAAAGGCACACCCAAAATATATATTTATATATATTTATGTATATATTACAGTGTTTAACTACTATGGGCATAAACTGTTTCATCCGTCCGTCCGTGTCTTTCATTTATGTAGTGTTTTTTTTTTTATTATTTTGTGGTTGCTAATTTTTCCTCTTCTCTTTCTGATTTTTATATATGCTTTTATCGTTTTAGAAGCCGTTTTATGTACGATCAATACTAAAATTAGCATCTCTGGGAGGTGGTAGGCTCTGTAGTTTACAGCACGTCTAAAGGTGTTGATGTGGTTTGTTTTGTTAGCATTTTCTTTAAATCTGTTACTACAAGAAATATCCACCACTATCGCTTTTATTGCCATGCGTGTTTTTTTTCCTTTTTTGTAAGTGTGTTTCATCTATGATCTGTGTACATATTATGTTAAATTTGTAATGTTCACCAAGCATTGTTCTAAAAGATAAGTAGCTGTACACCATTACAGATACTAAGAGCGTTCGAGTATTGCACAAACGAAGCTATTTACATTTTACCCGATGCTTTACCATACTGACCGATCATCATCATGATATGAATGTGGTCATATATTTAAATTGCAAAGAACAAAGGCCAGTTCGATCGCGTTCGATCAAACAAACGTAAGCGTAAGAAGAAGGTGGGGGGCTAAAATGATCTCGAAGCATAAAGGCTGCGATCGTACGATGCGCAGTTGATCTTCCGATTGTTGATGAGCGATTATCGTAGCAAAATATTCGGACGCAAACAGTGAATGTTGTACGCATAGCATTCCGATAGAGCGTTATGTGGTGAAAAATCTTGCAACCACAGTTGTAGGAAAAAAAAACAATACACCACAAATATTTGAAGGGTTCACTGTGAGATGAAGTAAGAATGCATAGAACCTGTACGAAGGTGTGAGTGTTTTGTATGGGTCCGTGTTGATATAGAGTACCGGCGAGAAGAGTCATATTCAGTGGCAGGATGTACTAAGAAACGGTTTTTAAGCAAGTAGTAAGTGCGTGCTCGCTACGACAGTTCAAATAATTCACTACGGCAAATAGTTTAGTAATATTGAACATAACTATAAACAGCTTGCATGCACATTTTGAGGGGGGGCGGTAGCAATAGCAGCGTACGGTAAGGTTAGCCAGAAAGAGAGATTTGCAATGGTGGTTTATTTAGTTTTATTGTTTTGTTAGCAACACACACTGCTCTTGGACATCTTGGTATTATTCTAAACTAGTTGTTAATGGTTTTGTTTTGTTCGTTTTGTTTTTGAGTTTTTTGTTTTGTTTTGTTTCATTTATATATATATTGTTTGCTTTTCTTCATTAAAGTTTATCACATCTAGCAGCAGCGAAAATGCATTTTAATTTTTTGTTGAGTGTGTGTGTGTGTTTTGTATTATTTACCTTCCTTTTCTCTGACCCCTTACCCTAACACAATACATCCCTCTAGTGCACTTGGTTGTGCACTTGGTGTGTTTGGATGTATTTTTTTTCTTCATTATTTATTTTCTTCCGAAATATGTCCTGTTTTGTTCATGGCTGCACCGTCATTCGGCTCATGATTATTGATTTGACTGACGGCCAATGCATTTCACTAATAAATATTGAACATCGTTAAAATGTAAGGAAGATACAAAGATACTGTGAGCGCGATCGAGGATGCCGATGGTTTAAAGGGTACGCGGCAACACTTCCGTGCTGCTATCTCTGGCGCTTATTACGCGCCTTAATTGCAACAATAAAGGCGTCCTTTACGGACTACTAAACAGGGCGGATGTACTTTCTTTTTCTTTTTTTTCTTTTACTTTGTGTTTGATTTATATATAATTTTTACTCGTTTTTCGCACAATACGCAACATGGAAACCACTAAAAGTCGTCACTCTACACACAAACACACACACACGCACTACAGCAAGATTGCGCACATACAAGTTTTGCTTTTTCTCTCTGTATTTTGTTCTGTTTTATTTCTTTAATAAGATGCCATTGCAAAGGATGGCCCATGTTTACTTAATGGCGCTTGCGCATTACTTAATCATGCACACAGTGGTTTGTTCTTTTATTTGGTGTAATTAAATTTCACATGCATTTTTCGCTATTTGGCTTCAAAGGGTTAGTGACAATACTGTGGAATGTTTCGCGCAGGGGGGGGGAGAGGGGGGATGGGGGTTGGGGAATTTAGAAACAACAAAAAGAAACAACAATGGAACGATGCAGTTTTCGATATATGGTTCTAACGCATATTTTTCGCACACGCATATGCGCATATCCGTTCGCTTGCATCCGCTTGCATCGTTCTACTTTCTGCTTTACACCGTAGTAATGTATATTAATATGTACCATTTTGTTTTCATCATATGTATATATATAAAGATCAGTCCAGAATGTAGGAGGGGCACACAATAATGCTTTGCTGTTACCTTGTTTACTTAAACGTCGTTTTTTTTTTTGTTTGTTCTTTGTTAATATTTTTTCTCACGCTCATTCAACGTATCCATTCACACTCAACATATAACGAAAGCCGTCTGATAAGCGGCCGTTAATGTACGCAATCACACACGCACGCACCACATTCGTACGAAATTACGCATTCGGCAGTTCTGGTACAGGCGGCGATATTACAACATATAGCGTGCAGAGAGTGTGGTGTGTTTTCGATAGGTGGAGATCGCACAAGATTGCGACTTTACAAACAACAGTGTGTTACTAGCAGTAGAATTTGTGCTGTCGAAAGTTGTAATAAGTTGTTGCAAATATTGTCCGGAGAAACGGTCCGACTTAAAACAGTCTATTTTGCTCAAGCGAACCAAACCATTTTTCGTTCATTACATTTCATTTGTTATACTGTTATACTGTTCGTTAGGCTAGTATTTTAAACAACAGGGTGTGTGGTGGTTAGAATTTTTGTTTTTGCAAAAGAAAATCTAGTATAACTGATCATATTACGAAAAACCATCACAAGCGCGCATCATAAGCGTGATTCTCATTAAACCTATCCATTGATCCCGTTTTAAAATGTAATTGTCTTCTTATTAATAATTGTTTTTAGATATATTTAGGTTCCTGCAAATACACACTCCGCGGTACAGACGGTTTGTTTTGTTTGTCTGCTATTATTGTGTCGCTCGTAGGAAATATGGTATCTCTTTCAACATTTCCTTCATATTTAAATTGTCTTTTACACTATATGACGGATTTTATTACACGTTTTTAAAGGTGTATGTTTTGTTTTTCTTTTTTTGTTTGCTTCCTCAACATAATTCTCCTTCACCACACATGCACACAAATTACATACAAACGGTTCGATTTATCGTTCCACTAAGCTAATATTGTACCAAAATCACATTCAATAGGTTTAGCGCTTTTTCGTTCGTTTTGCATTCATTAGGAAAACAACAGTAATAAAAAAAACTACTAAAAACTACCATGGAAGGAGGGTGGGAAAAATTGATTTTGATTCTGTAGCGGAAAAAAGATTCCATCATCAAAGGTGTGTTTGTAAAATCGATTTATACACGCTGATTCAGTTATAGTAGGCAATCTCACAGAAAAATTAAAGCAATATATTAGAAACAGGAACTAATTAATCAATAAACCCATATTTTGAGGCTTTTATACCATACCTATAGCCGATGATAGCGTGTGAGACTTTACTCTCGGAACGAGCCTGTTATTGAAGCGTATGTGTTACCCCAAGTATACTACACGAAACTGGACCAACAACTACTACGTTACTATCTTAATAAAGCTGTATGGCATTTAAAATCGTGTCTAAAAGGTAGGTCGCAAAAGTGATGATAATAGTAATTATCATTGTCAACTGTTATAACACACACACACGAACGCGTGCACGTGCGCACACTCGAGATCATTAAAGCGGTCCAGAGAAAAAAAAATATATATATATAACCCTGCCAGGAACTAACTAGAATATTGCTTTTAAATGATTGTTACATAGCTTTAGCGTCAATTTAATGTCTGCATTAACAGCTAGCGCGATCATAAAAAACTATAACGAAAACGCATGATTTCCAAAAAACCAAAAATTATCCTAATATAAATGGCTGCTAAGGTGCAACATACATAAGGGAGAATTTTTAAAATGCATTAACTAATGTAGAGTTATGAAGACAAAACCAAGAAGAAGAAAAAAACTATCGTTAAAATACATTCGGATGGGAAAATAGTCGCAAATCGTTTCCCACACGGTAAAATGATAAACCTTAATTGTAACATATGGAATGATTTTCAATAGTCAGTTCTTTTCTAAATTCCAATACGCGTGCACCCAAGAATGTTAAGAAAAAAGCGATATAAGCGTAACCTAAAACGTTTCCTATACGTTGCATAACATGTGCAAAGGAATAACGATAATGAAGCTCAAACCGTATACATACAAGGTGGAAACAATAACCGAATAACCTAACATTAAGAACTTAATTCGCTGCTTACTACTAATTCGTTTGCTCATTAGCAAAACGTAACATTTGGTAGTGATTATACGGGGGTAGAGGGAGGTTTCATGCTGAATATTATTGCAAATAGTAAATGCTACCGATGCGCAAAAACCCAAATCGTAAGGTAACTCTGGTTGAAATTTATCTGTACTGAGATTTGTTAGTGTTTAGATCGAAGTAAAAGTTTTACTAACTTCCGCATAGTCATGCATGATTGACTGTAGCGAATCGTGTCTATTATGGCATTGGTCCTACGTATGTTTTTTTGTTTTAACAATTAATTGATGTGTTCCCCTTGCCAGCCTCGGGCGAACATTTTCCATACTTCGTTGATCAAGTATTTCGATAAGTAATGCTGATTATAAAACCACAACCATGCAATGTAGCTACATCAATCGATGAACGATGCGTACGGGTTATACTGATCACGGCATAACAATAATCCGATATACGAGCCAACCCCACATACACACACACACACATGGCACACATATTTAAACTCGACACTTCCCCGAGATAAGGGTTGGGATCAGATAATTGAACAATAAAATGATCATATTTACAGATAGAATCATTTGAAACAATAATAATAATAAAGCAAAGCAGCTTTTTTGCTTTAGATGTAGATTAAAAGAATAATTGAGATAGAATAGTTTAAAGAATACATTAAAACAAAGTTAAAATCAATATTCAGTTTATAGTAAAATGATTTTTCTTGTTATAAAAATTGGTTTGTTTTTTTACTATCATTGACCATTGTGTTATATCACGAAGCGCTCTATTAATGGAATAAAATGCGTGTGTGCGTGTGTTTTTTTTATATGTGGTTTGGTTTGTTTTTGAGTTCATTTGTTTTCCTTTAATATTTGTAATGCTATACATAGTTAGCAGTATTAGTTCGCTCCCATTCGCTACATTATATTATGGCCTATGAAAACATTGTTTTGTTTTTTTTTGTATACGTTGACTGAGCTGGTTGCTGTGTTTGTTGTTTTCGAATTATTGCTCTTGGGTGGTTTGCGAAATGGCTTCTGCGTTATCATTTCGTGTTCTATCGTTTTTTAGTTTAATTATCTTTGTGATAAACATTGTTACTTTTTTCCATAGATTATGTTATATTTCATTCATATAGTTTCCGCTAGCAAAAATAAAAAAAACAAAGCATTTCAAAACGTCCCAGCAGTAAATATTTCCTTCTTTCTAACGAAACAAAAAAAGAAGTAAATATACAAGATTGCGATGGACAGAAAGCAGCTATACTGTGCTTCAAATTACGAATAAGCGTAAACATGAATTCAAGTTGTTTATAACTCTTTTTTTTCTTCTTTAACATTGATACATGCACCTTCCTTACTAATCATTTCAAGAATCATTTTTTGTAATGAAAATATCCATTTGTTGCATGTAACTAACTAATAGACGATATACGAATTGCGAACAGCTTAAAGTTTCCTGTACGGTACTGGCTGGGGCCGGAGGGAACGATTTTGCACAATGGAAACGTATACTATTAAAGCGTAAAACGTCGCTTAAACGATTTCATGTATGGAACGCTGATAAGGTATTGTTTCACTCCTAATAAACAAAAAGCTTTGGATTTCACGAAAATTCACCTTAATTTTTTTCAGATGATTCAGAATGTATTACTGAGACTTGGATTGAAGGATTATTGCAAAATGTGTCATACCCGACTATTTACCGCAACTGTGCACATCGCCGTGTAACTCACGGCAACGTTCCGAAATGTGGTATCCAGAACACTTGACTTCCGGTTACGTTTTGTGGGATTTTTACTTGGAAAACGTTTACTGCTCCTCGCTGCTTTCGAAGTACTCCGATGCGTTGCCACGGCAAATTGGACATGTACGATTGGACTGCAAAAGAGGAAATATTGTGAAAGAGAGTACTTAGTGCACTTATCGAATTTAGCTTATAATACAGATTGAATTCTCGAACACAGCGATAGGTAATTATGAACCTTCCCCGTACATGCTGCATATATTCACGTACTGTACAGTGTGCTATCTGTGAACGGATGAATATACTTACCCGTAGCCACTTATCAACACACTTAGCATGGAACTCATGCGAACATGGCAGAACTCGCAGAATCTGCCGGGCCTCGAAGTCACACATACAAACCACGCACGATGTTTGATCACCTAAAACAAAACAACAAAACGCATTAGTACAGCCACATAAAGCTACAAGAACTACGGTGCTACGGTTTACGTTACCGGTGTGAGTTTCAGCATTAAACTTATAGCTCGGTAGCTGATCAATCTCGGGCCGTGCCAGACCACGCGGTTTTGCCTCCCCAAGACGTTCGGCCAAGCTTAGCAGGGCTTCGTAGTTTTCCGTTTCGTTCGAATCCGGTGAGTTGAGATCTGGTGGACCGTACGTAGACAACGGGAACATCGCTCTGAAAGGACATCGGACGGGTCTGGGTTTGTGTTAGAGCATTGACGTATGGCGTGTGCGCCGCAAGGCAGCAAAAAACAAAAGGTTTCGGGTGTTTAGACGACCCGAAAGCCATCGATAACTCGCCGGTTGCACACTTACAGGAAGTTCAGCAAAATGCCCGAATAGGCGGACGTCGTGGCCGACAGCGTGACGTGGGCCGGCTGTGGATGGCCGAGTGGCTGCGGATGGGCCTGCAGTGCGGCCGGCGGCGGTGCAGCATGTGGCCGATGGTGATGCGTCGGATGATGACCCGGATGATGGTGCTGGTGATGGGCCGGCGGTGGTGGCGGCGGTGGCGGCGGCGGTGGACCGGGCCAGTGGAAGCGGGCAAAGTTGCGCCGCGGTGCCGTGATCGCCCGGCGAACCGTCCGGTGCAGTATCTCATAGTTGCGACCCTGCGGTACGTTCGCGATCAGTGGGATCAGTGTTCCGGCGGGTGTGACGCCCGTACGGGGCACCTCACTGCCCACGGCACTTACCTCGGTGGAGATGTAGATCGGTTGGGCCGCCGCGGTCAGCTGCGTCATCTGCGGTGACGCACCGTGCAGATGATGCGCGTGTGTGGTTAGCGGGGACAGGTGCAACGGTGACGCACCGGCATGCTCCAACCCGTCCAGCGAAAGACCATCGGTACGCTGCAAAAAAAAAAACGAGGAAAAACAATTAGAAATAAGAACATTGCGAAAATTGGTTGTTTTCTTTTCTCAGCGACCTACCTGTTGCGCCAGATGTGGATGCTGATAATGTGCTTGATGCGGTGGTGGATGTGGGACGGCTAATGCCGGTCCTGCAGAAGATGCATAGCTGCCGAAGTGGCCTCCGATGCCACACGTTTGAGCGAACGGTTGCGGATAAACTCCATGAACCTGTGTGCGACAGAAAACATTTATTTCAATTAAATTTTGTTTTCGTATTTATTGAATAATATCTGGCGATTTCCGGAACCGTACTCAACTCAGGATTAACGCTATGGCTATTACAATGGCTGTTACTTCGCAACAAATGAAGAAGTTACGGAGAAGGAATGTTTAGGGACCAAATCGTGTTGTCCAAATGAAATTGCAGCTGGTATGCTAGTATCCTTACCTGACATGGTGGCAAATGTGGTGCAGCTGGATGTCCGGAGCAGATCGAAATGTGTGGACCCGCCGAGTACGTCCACAGCTGTTCATGATGATGGCCAAGCGGTAAGCTAACTGGCACCTGATTAATATCGACCATCAGTGACGAAGCCGGATGCTGGTGCTGTGCCTGTGCCGTCGGAGCCTGCTGGAATACCTGCGTCAGCGATTCCCAAGGACGTTGTTGTTGCGGCTGTTGCTGCTGCTGTTGCTGTGGCTGCTGCTGCTGTTGCTCGCGGTGAAAGCGTGGTCGCCGAATCGGTGGGCTTCCCTGCGGATGATGGGCGTGTGTTTGGAGCTGCGAAATAATAGCAGCAGCCAGATTACCACCCGAACCCGGATGCAAATGAGATCCACCACCGTTCGAGTGATGGTGTTGCTGTTGTTGCTGCTGCTGCTGCTGTTGCGAGTGATGATGATGATGGTGCAGTTGGTGATGATGATGCTGCTGCTGAGGATGGTCCCGATGGAGTAGCTGCGGTGGCACCTGCTGCTGTTGCTGTGAGCTCTGCGACGATTGTGGCTGTTGTTGCTGTTGCTGCTGCTGTTGTTGTTGCAGCGACAGGTTGTGATGTCCGTTCATTGCATGATTTCCCATGCCACTGTTGCTACCATTTCCACCACCGTTCGCACCGCCATTACCACCGCTCGTTCCCATCAACGACATCATGCCACCGCCATTGCGCGGCGAGCGCCGATGCTCCCAGATGGCGGCGGGCGGTGATTGGCTCGGTAGCCGGGACGAAACACGGCGTCTCTTACGCGACGGACTATCCGACTTGATGCCACCCCCATTACCACCGATTCCATCCACCGGACAGTAAGGAGGTGAGGACGATTGGTTACCATTGCCACTGCCTGCCGGACCGGATCCGTTTCCGCCGGGTCCGGAATGATAGTGGGGACTG
>STHD01000004.1:20527970-20545610 GCA_016170015.1 Anopheles longipalpis
AGGGTAGCAAATGATGAAACTGGTGCTTACTGTAATGCTTCTTATGTTTACTTTATTTCAATTTCAATTTTTCCACTTTTTTGTTCTATTCTTCTTACTTGGATGCAATTGCTTTTTGTGTAAACATTTAATTTCTTTTAAATTTCATTTTCCACCACAAACTTGTGCTTCAATGCGTTCACTTTTTAAACGGGTTTTATTATTACTTTTCCATTTTTCTCCACTATCATGATGGAAGTGAATTTTGAAAAGAATCCAAACAATCCTGGAGCAACATCAGAACGTACTTTAATGCGTACAATTCGCACAAAACAATTGGCTCACGATGCTAAAATATGTAAATTTAGCTGAAAAAAAGAACTAGCTTCTTTCCGCCTATATTATTGTTTCAAAACTCACAACCATAATGCCACACTGACGCGAAAGTTGGCAATCTTAAACTCTTCAGGAAATGATTCGGCAAAGTGTTATTTGCATATTTTCCTGCGTTCCTTCAACGAACTACCAACCGTATTTAAGTGTGCCGTCTCGCTCACCTTTTTGCGCTTATCTTAACTTTACTGCATATTTTCGCTCGTGTTGCTCAAGTGCTTTAACAGGAATTGGCGATAGGAGCCTATGTCTCTTCAAACTTTTTTTTTGCCGTACCTGCATTAAGCGGGAAGAAATTATGCTAAACAGATGATTGTCGTTATGTAGGCTTAGCTTCCCCGTTCGGCTTAAAGCTAAGATGGAGTTTGTGATTTAGACAACTTTTCATCCGTTGGGAAAGAAAAGTACGAAATTTCTCTTGAAGTAAACGGGAAGTGTACAGGGTTCTGCCACAAAAAAAAAATCTGTCGACTTAAAGCGAATAAATGTACGCCAATCAAGTGCGAAACGTTACACCAGCATGAAGGAACGAGTAGGTTGAATTTAATTATTCAACCCAATCAATCCTAAACACACCCTTTTTTCCGTGGAATGGCGCCAAGATTGTTACCATTTCTTCGCCAATGATGATGTAGCTGATTAATTAAAGTTCGCTCCTGCCGGGAACCAGCGGGACACAGACGACAACGAAATAGATGGCAGAACGATTCAATAAGCAGCAACATCACGGTCAGCAGTGTCTCCTGTTGGCCGCTTGCAGTTAACCGTTTATTGGAAACGCTGAATCTCGTGTGTAATTACCATCTACGGAGCATGGTGGTTCCGCAATGATACATTTCGGCCCCTATACTACCCGTGCCCCATTGGCATTGGCAGCAAATGATTGGTAGAGCTGTTGTTGAATGCTGGTCGCATCATTGAATTAGATTACAAATGAGTCGTAACAGCTTTTGATGATGCCTTTGATGGTTGGATCTTATGAGAATTGGTTTGGAGAAAATTAATAAGGCACAGAGCAGCCACATGACAGACCAAACGGAACCTCATTAAAGGGGTTTTCGAGGCCAAGAAGGGCAAATTTGAAGCCATTATTGTATGGAACTTTAGCAAGTTGAAATCAATTATCTTCAAAGTTTTTTGGATTAATGTACTGAAATTTTTACAAATGTGTGATTGAAAAATTGCTTTCGAGATATTCAACATTCAACAAGATCCTGTGAGGTAACGATCTTCTTATTTGCCGCCCTTCGAGTAGTTTTTTTCGTTAGTAAATTTTGTTTACTTCTTTTTTGCAAAGTCGTCCAAAAAGGCTTCGATCAAATCATATGATGTTTAAATTTAAAAATAGCTTCAAGATGTTTTATAATATTCATTGTTCTCCTGGTATATGTCCAGTGATAGATTGTCCTTTAAATAATTGTTCAATTGAATTTAGTTCAATTTTGAAAAAAAAATCAGAAATGCCTCTCGGTAAACCCTACAATAGTATCAATCTGCACGCTCCACGTCGCGAAACGTATCTGCTGCGATAAAAATTTGTTAAAATTATAAAACGAACAGCCAAATGTACTCTCTCTGTACCCAAAATCCCCACTCTGTACACAACCCAAATTATAGCTTCCATTTCCAGCACGACAAGCTGTAAAATATCCTACACGCATGGAAGCTCGCCCCGGGCATGGAGTGGGCTTCTATAAGCGAAAGATCAGAGGCAACTTTCATATCAACCATCAGACAGTCAACTGTCGGTTGCAGATAGACCAAACGCTAGTAGGCACCACATCCTGCCCATCGAGGCTTGGTAAAATCACCGTAAAGAGGAAAAACCATCCATAAAAAAATGAGGAGGAAATGGGTAACGAAAAAAAATGAAGAAAAATCAAACGTGAAGCAATTTCGATTTTCCCACTGCCCCTTTACTAACCGTGTATAAATGGGTATGTGTGTGTATGTTGATGGAAAGGAAATTATGTTGAGCGTATAAGAGGGAGGATATAATAACTTGTGGCTTGTGGGAAATCGAATCCGTAATGGGATCGCTCCCGCCTGCATGTATTGGTAATGCGTGTGTGGTAAAGTTATTGGAGGAGAGGTGTACCAAAAAAAAAATCGAAGAAAGAACTAGTACACGTTATGACCGCAAATACGATTTGATCATCATCAGCACCATCGTACCATCATCATTATACCAATCATCACATCATATAAGCGTCTCCACCACATCCTTATCCTTGCGCGACTGAAAGCTACTTGGATTACAATTTTTTCCGCTTGTCCTGCTGATATCTTTTTTTTCCTTTTTCCCCCTACATTGGTGGAAAATATTTTCGACTGTTGCTGTTGTTGTTCCAATGTACATAAATGTGTGTGTGTGCATATTGTTGTGTGTTGGTTCAATTATCGCCAGCACTCATAAAGCGCGCGTTTGGCGTTTTCCTGTCTTTTCGCTATCGTGTGCCATAACAAATTTCACTTTCTTCTGCATGACACAGGAAGGAAAGCGAACATTTTCCTTCACCCCGAACGGTTCCTCGAGCAAAGTTGGTTTGCCTGTTAACACTGCTTATCGTACGGAAAAAATGGCTTCTCGCAAACCTTAGTTTATGTCGATGGTTTTGTTTTGCCGGATTGTCACCGGATTTTAGCCACCTTTAAAAACACATCATATTGAGAACCTGTGAAGAAAACTTGTCATTTTCCAACGCCCGGGGGTACGTGAGGGGGTTGCTTTACGAAATACCCAAAATGAGGCCACTTCTCAACTTTCTTTAACCTGTTCCTAAAATCTCATTGCATGCACGAACGAGGATTTTGTACCCTTTTTCCAGAGCATTTTGTTTTTATGTTCCCGTTTGAAGGGACGTTATGGCGTTGGCGCAGAGATTTCTTTCGTTCTGTTCGATAGTGCTTTCGGTGAGGGAGAATGTTCTCATTAAAATTCAATTCACACAACCAACATCTTAACAACTCACTTTGTAAAATTGTTCCTCAATACGATGGCATATACACTTGACGAATGAAACGAGCTAAATAGTTACCTTTTTTCTCACTATTGTTGAATGATATTAGTAAAAATAGTTTCGTGATTATTGCGATTATTCGACATTCCAAAATACTGACCATTATTTGTCAAAAAAAAAAGAAAGAAGCTAAAAATTTATTCACCAAACTAAAATGAGATATTTAAATACAAATAAATATGTCATACCTATCTCTTTTTTACAAAAAAAAATGTTTCGAATAAAACATTTGCTTATTCTTCCAAAAACGCAAACGTCGCTAACTGCCAAATTGAAAATGTTCAATGTTGTTTATAAACAACCGCCGCATGACGTTGTCAAAGCTGACAGCTGCACGGACGAACCGGTTCAGTGTTGCAACCGGTTCAAGCTGAAGAACGGAGCGAGCGGGAAACAGAACAGTGACAGAGAGAGAACAAGCAGCTCGCCCGGCATGACATGATCGCCATGTCAGTGAGTTCAACGCGTGCTCGTGCTTTGAAGGTGAAAAAATAAGACTAATCAATACGATTTGTGAAAAAAAGATACTTGGAACAGCAAAAGAACGGTGTCGTGAATCGTGAGTGCGGTGTTAGTTTACTTTCGTGCCATGATTTATCTGCCATCGCTGGTGTAAATTTCGTTGCAGTAGCTGCCGACAGCAGACGGGAAATCATCAGCCGCAAAGGCAGTGGTGTGTGCGAATGCGCGCTCGTGTATTGGTGTGCGTGACAGTAGCAAAATGCCTCGCACGGGTACAACTTCACCTACGGTGGACCGTACGGAACATAGCGATAGAGAAAATTCTGACGAGGAGGACGCAGTGATGCCTAACGCACAGCACGGAACCGGAATGGATGACTACAGCGAAAGGAAAAATGATTCTGATAGTTCTATTAGTGGTAGCGATGGGGATAGTTCCTTTGTTGGCAAAATTCGTTCCAACTTTTCGGGCATGTTGTCCGTACTGTTGCCGGCACGTCGGCGGGGAGATGAAACGGCACCGACCCGAAAACCAGCAGAACGACACGCCAGCGCTAGGAATATTTTCGATGAGCAAAACGAGGAACGGTTATCACACGAGCTGAGAAAGCGACCACATTCACCAAATGCAGTTGATTCCGATGTCAGCAGTAACGTAAGCCGTACTTATGAAATGATCAGAAAACGACCCCGGCTGCGTGAAACTGATGACACTAAGGAGGAGAAAATCATACGCCCTACATCCGCAACGCTCCGAACGCGAACATCATCGTTCAGCACAAGCCATCGGCTGGGTGGATTGATGAGCAACTCAGCCTATCGCAATCGTATGCAACAGTCACGCAGTGGGTATGTGCACAAGACACTATTCGGTTCCTCGCATCTTAAATCCACCAAAGACAGGAACAGTTCCGATGCCTCTGCTCGTCGTCCATCGTTTAACATATCCGCAGCGAAAATGTCAAAATCGTTGAGCAACGGGTGGATTCCCCCGGAGTATGGTGGTTCACCGTTCTATGAAGGATTGACCCGGTACGGAGGAGCATCTTCTGCACGAACGCTCGCCACCAAAGGTCCATCGCGTCCGGCCGTTACCGTACTGGTGAAAAATTCACACCCAATCGGCAAAGCGCAATCGCTCCCGGATGCCCTGGTGGAAGTAAATCCAGAAAGAGATACATCCGCCATGTCTTACGCTTCCCGGCGAATCCTTGAAATAGTGGATGAATATTCTGCCAGGAGTTCGTCATCGAACCGTGAGATGACGCGTTCGAACACAGACTTACGCACACCACGTACATTGCAAATGCTAAATCTAATACGCTCGCAACAGATGGAACGTACTGAAGAATTGGAACAACAGCCACCAGCTCGGCCTCCGACGGTGCCCCCAGCAGAGTACACGCTCCCCATGCACGTCGATAATCCGACCAGCCCGATAGGTAAAGACGAACCCAAATCGACCGGTGGAAAGCAGATAACGAAAAAGACACGTCTGCATGCGGACCCGATAAAGGAACGAGATGTGGCTACGGTGGAGCCGATTCAGCTGCCAAATTTGAAACTACCTCCACTGCTTGAGGGACTGCCAAAGTTTGATTTTACCGTACCGATGAAGGGACCATTACTTGTGGCAGATAAGGAACAGGGAAAGAAAAATACCAAGAGCATGAACGGGGACACATTGCCGGCAAATGATGAGAATAAGAAACAAGGAGAGATGACAAAGAACACAACGGTTCAGGAAATTCGTTCATTTGGATTTACATCACCGATGCCGCTTAATAGGTCAGCTCAAGTCACCGATTCTATCCCTGCTGCTGTGCCGACCTTAACTGCACCAGAAACATCCATTTCCCTGTTCCGTGAGATGACCAAGTTTGTATTTACATCCCCTAAATTGCTTAACGGTTCATCGCAAAACACCAGTTCAGTTGCCGCACATCGTGAAACGCATACGTTTGTATTTGCCACGCCTTTACTGCTTGGTAACTCAACTGTACCGATTCCAACAGCGACCATATCGTTCGAATTTGCATTACCGGAACCATTGGCAGTTCCGAAGGATGCTGCAAAGGTACGTTCCTTCCAGGAACTGATGGCAGAAACGGCCACCAAATGGGCGTGTGATGTGTGTATGATCCGAAACGAACCACACCAGGAGAAGTGTATGGCGTGTGAAAGTCCCAAGCCGGCAACCGTTCCAGCGAAGAAAAAGGAACCGTTCCTTCCAGCTGCCACCAACACCAGCAATCCCACGTCCGGCAGCTTTGCTGCCATTGTCAACGCACAGTCAAGTCGTTGGGAATGTCCGGCCTGCAGCGTACGAAACGAACCCACGGCATCGGTTTGCGTCTGCTGTGCGACAGAAAATCCGACCGGAGGAAAGAACAGCAATCCCACGACCGGCAGCTTTGCTGCCATTGTCAANATGCACGTCGATAATCCGACCAGCCCGATAGGTAAAGACGAACCTAAATCGACCGGTGGAAAGCAGATAACGAAAAAGACACGTCTGCATGCGGACCCGATAAAGGAACGAGATGTGGCTACGGTGGAGCCGATTCAGCTGCCAAATTTGAAACTACCTCCACTGCTTGAGGGACTGCCAAAGTTCGATTTTACCGTACCGATGAAGGGACCATTACTTGTGGCAGATAAGGAACAGGGAAAGAAAAATACCAAGAGCATGAACGGGGACACATTGCCGGCAAACGATGAGAATAAGAAACAAGGGGAGATGACAAAGAACACAACGGTTCAGGAAATTCGTTCATTTGGATTTACATCACCGATGCCGCTTAATAGGTCAGCTCAAGTCACCGATTCTATCCCTGCTGCTGTGCCGACCTTAACTACACCAGAAACATCCATTTCCCTGTTCCGTGAGATGACCAACTTTGTATTTACATCCCCTAAATTGCTTAACGGTTCATCGCAAAACACCAGTTCAGTTGCCGCACATCGTGAAACGCATACGTTTGTATTTGCCACGCCTTTGGTGCTTGGTAACTCAACTGTACCGATTCCAACAGCGACCATATCGTTCGAATTTGCATTACCGGAACCATTGGCAGTTCCGAAGGATGCTGCAAAGGTACGTTCCTTCCAGGAACTGATGGCCGAAACGGCCACCAAATGGGCGTGTGATGTGTGTATGATCCGAAACGAACCACACCAGGAGAAGTGTATGGCGTGTGAAAGTCCCAAGCCGGCAACCGTTCCAGCGAAGAAAAAGGAACCGTTCCTTCCAGCTGCCACCAACACCAGCAATCCCACGTCCGGCAGCTTTGCTGCCATTGTCAACGCACAGTCAAGTCGTTGGGAATGTCCGGCCTGCAGCGTGCGAAACGAACCCACGGCATCGGTTTGCGTCTGCTGTGCGACAGAAAATCCGACCGGAGGAAAGAACAGCAATCCCGCGTCCGGCAGCTTTGCTGCCATTGTCAACGCACAGTCAAGTCGCTGGGAATGTCCTGCCTGCAGCGTACGAAACGAACCCACGGCATCGGTTTGCGTCTGCTGTGCGACAGAAAATCCGACCGGAGGAAAGAACAGCAATCCCACGACCGGCAGCTTTGCTACCATTGTCAACGCACAGTCAAGTCGCTGGGAATGTCCGGCCTGCAGCGTACGAAACGAACCCACGGCATCGGTTTGCGTCTGCTGTGCAACGGCGAATCCGACCGGAGGATCGAAATAGATAAAAAGGATAGGATGATTAGAACATGGATTGTAAGGCAAAGGAAAGGGATTAAGGGAGAAGTTTAAGTAAGACACAGGAACTCTTAAAGATAAACATTAACACTATCATTATGCAGTTCGCCATATAATGGATTATCATATTGCATTTTTTTTGTTGGAACATATTCATTTTGCACTCTTTCATGTTAATGGAAAATAATTAACAACAGCAAGAGTGTTAGTAGAAGAAGTGAAGGGCTGATAAATAAGTAGTGCCGGTACAGATAAATCAAACGGGTGCTTCAAAATGATTGAAGATTTACACACAACCCTGGTGGTACGAGTAACGAGGAGAAAATTAAACGTATGCAAACACATTTCCAAAGCTAAAATATGGCAAATAATTTACGGATCGATACAAGGAGAAGCGGTTCAATGATGACCGGAAGAGATGTTTTTGTTGGACCGTCGCAAAAGAAAGAAGAGAAGAAAACTGGTTTGAATATATGAAATACAAAATAAATGTATGAAAGGATACAGAATAACAGAACGAAACATAGATAAAGAAATATGAAAAGACATAGTTATTTTTTTATGAATGAATAGCAGGGGAACGTTAGATATTGTTTGTTAAAATGATGATAGGGAGAGTTTTTTTCATATAACATTACGTTTACCTCTCAAGAATAGGATGTGGGTCGGCAAATCTGACGCATATTTCCTGTACTGAAAAATGGCGAAAAACATGGCGTTTCCAATTACTTGCCCTCTCCCGTTATTTACGATTTTCCTATTACAACTTTTCATTTTGATATTGAACTTAAGTGGCAACTGAATAACTCAATCAATGCGGTCTATGTTAAAATATAATATCAAAATAATGCATAATAAAAGTAATAAAACCATCATCAAAAGAAACTGTTCAATGATTTAATGTTGTACTACATTTGTTGAAAGAAACGAAAATTTGATATTGATATTTCCAGGTAACGATCTTCTTTAATATAATTTTACTAACGCTTCTAAGAACCTAAAGCCTTTTTTATACAACAGAAACATTAATCTTCCATTTGCAGTTGTTTGCGAGTTTTTGATCATCAAAAAAAAAATGAAACAGTGACAATTTTGCGGTGTGAAGCATTTGTGTCTGTTTCGGAGTTTTCACAACATTTACACACCACTCGAATCGATATCTTTTCTGTTTTCTATTTCGAAACCACCCCGATACCAGACCAGAAAAAAAACGTCACAAAGGACACAAACCACTCGATGTTCTGCGGAAGAACGAAAAAGAAAAGCATTTCCAACAAAACCAACTGCTGCTACACAAACGAAATGGTGCTCATGTCCTTTTAGTGTAGTCCATGTCCATTTCCATCACCTTTAAGTATCAGATAGTTGGAAGAACTTAAGCGAGAGAACACACAGGGGATGGAAAAAAGGCATGTTTTCAGGCTCGCTCGTGAGCCGCTCTTATGTATGACGCATTCTCGCTTTTCCAGTTCATACCGAGCAGGCGTTAAATCGTTCGACAGCAGCACGAACCGATGGTAGCTTTTTTCCGATCTAGGATTTCTAGCCATGTATAGCATGTGGCATTACATGCTGGCGAGAAAGATGCTACCGTCACAGCAAGAAGGGATGAGTCAGTGAGAAGTAAGGAACGCGTAAGTTATGTTGGCCTTTACCCATTGATTCTTTGTTTTTTTTTTTGCTTTTTAGATTGTTTCAACATGCGCTGTGTGTCCTCTGCTTGTTGGATGTTTTGGTGAAAGGGGTTGAAATCCCATTAAAAGCTGCTTAAAACCAGGAGAGTGGCGTTACAAAACACCAACTACACAAACCGAACATGAAACACTAACGATATGGCTGCGAGTAGGACGAATGTTGACGAATGAGTAGTGTAGAACGGAAGGACAACAGCACTCGTCTACGAAACACAGAGTGACAACGTTCCAGTAGTGTTGGAGAGACACTCGCGAGTATATAGACCAAACCTAAAGTGATCCATCGTAGGTTTCGGAAGCCGTAAAACATTAAATCTAATTTCTATTTCCAATTTCGTGTTTCCTGCTACGAATGAAATCAAATTTCATCGCTATTTGGGACCAGCAGTGTATACACTTCGGGGGGTTTAAAAATTGAACCAAAATTACCCGGCACTTCCAAAGATAATGCTTCACACTTTGCCAGGAAAACGGTTTTAACAACTTGATTAGGGTAAAGCGTCAACTATCTTCGTAGTTTAATTTAAGGCCAATTTCCTCACTTTTAGAGATCTTGCTTTGAAATAAAAACGTACCCAGATCTCGCAATAAAATTTTAATAAAACATAATCAGAAAGACAGCACATGAAACGATGGTTTGCAGAGTATTCACATCTAAGAAGGATCGTATTTCCAAACGGTAATACGAATTTTTCCCTTCTCTTTGTTTTTTTTTTTTGTTTTTGCACTATTCCAACCGGTTAGTGGAGCCCGAAAAAAGGCTGAAGGGTTTTGATGGCAGTTTTGGGCTACGGACAGCAATCCTTTGCAAATCCTCATCATCGATAAACGGTAAGCCGGATGGGGGGTGTGTGTGGAACAAAGAAGCAAAGCGAGTCTTATATCCTCAAACCATGCACACCAATCGGTTAGGGTAAGGGGTTCATATAGACATGAAAAATGGAAGCGATTATTATGTTCCGTTAGCCACAAACCTTTCCCTAACAGAAAAGGATGGTGGAGGCTTAACTAAAATAAAAAAAAAAAGATTCAAATAAGCCCCTTTTTCACTGTTAACAGATCGGTGTTTACGAAGGATACGATTCATGCTACACTTTGGGGAGGGTTTTTTTGTGGACCTTCAGTAAATTTAGTTAAAAGAAGAAAAAAAGCAAACTGCTTATCTGGTTCAGGAATGCATTCTCAATCATCAACAAGCCGGATCCAGTAGAGTAAGGAGTTTGGTTGGGGCCGGGGGTTGTAAAAATTATGTACTGCAGCACTTCGATACACCATTTTCGGACCAGTGTTCCAAAACCACCCTTGACGTGCAAAAGCAGAATTGAAAACGAACCTAATCCCCCCTCCCCCATTCCCTCCCTAAGTAATTCCCAATCAAAATACGGTTCTATCTAGAGAACTTCATCTTTACGCTGATGGAATTCCCCGAAAAAGATTACGGACGACAACCCTCTCCCCCGGAATGAATCGGGGGTGTTTGCAGCAGCATCAAGATAACGTTTCTTCTCCCGCTCTATTGTAACGAAATGCTTTTTACCACTTTTTCCGAAAAGGGATTGGCACGATGCGAATTCTCTGAATGCAGTGTTTTTGTAGAGCAAAAAAAAAATTCCACCCTTGCCCGACCACCATTCTTTGTCGGATGCAAAACGAATGTTGCCATTGCAAACCAATCCTTCGACCCCCTTTTTTCTTTGACTTACACACACGGTACAGAGCATTTCGGGGTTCTACAAATGTAAACGACCGATCATTAATTGGTAACAGATGCAGCGCGGCGGTAAAGCAATGAAAAACGAATGCCATTAGAATGCTAAATTAGTTTGGCCGTAATGCAGTCGGGGGAATTTTCTTTAAAAACAATCGAATGTATTATATGTGGTGCTTGTGGAGAAATGTGCTTCGACGAACATTAGTTAGGTGATGCACTTTTATAAATTGTATTGCTTCCATTGGCCCCTAAAGGTATGCAAAATATGTTTTATTAGTTCCTTAATAATGGGTTCCAGAGATCTGTGGCCGAAAACAGTCAAAGAAGAACGTTTTTTAAATAATATAATACCTTTTTAATTACAATCAAAGAGCGGACTTACTAACTTACCAAAATTGATATACTTGCGCCAATAAACTTTGAAGGAAAAACGTCTCATTTGTAGTGCATTTAGTCGTCATTTAGGCGTTACTACATTGGTATAACTTGTTCTAGATGTGACCCTCCACAAAGCGACTAGCTTATTAATCTCTGGACCGTTGAACTAGACAATAGTGTAACCCGTCAATGACCTCACGGATTCGGGAGAGAGAAAAATAAAAACTATACAAACCAAGCGACCACCAAGGGGTGTCTTTGGTAATGGGATTGTCCCAAAAAGGGAGTCAAAGTATGCGACACAGATCACCAATTTTGCTCCAACACCATCGGTATTGTTTTTTGTCTTAATATGCCACAAGAAGAAGAAGAAAAAAACAAACTCACCCCCCCGGGCCAATTACCACCAAGATTAAGAATCCTTCGTGCAAAAAAACAGGAACAATACGTCCCCATGGACAGCTCAAAACTAGAGATGAGAATAACGACTCTTTTCAGTGAGTCAACTCAGAGTGAATGAGTTGGTATAAGGAGTCAGCTCGTTTATCGACTCATTTCGGAGTCATAAAAAAACCCGGTTCGGTCATTTTACTCACTCATGAGTGTAAGCATGTAGCCATGGTGAGTCGAGTTGCTAAAAGAGTAAATACGTGAGTTGAAACGAAAATGAGTTGAAACAAAAATGAGTTGAAACGAAAATGAGTTGAAACAAAAATGAGTTGAAACAAAAATGAGTTGAAACGAAAATGAGTTGAAACCAATCGTTTGATATACATGAGTTGAAACGGAAAACATGTGTACCATACCCAAACTAGCCAAATGAATATACTCATGAGTGAGTAGGATAATAAATATCCGAATAAGTATCCCGTTTCATGTCAATGCCGATCAGTCTAGCCCGCTTGTTCGCTTATGCATGTTTGATAGTTAGGCAGAGCGAGAAGTATATTAATTTGGCTAGTTTGGGTATTGTACACATGTATTGCGTTTCAACTCATGTGTATCAAACGTTTCGTTTCAACTCGCTTTTGTTTCAACTCATTTTTGTTTCAACTCATTTTNCATATAATGGATTATAATATTGCATTTTTTTTGTTGGAACATATTCATTTTGCACTCTTTCATGTTAATGGAAAATAATTAACAACAGCAAGAGTGTTAGTAGAAGAAGTGAAGGGCTGATAAATAAGTAGTGCCGGTACAGATAAATCAAACGGGTGCTTCAAAATGATTGAAGATTTACACACAACCCTGGTGGTACGAGTAACGAGGAGAACATAAAACCTATGCAAACACATTTCCAAAGCTAAAATATGGCAAATAATTTACGCATCGATACAAGGAGAAGCGGTTCAATGATGACCGGAAGCGATGTTTTTGTTGGACCGTCGCAAAAGAAAGAAGAGAAGAAAACTGGTTTGAATATATGAAATTCAAAATAAATGTATGAAAGGATACAGAATAACAGAACGAAACATAGATAAAGAAATATGAAAAGACATAGTTATTTTTTTATGAATGAATAGCAGGGGAACGTTAGATATTGTTTGTTGAAATGATGATAGGGAGAGTTTTTTTCATATAACATTACGTTTACCTCTCAAGAATAGGATGTGGGTCGGCAAATCTGACGCATATTTCCTGTACTGAAAAAATGGCGAAAAACATGGCGTTTCCAATTACTTGCCCTCTCACGTTATTTACGTTTTTCCAATTACAACTTTTCATTTTGATATTGAACTTAAGTGGCAACTAAATAACTCAATCAATGCGGTCTATGTTAAAATATGATAACAAAATAATGAATAATAAAAATAATAAAACCATCATCCAAACATATTTACAATGATATAATGTTGTACTAGATTTGTTGAAAGAACCGAAAATTTGATATTGATATTTCGAGGTAAGAATCTTCTTTTTTTATAATTTTCCTAAAACTTCTAAGAACTCCAAGGCTTTTTATACAACGGAAACATTAATCTTCCATTTGCAGTTGTTTGCGAGTTTTTGATCATCAAAAAAAACAGTGACAATTTTGTGGTGTGAAGCATTTGTATCTGTTTCGGAGTTTTCACAACATTTACACACCACTCGAATCGATATCTTTTTCTGTTTTCTATTTCGAAACCATTAGGACACAAACCACTCGATGTTCTGTGGAAGAACGAAAAAAAAGCATTTCCAACAAAACCAACTGCTGCTACACAAACGAAATGGTGCTCATGTCCTTTAGTGTAGTCCATGTCCATTTCCATCACCTTTAAGTATCGGATAGTTGGAAGAACTTAAGCGACAGAACACACAGTGGATGGAAAAAAGGCATGTTTTCAGGCTCGCTCGTGAGCCGCTCTTATGTATGACGCATTCTCGCTTTTCCAGTTCATACCCAGCAGGCGTTAAATCATTCGACAGCAGCACGAACCGATGGCAGCTTTTTTCCGATCTAGGATTTCTAGCCATGTATAGCATGTGGCATTACATGCTGGCGAGAAAGATGCTCCAGTCACAGCAAGAAGGGATGAGTCAGTGAGAAGTAAGGAACGCGTAAGTTATGTTGGCCTTTACCCATTGATTCTTTGTTTTTTTTTTTGCTTTTTAGATTGTTTCAACATGCGCTGTGTGTCTTCTGCTTGTTGGATGTTTTGGTGAAAGGGGTTGAAATCCCATTAAAAGCTGCTTAAAAGCAGGAGAGTGGCGTTACAAAACACCAACTACACAAACCGAACATGAAACACTAACGATATGGCTGCGAGTAGGACGAATGTTGACGAATGAGTAGTGTAAAACGGAAGGACAACAGCACTCGTCTACAAAACACAGTGTGACAACGTTCCAGTAGTGTTGGAGAGACACTCGCGAGTATATAGACCAAACCTAAAGTGATCCATCGTAGGTTTCGGAAGCCGTAAAACATTAAATCTAATTTCTATTTCCAATTTCGTGTTTCCTGCTACGAATGAAATCAAATTTCATCGCTATTTGGGACCAGCAGTGTATACACTTCGGGGGGTTTAAAAATTGAACCAAAATTACCCGGGACTTCCAAAGATAATGCTTCACACTTTGCCAGGAAAACGGTTTTAGCAACTTGATTAGGGTAAAACGTCAACTATCTTCGTAGTTTAATTTAAGGCCAATTTCATCACTTTTAGAGATCTTGCTTTGAAAAAAAGAAACGTACCCAGATCTCGCAATAAAATTTTAATAAAACATAATCAGAAAGACAGCACATGAAACGATGGTTTGCAGAGTATTCACATCTAAGAAGGATCGTATTTCCAAACGGTAAAATCGTTTGTTCGCCACAGGCATACGAATTTTTCCCTTTTCTTTGTTTTTTTTTTGTTTTTGCACTATTCTAACCGGTTAGTGGAGCCCGAAAAAAGGCTGAAGGGTTTTGATGGCAGTTTTGGGCTATGGACAGCAATCCTTTGCAAATCCTCATCATCGATAAACGGTAAGCCGGATGCGGGGGGTGGGGTGTGTGTGGAACAAAGAAGCAAAGCGAGTCTTATATCCTCAAACCATGCACACCAATCGGTTAGGGTAAGGGGTTCATATAGACATGAAAAATGGAAGCGATTATTATGTTCCGTTAGCCACAAACCTTTCCCTAACAGAAAAGGATGGTGGAGGCTTAACTAAAATAAAATAAAAAAAAAAGATTCAAATAAGCCCCTTTTTCACTGTTAACAGATCGGTGTTTACGAAGGATACGATTCATGCTACACTTTGGGGAGGTTTTTTTTTGTGGACCTTCAGTAAATTTAGTTGAAAGAAGAACAAAAAGCAAACTGCTTATCTGGTTCAGGAATGCATTCTCAATCATCAACAAGCCGGATCCAGTAGAGTAAGGAGTTTGGTTGGGGCCGGAGGTTGTAAAAATTATGTACTGCAGCACTTCGATACACCATTTTCGGACCAGTGTTCCAAAACCACCCTTGACGTGCAAAAGCAGAATTGAAAACGAACCTAATCCCCCCTCGCCGCCCCATTCCCTCCCTAAGTAATTCCCAATCAAAATACGGTTCTATCTAGGGAACTTCATCTTTACGCTGATGGAATTCCCCGAAAAAGGTTACGGACGACAACCCTCTCCCCCGGAATGGAGGTGTATCGGGGGTGTTTGCAGCAGCATCAAGATAACGTTTCTTCTCCCGCTCTATTGTAACGAAATGCTTTTTACCACTTTTTCCGAAAAGGGATTGGCACGATGCGAATTCTCTGAATGCAGTGTTTTTGTAGAGCAAAAAAAAAAAAATTCCACCCTTGCCCGACCACCATTCTTTGTCGGATGCAAAACGAATGTTGCCATTGCAAACCAATCCTTCGACCCCCTTTTTTCTTTGACTTACACACACGGTAGAGAGCATTTCGGGGTTCTACAAATGTAAACGACCGATCATTAATTGGTAACAGATGCAGCGCGGCGGTAAAGCAATGAAAAACGAATGCCATTAGAATGCTAAATTAGTTTGGCCGTAATGCAGTCGGGGGGGATTTTCTTTAAAAACAATCGAACGTATTATATGTGGTGCTTGTGGAGAAATGTATTTCGACGAACATTAGTACTGTGATGCACTTTTATAAATTGTATTGCTTCCATTGGCCCCTAAAGGTATGCAAAATATGTTTTATTAGTTCCTTAATAATGGGTTCCAGAGATCTGTGGCCGCAAACAGTTAAAGAAGAACGTATTTTTCAAATAATATAATACCTTTTTAATTAAAATCAAAGACATACTAGCGGACTTACTAACTTACCAAGATTGATATACTTGCGCCAATAAACTTTGAAGGAAAAACGTCTCATTTGCAGTGCATTTAGTCGTCATTTAGGCGTTACTACATTGGTATAACTTGTTCTAGATGTGACCCTCCACAAAGCGACTAGCTTATTAATCTCTGGGCCGTTGAACTAGACAATAGTGTAACCCGTCAATGACCTCACGCATTCGGGAGAGAGAGAAATAAAAACTATACAAACCAAGCGACCACCAAGGGGTGTCTTTGGTAATGAGATTGTCCCAAAAAGGTAGTCAAAGTATGCGACACAGATCACCAATTTTGCTCCAACACCATCGGTATTGTTTTTTGTCTTAATATGCCACAAGAAGAAGAAGAAAAAAAAACAAACTCACCCCCCGGGCCAATTACCACCAAGATCAAGAATCCTTCGTGCAAAAAACAGGAACAATACATGCCCATGGACAGCTCAAAACGCGCAAGCAAAAATCACTGAACCACCAACTCCACCTAAAACTCCACAACCTGCGACAGAGAGTTCAAGGTGGTATAATTGTTCAATGATATGCTTTTAGGTTCGCGGGTAGACAAACCTTGCCAAGTCAGCCACGACTCGAGTCTGCTCGACGCGACTCAAGGGAAGAGTTCAGGCGAATCGAACAATTATTCGGACATGAACTTTTGCCGTTCCGGTCTGATGGCCTTGAAACACGGCCGCGGCCGTTGTCCATCGTGTGCGAGACGAAGGTGGGGTACGCGAAGACATCAAGCGATTATCGAACAGAAGAATTCACCTTTTGCTGAGCGTCGAATGCACAGACAAAGCATTCGGTGCGTTAACTGATTATTATCACGGTTTTGCTGGGAGGACATTTTGGGCACGATCGGGCACAACACGTGAAATGGTTCGGATGTGGTTTGCCAGACGTTTAAATGTCACGAAGAGGCAGATAAAAAAATCAGATAACCAGACATAATAATTGACGTGTATTTACCAAGAATCTCTACAACAAATTGTAGTAACTATTCTTCGGCATTAACAAACTCGAAGCTTTTCTTTACATTCTTAAACTTTAAATTTTTTCAACCTTCGCTTCATCGAAAGTCCAACTCCTTCCTAAAAACGAAACAAATTAAGGTGTCGAAAAGAAGTTACCATCAAAAGAAACCGATTGTATTCCATCCATGTTTTGTTCGAGTTGGGATTTCGTTTAACGTTCGCCAATGTTTTAATCTTAACCTCACGGCAAATGGTTTCCTTCCCTTGCTGTTGCGGTTAGCCCAGACCAGACTAAGTCATTGAACTGGCCCGAAAATAAGGTTCCTCACCTTGCATACTTCCTCACATTCCTCACCACCAAACTCACCACTTCCACAACGTCGTCAACCGGTTGCTGAACTTGCGCATCAAGCATGTTTCCATGCATGAAATACCACCACCAGGAGGGCTGCTGTTGGCCAGCTGGTGATCGGCTCAAGGATCTGACAAACGTTAAAGTTAACAATTGAATGTCAAGTAGAAATTGAAAAACCCGACT
>STHD01000004.1:20545639-20599953 GCA_016170015.1 Anopheles longipalpis
AACCAACCCCGACTAAAAGAAAATGCTTTAGCAGAAACATTTCTTGCGGTTGTTGAATTTTCAATAAGCATTCTGTACACACATCTACGACAATGATGGTCGTGCGAGCCACCACACATCGGGGTGAAGGGCATAAGAAGCCGTTGCATCATTGAAAACAACGCTACAGAAATTCTTCTTGGTGCAGAAGCCATATTGAAACGGATCTCCGAAAAGTCTTCCTACTGCTTCGCTTGTTGAATACGTTGGGTCTGCTGCAATTCAATTCGATAATGCTTCATCTGCTGTCCAGAGCTTCAAAAATCGGATGGCCACGAAATTCAAGAACCATTGCAGAGTTCCAAGGAAATGGAAAGAGCACTTCGAAAAAGTTTCTTCCTGTCAGGCTTCTGATAAGAAGCCCTATTGTAGCCGGAATACTGGAGAGCAATAACCTCAACATCCCTCCCCAGGGATCCGGATGTCTTGCGTGTACTTCCCAAGTGTAATTTTTTACTGAGCATTAATAAATGAAAGTGTCCAATAAGAAGGAGCAAACCATAAATTGATGTACTATAACAAAAGGAAGAAATTCATCAACGAAAGAATATGCTCCCCAAAGCAGCTTGAGACAGCTTTATCTCACCGAATGGTATAAGAGTCATAAGACTGCCGAACTAAGAACAAAAATAAACCACAAAAGAATGAATTCTGCAATCTCGAACCCCCTTTTTAGCTTTTAAATATTCAGCAGCCCCAGTCACCATCTGCTTATTCGAAGAGTTCTTGCACTAGACAGGGCTAGAAATTGATTGTTGCAATCTAAAACAACGTACTGAAAAAAATAAAACAAAACCGAAACACACAAACTCTTTTCCCCGCATGGATGAGGGAATTGACGACGAAGAAATAATTTCCCCAGGGAGTGTAGAGGGATAGGATTTAATTTCTCAAACAAGCTGCCAGGGAGGCAGCATCGGCGGTGACGTGATCCACGGTCAACCAGCTGTTTCCTTCACGTCTTCACGCCAGACACTACAAAACCAGGGTGCAACAACGCGCATTGCAACAAATCGGTCCCTCTCTCGGTCGAATGCGCCATACACACATTGGGGCGCTTATGGAAACCGTGATGAAAGTAGCAGAACGATGGAGAATGAAAACAAAAAAAACGGGCCAGTTGTGAGATCATCTTTATTTTCTAAAGAAAACGGAAACAAAACGCTTATGAGCAGAAACCAAAGATGTGACGGAACGGAGGAAGAGGACATAAAAACAAAGCAAACAGAAGGTGACCAACCTTTAAACTTTGCTCTCACCAGGCCACTTTGTGAATGTCAACTGCCTTTAAAAGCGCTTTGCAACAAAGACCTGCGTCCACCCGGAGGGTGTGTGTTAAGATGTAGTGTCAGAAGTCATGCTATTTTATTTTTTTCGTACTGTGTTGCTTTTATCGATCGAAAAGGAAGTCTCACGACACCAGCATGGACGACGAAGAGACTTGCGGATTTTTTTTTTCGTTTGTTTGATCCTTATCTTAAAAAGTGATGTTTTGCTTTTGATGGCGTTTTGCATTTTAACTTATAAATTGACAAGACAAGATTTTTCCTTTTTTGTGACCATCTGTCGCAGAGCATTGTCGGGAGCTGTTGGCAGCGTATGTTGAAGCAAATTTATGCTCCGACAAAGGTGGACATGGCACAGAAATCAATCGATTCGGAGTTCTAGAATGTTGGAAATATGGCTAAAATATTCGAATACTAGTGAAAAGGCCAAACAACCACCACGTATCAAAGATTTGATTCCACCAACAGGAGTTTTGAACAATAAATTAAGGCAAAGATGGTCTGGAGTGAGTTTTTTGACAATTACGGGTTTAAGAAAAAATCCTTGAGGAATAACCAAAAAATAAGTCCTCAGCAGAATGTCAAAAGAGGTGTTTTTGGTTCGACACAATTAGTAAGAGATTCGATGAGACAGAATTAACGAAAAAATAGACAAAGATTACAGACTCAAATTTGAGAACGATAGTTCCAGCACTGGACCAAACGATTCGAATGTCTGAAACAGTGGACGTAGACGTGGACAATCTCTCGCCATCACTCGCAATAATCGCATCTGGATTAGCGCATAGAGATGTTTTAAATATTAGATAAACAAAGGTTAAAGATGGAGTAGATAACAAATTAAAGTAATAGCCATTACCTTGATTAACTCCACAACAGCAGAACTTTCTCATAAGAAAACAGATAAAGTTCACTAATTTATTCGTTTCATGCAATCCTTTGGTGATGGACAGCTTTAACCCGTGAATTGGGTTTGTGTCCGTCCTAGCCATGGGAAAGAAAATTAAATTTACAGCAATATAGCGCCAGTAGCTGCACCAATTTTCCTCGTAACCGTTTCGCCGTATCAAGAAGTCAACCGTCATGAATAATTAATGACATACGTTCTCCGGTTTGATAGCATCCAGAAACTAAATGGAACTCGCTTTTCACGGGTGGGGGAAAAGTTCATTCAGACGCACCTTCCTTTTAGCTACTTTTATTACCCAAACCCCCATCAAAACTTAGATCACGCGGGTTTTTGGCAAGGATTTTATTTCCGGTGGAAAGTTTTTTTTTTTCTACCACATTGCACAATGGTAGAACAAAGCCTTACGTTGGTAGAATTTAGATGGGGAGAACTTTTAATAGTTTTTGAACGTAGGGTGTCCTTCGCGATGAAGCATTTTTTGTATCTATTCTTGACTAAGGCACTGCCAAAAGCTTTGTCGCACAAGTTTATGAAGGGGCACTATTAAAATGGATAGAAAAAAATACAGCTTTAGCTGCGGAGATTACAACCACTCTGACATAAAAGAAAACTTATCTCTTCTGTGTTGAAGGAACATAATCCTGCGGACTTGATTCACCGTTTGAATTCTATCTTATCTTTTTTTTAAGGCTATCTCCTTCAAAATATAAACCCAAGGTTAGTGTTTATGTCCAGTGCACTTCTCCAACACCGGAGATATTCCAGCTAGAAACTCAAGTCGTAAAGTGAGTGCTCGATACGGTTGATCGAGTTTGAATTTCCGGTTATAGATTGTAGTTTCGGGTTCAAAACCCGTGGTGGAGAAAAAAAAAACTTTTACATCCCAATCCGGTTATTATACCCGTACTTACACTATTTCACTCACAGCAAACGAACAGGAAGTGTAGGTCACACACAAAAAACCACCCGAGAGTAGCCAATGTTGTAACTGGAAACCCGAAAACCGGTGAGTACACAGCAAAAGGCACCCAGGCCAAGGGTCAAATGGAACGGGAGCACCGAAAAGTATAGCAAACACCTGAAAGTACGTGCCAGGCCAACAGTTTGCGGACATGAGCAAGTTAGTGTTTGGTTGCTCCTTATTCCTTCAGAGCATTTCAGCGACCGTCTCGTACCTGTCTGGTCCCACAGGTGAAGGAATGTACGAATGTAGGGAACAGCCACCACAGCAGCTTTTACCGTTCCTTTACATCCTGCCTTCGGATTTCGTTTTTTGCTTTTTTTTTGCGTACAAAACTTTCATCGAATGCATCGGCACCGGGGTAACCGGTCTGTATGCACATCGGTCCCAACCGCCAGATGGTGATTTTCTTTTCTTACTTTCCTGATCTCAACTCACATTAAAACCCGCATCCCGAACGTGACGCTGCAGATGGAATGAAGCTGGAGCTGCACCTGGACGCAGTGAAAAGAAAAGCTTTGCTTCTGCAAATGTTTCGCTCTTACTGCGTTTCGTCTCCCTTTTTTTCCAGGATCAATTGCTTTGTTTGGAACACGTTTAAAAAATAAAGTAAAAAAAAGATCATTCAGCAATTCAGCATTCAGCAGCAATGTGTGTGGGTCGGTTCTTTGTGCTGATTCGGATTTAGGATATTCTTTCTTAAGAGAGATGTGTTTTAGAGATCAAGGAAAGAAGGTTTAATATTGCAAGAAATCTTCAGATAAAGAGAAATTCTGAGAAATACAAGAAACATTACATTATTCAGTACAATATTTAGGAATTTTTCATTGTATAAAGCTTAAAGTTTGATTAAAACTATTTGTAACAAAATCAAAATCTTAAATTAAACTTTCCTCACTATTTCCCTCGTACAGCCACACAACACATTGTTCTCATTTGCCAAAACGAATCATTATGCTTCAGCTGCTTTATGCTGTCACAGATTTGATCGAGAATAAATGGTTTCCACGTTTTGGGAAGCACAGTTTGTCCCCGGGACAGCAAATTCTACGACATCAATTGTGGGTAAAATTCCACTAAAAAATTTATTTACCATCAGCATATTCTTCCTTAGCTGCAAAACCGAAGCACTTCCTCTCTCTCTCGCTCGTTGCGGAATAAAAAACCACCTTTAAAAAGCCACTACAAAGCAGCCCAACAAAACTTAAAAAAAAAACCAAACCTCCCCCATTTGCCAAATAACCGAACAGAGTGGAACCAAATGAAAATGAGTTGGAAATGTGTTCATGGTTCAAAACCGTAAAATGGAGTTTCGGTTTTCGAGGCGAACGTCTCTCTGGAAGAAGGTCCGCAAAACCATCCGCCAGTGTACGCAGTGTCTCTACGCCAACCACATTGCGATGCTCAAGGAGACGATTATAACGAAAATGATGATGATGATGATGATGAGATACGCGTCCAAGACTGATGCGGGTTCCTGCTCGGTACGAAGGCAACCGTACAAAAGGGGTTGGAAAGCTGCCAGCCACAAACATAATCTTTAAGCCCGCATAAAGCACACCGTAATAAGAGAGCGAATGGCGGTGCTGCAGTAGCAGTACTCCTCCATCCTCCATTTTAGCTCACATTTTGATCAACACACACACACACACAAAACACACATACGCGAGAAAATGAGTTCCCTTTGTACCAGATGTGTATTAGGTTTTCCCCTTACACAACTATTCCAGCGTGGTTGAATGCAAACGTTTTGTGAGTTGTAGATTTAACAGAAGATCACAAAGTGAGTAGCAGTAGAGATATTTTTTTTTTTGAGTATTAGTCAAAGACTTTCGTTTTAACTATTAGCTAAAGTTATCATAGTTTTTAGAAGATATAACATGATTGCTATTAGTACAAAAAATTATAGTCTTTGCCTAAATGCCATGTGCTTAAGAATGATTTTGTTAGACGTTGTGCATAACTTTAGGCGATGAGTCGAAAAAGGAATTTTTGTCTATTGGAATGTAAAAATGAAATGATTGGTGTTAATAGTAATACTTTTACAGCACATGACACATCTCTCTACAGAAAAAGAAATCAACTTTCGCACCAAGATCACTATAGTGTCATGTGGATGAGTATGTCTTCTTCCCATAAACGATTGTTCTCGATCTGGTACCAAATGATCACACAACCACATGTAATACATGTGGCAACCCCTACCACACTAGAAGGTCTTGTCTCGCACTTAAGCATGAGCCGTTGCTAGAATGGAGTGAGCTAAACTTGAAGGTTAACGATTGAAGGTTCCTTCTCATTCACAAAGCACTACACGGTACACGCGCGCAGCTTAAATTGTTGAAGGCCCGTCCATCGATTTGTCAAACTCGGTGTCTCTCTGCCGTACATCAAACCAATAGCTTACTTGTCTAGCTGTTGTATTTTGAAGCAATTTAGCAAGGGTAAAGCCGCCACAAATGAAGACTGGTCAAAATTGTTTGATGATTTGTCTCGCTTTCCCATTCTCGTAAATTGGCATTGTTTTTACATTGTGGCACGTTGGATGGAACACGGATGAAGCAGTGGAACTCCGCAAACTCGGACCGGGTGGTTTGCACGTTCACCACAATCGCGACCGTTTGTATTACAAGGTTTTGGTTACGTTTGGTTCCATTTCGTTTCGTGCGTTAAATGAAACAGAACACAAGGTAAGGACATAACGCGAGTTCCGTGCTTTTGTACCGATCTTCATTCATGGCGTTGAGAAGGGGCAAAAAAAGAGCAACAAAAAAAGCACGCAAGCGTAGATCACTGTTGGAAGATCGAAAATGTACAAACAGTTCCGTAGCTAGAGAGATTCATCAAAATCATCATCATTACGAGTAGATACAAAAGTATACAATGACAGTTACGTAAAGATAAAAAAAAGTATGACGATCAAAAGCCAAGGTTACAAATTAACAAGTCAGGAAAAGACGTCATTAGACGATTGAAAGACAAAAAAGACGATTTGAAATTGACAGAAGAAAATATGTACTAATTTTTTTTTAGTACAATGGATGTTATCTACTGTGGTTCGTCATGGTCACAATATCCTTGTTCCAATCAATTGTTTCTGCAAAGGACATCCGGGTTCTTTGGACCAAACTCCAAGCCATGAGACCTACTAATCGTTGGATCGTTAGTGGTACAGTACAAGATTTTCCTTGGATCTTGAGATCTTGTGATCCTTGCTTTAGTGATCTTAACTTTTTTGAAACTTTCATGGAGTACTTTTGAATGTCCGGATCTTTCCGTGGAACTTGGAATGGAAGATCTTCAATTTACCCCAAAAACTATTCAAAAAGCAAACATATTTTTTTAGTAACATTAATAACCTCAAGACACCAAAACCTGAAGTCAATAATTTCATCAAACAATACAAGCTTTATACAATGTAAAAGAAAGTTAAAGGGAACAAGGTTCAGGGTAAGGGAATATAACCAAAAATATCACCAATTCCACTACAAACCGCTCGGTTACGCATTGTGATGTGGTTTAAAACAAGTTTTCAAAACACAGTCTACTATTTCCGTTAACACCGTTACTAACCGGTTCCAAAACCGGACAAAAAGGGGCGGGGGGTTTGATAGAAATGCGCGTACGCGAATGTGTTACGATACAAAACACGTGCGTTTGCGTCGTTCACCCTTTTACCAACCCTTGCCGTACGACTTCAACGGCTACCCACACTCGACGGAAGGCACTTCCCTACCATATACGACCGTCACACCTTGTGTTCCGAAGGCTGCTGCTGCATATTCACGTTTTACACACATTTAACAGCCAGAGAGAAGCCGTCTTTCCCTACAGAATGGTGACGTTGCCTGATGTCGTATTCGTTTGCAAAGGCACACACCCGCGTTACCGTGCAAATAGACCTAGAGCGACATTTCTCGCGCGACATTTCTCAAAAGTAGCTCAATTCTGCAAACAAAGCAAATCGCTCGGCGAGACATTTCTGTGGCTACTTCGATGGAATATTTCTATGTGTTTCTATGGAAATGACGTTTCGATGCTGTTTTTTATATATGGACTTTTCATCGCATTTCATCGAATATTGACGAGAAATGTCGCGCGAGAAATGTCGCGCGAGAAATGTCGCTCTAGGTCTATTTGCACGGTTAGATAGTGTAGGGGTGGCTAGAGGAATGTGTGTGTGTGTGTGTTTTCTAAAGTGTAAAAAACCCTTCACCCCTTTAGTACATCGATCATGTTTCGTTGCGCTTCTTCCGTTACAAGCAAATGCAAATGATGGCATCCGTTCCGCAGCAACGGACTGATAATATACGGATGGCATTGGACGACTATTTTACCTGTCCTCCTCCTGGCACGGTGAATGGGTTCTTCTGTCAACACTGTGGTGTAAAAGGTAATGTGTGTAATTAAGGTTTTTTTTGAATGTCTGTTGCAAAAATAGTGCAAGAAATTGGTTCTCTTTTTCATACTAATTATGAAAGGTAAGGTAAGCCGTCCAAGGTTGTTTGGTCAGTTGGTAAGAGGGTTATCTACCAGTCACGAAGTGAAGTTTACAGTGAGTTATTCATTGTACTAAAAACTCAAAACTCTACGTTAGACCTATAAAGTAGGTAAACGCTTTACTAACCATTTAACGATGTAATAAAATTACAAAAAATCGTTTACAAAAAGTTGATCATTAGCGCTGTTAAATTAAGAAATTAAGTATCTTGTTCTATATCCACACAAGAAATACAAGCATTTTACATCGAGAATTCCAAGGTCCAAGAGGTTGAAGGGCAAGGTAACAAACCTTATACGACTTGTATTTTAGCAATTTACAATCAAAAGACAAGTATAGACCATAAAACCGAAAAAGAGCATCTTCCAAACTCAACTCAAAGCTTTCACTGAGTTCTTGATCCATGATAATGCGCAGCAAATAAAATAAAAATTGCCTCCACTCCACCTATGTGGATGAAACACCTTTTTAAGGGGTACGGATCAAAAGACTAGCTGTCCTTCAACCGACGAAGTAAAAAGATCTTCCTTTCCGGTGGAAGTTTCAGTTGGAGTGGCTGGCAAAAAAAAATCGCATTCGTCACCCTCTTCGTTCGCGTATCGGCGCACGTTTGTTCGAGATAATTCGAGCCAAGACGCGTCGGTTTGACCGTAAAAGGAAATCATTTAACGAGCAACTTCGTGGCGTACGCGGAAGGGGACACTCCAATTGCTGCAAGCTTTAACGTTTGCTGGATTAAAAAAGGTATCCAGCTCTTTCTAAACCTTCTTGCACAATTCAATTAAAAAAGAAGTTATGCTTAAATCGAATAAACTTCCGCAACATAGTGTTTCTTAGAAGCAGCTGTTTGTATTACCACAAGAAAAACACATTTTAGAACTCACAAACACTTGCCATCAATGCCAAGCACCAAGTTATGTCTCAGTGTGTCCCCTAATGCAAACGGAAGGTTAAATAATGCTCTGTAGGACGCGCTCGTCACACAAAACCACCGAAACCAAGCTTTGAACATTGTTTCGGTTCAATTATAAATAGAAAATAAACACAGCAAAACTCACAACACAAAGTGTTTGCTTGCGTTCGTCTGCTGAAGAAGAGATGTATCAAATTCGGCAGCCATATAAAATCGATTCGAGGAGCACCGAATGATTCGATTGTTTTAAATGAAAGTGGCATTCATTTTGTACTAAATTCTTTCAAAAACTAATTAGAACACATTTTCACTATTTAAGTTGCATAAAATCTTAAGAACTGGCCCTGCAATCCTTCAAGATATGTTTCTTTTTCTCCCCAGTACTCTTAATACATTTCATCGTGAAAGTTTGATTATTCTAGGAATGCTTCTAGAACACCATTTCACCAGCAAAACAATGAAGCTAACATTTTAGTTTTAGTCTAATGTCTTACCGTTACGCTCTTGACAGATAGAACATAGGCGTCCCCTTCATCACTTTCTTTACTGTTGCTGCTCAGCTACAAGAATTTATTTCTACAAAAGTGGAAAAAAACTAATCGCAAAACTTTACCTCAGAACCACGACAAGGACTCCTCATACCCCCAGTTCCCTCCAAAAAAAAAAAGGAAAATCCGATACAATCTTCTGGGTGTGTCTCGCTTCGCTTCCCGTTTGGTGAAAAACTTTTATTTCTGTACTCCACACTCCGGTGGGGTCCGATACAACGTTGCCTATTTCATGCTCCTCGTCGTCTAGGAGTTGGTGGCCGATAGCATAAAAGACAAAGTTCCTTCGTCGACTCATAGAATGATTTTGACGTTCCGAGCGTATATACCATTGAAGCGAAGCCCATCAAAAAGCCTTCGCCTGGACGGAGGACAACGGCGAAAACGGTTGTTGTGTGAAGAACCGGGAGGAACATGCGCCGTTCGTAGTTCCCGATATAGAGAACCGACAGCATTCCCCAACGGTGTGGAAAGCTGGACTTTCTCCGGTGGTTGTTCATATGCTCTGTGTGTGTTTGGGTTGGTTTCCACGTTTTTCGTGATAGTTTAGTACGGGTAACATCAAGAAGTGGTTTGCCAGAAAATCATTCTTCAATTTTACACATAGAATTTATTCTAATACTATGATTCGTAACACAAAATCTGAGTAACTAGCCAGCTGTTGGGTATTATTAGCACCAAAATTCCTCCGGGTCGATCATTTTAACCCAATTATCGGGAAATTGAATCGAAATGAGTGAGTTAAAATCAAGAGTTGCGCTCTTTATCTAGCTCAGGTCACAAATGATAGAAATCTTTAGGAATGGGAAGATTATTTCAAATCCTACAAATGAGATAAATCACAATGACTGTACTAATTCACTAAAAAGATGTAAAAACTCTTAGTGGAGTTTGATTGAGATGAGTTAAATCACTAATAAGAATTAACTCACTCTCTCTCTCTCTCTCTCTCTCTCTCTCTCTCTCTCTCTTTCTCTCTCTCTCTTGTTGGCTTTTAACTACCTCTAAGGTCACGCCGGCCATTTCTGGTTTACTAGATTTTTTTACCGCCTAGCGGGATAGTCAGTCATTGCTATGGGGGGGGGGGCGGTTCGGATGGGATTTGAGCTCCGGTCCTGTCGTGTGGACCGGCGCCGTTTATCACATACACCACCAAGGCGCCCTGCACTCACTCCTTTATTCTGAATCAGATCATTGTAAAACACAAGTCACATCATATTTAAACAATCTGTCTGTAGTTGATGCATAACTTTTACATATCTTTTCGTGCGATCGAACTCCAAGTAACTCTTTAAAAAAGGCTCCTTGAAACACTCGTCGTTCTAGCTTAAAGTCAAGAAATCTAAAAACTAGAAACTTTGAGATTTTGTTCGCAAAAACTTAAGCCAAATAACTACTTTGGCTTTCAGTTACTTGCAGTTTGATAAGAAAAAAAAATATTATAAGACGCCAGAATGAACAAAAAAAACAACCATGTAGGTATAGTAAATTAAAATGGAAAAAATATTTTAAAAAAACCCATCCAATTGTTGCCGTGTCATGTGAGCACAAATGATCCAGCACACACCAAAGAGCGGCCATATTTGCCGTCTGATCACAACATTCCCTCTCTCACGGTAAGAACAATTTTAGATGTGAAAACTGACGACACACACTAACGCACACGGTGAATTAAAGAAAAAAAAACAATGCGCGCGTGTACTGAATCGCATGAGCAGAGTGATTTGATACGAGCGAAGATCATCATTCACGTTGCCACTCGAGCAGTAATCAAATGCTTCGTTTGCTGATTGTGTGCGCGCGCGTGTTGATGCTGTTGTGTGAATCACACCAATACACACACACACACACATCCATACACAACAAAGCAATCACACATCGGTGCTGTCGATTACACAAGTAGTTCGTGAATGTGAGGTTTCCTGTCGCGCTGGTAACTTGACTCTCTTCATCCAAGTAGGCTAAGCGAGCTGCAATGTTTCATTTTCATTTAGCTTTCAGCAAAAGGAGTTTTCTGTGTCTAAAATCTAACAAAAAAAAACAACGACAAAAACAAAACAGAAGCATAAAATAGCACATATAGTTTTGTGTAGAAAAAAAAACAAAACAAAAAAGCATGGTGAGCTAGAATAATGCTACAACAGCACGCGATACTCATTGTGAGGGCTTTTGTTTTTCAGCAAACCATTTTTCTGGAGCGTGAGGGGCTTTTCTTTGCTCAATACACACAAACACAAAACATCACACGGTTTGTGACCATTTTCGCTTTCAATCTTCAAAATGAAAGAAAAGCTTCAACCCGGGGTGGGGTGGAGAAGAAGCTGCACCATTAGCGCGATGGAGTAATCAAGTGAGGCTTTGACCGGCTTAGTGTGTGTAATGGAGTCATGGATTACAGGGGTGGGGGTGAGAAGGGTGCGGAGGATGGGATACCCAAATAGAAGCGTGTGGAACATGAAAACATTAGACGAAAATGCAAACTCTCACTATTCTTCGCGTTATTTCGGTTTCCCTCTCGATCGTTACCTTCCATCCGCAACTACTTACATTTTTCCTCTACGGTATAGAGCGAGGTTAGCTTTTTTCGATTTTCTTTTAGTGCTTTCGTGCTACAACCCCCAACCCCCTACCCGCAAAGCTACTGACAAATGAGAAAGAGAGAGAGAGAGCGCGCGAGAGAGAAACAATGGAGGGTTGAAAAGATATACGGGGCTGGATGTAATCATGAATGCCGTCATCGGTTTCATGCGCGCCGTAAAAATGAAACAAATGGTACCGAAGAAAAGGGGATAGGGCGGAAGAGGGACGAAACGCCCCAAAACAGAATGAAAAGTGAACAAAGAAAACTCACTAAAGCGAGACATGTACACACATACACAGAGACTCATTCGCGCTGCCAATGGAATTTCCGTAGTTTTTGTTTTTATGTTTTTTTTTTTGTTTGGTTGTTGTGTGCGCCACACGATATCTCACACGACGGGGCTGCCCTTGTTTGTTCCTTTAACCGTGGTGGTCATGCGATCCCCATTCGATCACTTTCCGGGGATGGATTCATTTTACTTTCGCGTGACGATGGTGGAGCATTCGTTCCTATTTGTTTTATCCTCCCCCCCCTTCGACACATATGCCATCTATGTTATTCATGTTGCAAATATGCGATCCATTTTTGTGAAATGAGAGAACAAAAAAAACGGCATAACAACAATGGTTGCTTTGTTACCGTGCGGGTACCGGCAACTTTCTTTGTGTTTGTCATTTTAACCGGCTGGCAATGTCACACATATGGGGGGATGAATCATGCTGTGCGTAGTATATGATGAATATTTTAATAAGACAAACATTTTATACTTCAACTTCTTAAAACAATGAATTTAAAACATTCTTTTACAATGAGAAAAGTTCTTTTTTCCAACATATAAATTTTTAGCACTTGAGTCAACTGTCATCAGAAACACAATTTCATGATCAAACACAATAGAACACCTACTTTAAAAGTGTGAGAAAAGCACGCACACTCGTGAAATTATTCCGACGTTTAAATGCAACCTTCTAATCATCACAATTTCAACAATCGTAAAGTAAACACGTCGAGTAAAATGTTTATAAAACACAACCATACAACACACACACACACACAACCGAATCATCCTTGGCACAAAGAGCTGGACTAAACAATGAATCACAGGCTTTTTAGTTGGTGTATGTGTAGATATAGCGGATGCGTACAAGTGTGTGTGTAGCCCACGGAAATAGAAGACCCTTCAAAGGGGGGCCCCTTTGAAAATAAATTACAATCTGAACATGCCTGTACACACATACGCATTCGTACACCACAAGTGCATATATTCACCCCCACACCATGATGCAATGGTCACAACGGTAGGGCGCACGTGCGCACACACACCCTTAGCTCTGCATGGGACGGAGAAGGGTTTTTTTTCGCGTGAGTAGTATGTGTAAGTGTGTTTGTGTTGAGTTGTGTTCGTGTGTATACTAAGAAGTGTGCTTGGTTTGCTTTGATTGGCGAGATGGTTTTCCACCGAGTGTTTTTGTTCTGAACGTACCTATATTCATATTTATCTTACGCTGAGAAAATACCAACCCTCTACGCCCCATATGACGGGTGGAATGAAACGGTGTTTGGGGTTTATTGAAACGAAAGCAAAGATTACGATGTACAGTGCGGGTTGGTTGGCTGGCTGGGTTGCTGGGTTAGAGACTGATGCCGTACTCATATAAACATGATTAAAACTCACTTCCACTGTGTTCCATCGTGACCATCGGGAACCTTCTATTGCTTCTTTCTCCCTCTCTCTCTCACTCTCGTTCTCGTGCTTTGCGTATGGTGTAGTGAGGTTGAACGAGACTCCAGGGGGAGCTGCTACGGAACCGCCGACTGTTGTTGAGGTGGCAATGAGAAGGGGGTTGTTTTTTTTCGCTACCCCACCATTAGCACATTTCCCCGTGCCCCCGTGCATTCTGTGTTTGATCACCTTGTACACATTTCCCTTTTTTTCTCGTTTTGCACGGCCCAGCGCGTTTCAATTGACTTCCGTTACGGCGGCACAAAACCCATACACACACACACACGCTTTGAACACAAACCCCTTTTTTTGCTGCCCCGCACAATGTAAGGGCGTGGACAGAACGAATGGGGAAGAAAAAAGTGATAGATTTTCACCAGAACGCAATAGAAATCATTCGTAGCACACAAGACATTCTAACTTAATTCAGGCGCCTCATTATTTACTCATACCCATACACTCTCTCATTCACATACACGTACACACTGGGTAGCATTTGTAGCTAGGATGACGATGCAACAACATAAACTCAACCATAATATTTTCCGTACATAATATTGGAATCTTTTCTATACTTTCTTTATCACATTATTCACTGCCACCCTTTACTCACTACCCTCTAAAATCGACTAGATGTTTTTTTTTCCTTTTTTTCTCTTTAAAAATGCTCACACTAAATTTTCACATCCGTAAATTATTTATTAACTACTTATCGTCTCACTACACATAAACACCCAGTCCCACACACTACACTCACACACAGCACACGTACGCGAAACGTAACACACAAACACAAAACCGCGGATAAAAAATCACCACACAATAGGAGCTGCCTCAGTTTGCTCACCTTCGGTAGAAGAATTTGTATTACGATTGAAGAAAATGCGTACAAACGCATTACACTTTTATTTTTATCGACGACCAAATTTGTTGTTGCTTTTTAATGTTCAGTAGTATGCATTAACAAATAGTTTCTCTAGCAAAACGGACCACACTCCAATGTTGTTGCTTCTTGCGAAGTATAACAATGAATGAGAAGCAGTAGCGAGAAATGAAAGTGAGACACCGTATGGGAACGTGTTGTGTGGTGGTCTATGAAAATGTACGACCGAACACAAGCCACAGTGGAAACGGACAACGAACGAATACGTTAACGTCAAGGTATTAAATTAATAAACAATAGAACAACGCAAAATTAATCTAACTATTCAATAGAAAAATATAGCATAGAAAAAATCTTTTTTTAAAATATTTCTCATATCTTATTTAGGTTTGATACGACATTTCAGGACACAAAATAACTCATAATTGAATCTTTAAAAGCACAAAATTAACAACAAATAGCGGGTTTGCTCAATCCAGAAACCAGTCACCGAACAGATAAATTAGCAAAACTACAAAATTTTACACAAATTACGATTTTAAAACCAGTTTTATTTACAACTTTTGAAAAAGTTCGCACTGGAGCGTTTATGTCATTCAACTATCCACCGTTGGCGGGCCGTCCCACTGTCATCGAGTCGGTTGTCAAACGCTTGGAAAATGGTTGGCCGCAATAATCACGCGTAACATACACTTTCTTTACCTAAACGAAACAGGATTATAAACTACAGCTGAGGAAGTTATTTAACCCCGAGTTAAGTAAATGTGTGCCGATAGACTTATAACGAACCGAATGCCACTAAGCTTGGGCATCTAACGCGCAAGGAACACAAGTAACAGTGCTACCATTTCCCGGGCTAAGCTGCGTTACTGTCGCTGTACCTTTCGCACCCTTTCGGAAGTGGTTGCAAATTATGCTTCAAACATAGCGAATCGGTTGAAAGTTATCATCTTGTCTTTCGTCGCACCTGGAAGGGAAAGAAGAAACGTTCAGAACACACCAAGACGATTGGTGTGCATCGCCTTGAAATTTTGTTCTGTTCGCGTGCTAGCTGGAAAAGTGAAATCCGTTCGTGTGTGCGTGTGTGTGCGTGCGTGTGTGTGTTTTTACTCCCAAAGGGAAACTACTAGCGGCTCACAGTATGTGGCAGGTGCGGCGGTTTAGTCTGTAAATAGTTGCGCAGTTACTTACCGTCCTGTCGCCAGTTATTGGCATTGTGTTGCTGTTTGATAAATTTCGGTCCAATAACTGGTGATAAGGTTTGGTGTGTTGGTTTTCGGGTGTTCATTCCACGGAAGCAATCGAGAATGGAGTTCTCGCAGCCACCGCCGTCAGTTGATGCCGCACCGTCGGTACAACATTTCGCCAACCCGCCGCCCATCAACCGGATCCTTAGCTACCAGCATCCGCAACCACCGAAGCAACAGTTTAACTTCTACCACCACAAACCGTACCACCACTTCAATGGGTTTCGTGGCGGTGGCCCCATGTCGCAGGATGATTTCGATGGCAAGCGGCTTCGGAAGTCTGTGATGCGTAAAACGGTTGACTATAATGCTTCCATCATCAAGGCACTTGAGGTTAGTAGGAAGCAATTGGTGATCGTTGATCGGTTAACTTAGGCAACATTCGATAACGATGGTATTCTTGTTTATTTCCATGTTTCCATCAGTGTCGCACCTGGCAACGGGATCATCGTGACAGACGTGCCCTGCAGCCGGAGAGCATCTACATTCCCGAACTGTTGCCACCGCCAAGCTACATGGACAATCCAAGCAATGCGGTCACGACCCGCTTCGTGAAGACAGCAACGAATAAAATGCGCTGTCCGATCTTTACGCTCGCCTGGACCCCGGAAGGACGCCGACTAATTACTGGGGCGAGTTCCGGCGAGTTTACCCTATGGAATGGGCTTATGTTTAACTTCGAGACGATTCTACAGGTATGATGAAACGGGATTTAAAAAACAATTTGTGAAGTTCCCCATTTTGTATCAAAACAATCGTTGATCGGCTTTATTATATTAATGTTTTATTCTCTTTCTTTTATTTCTTTTTCTGGCCTAACACAACAGGCACACGATGTGTCCGTGCGTACGATGGTGTGGTCACACAACGACAACTGGATGGTAACGGGCGATCATGGAGGATACGTCAAGTACTGGCAGTCGAACATGAACAACGTGAAGATGTTCCAGGCCCACAAGGATCCGATACGTGGAATCAGGTACAGCAGTGGAAGTGGTTGCAGTCACTGTGGCACCATTAGCAACAGTAGCGGCACCACCATCTTCGTGTGGCCATCGTCTGTTGCGGGCATCAGACGTTGCCGCTTGGGGTTGCAGTTACGGCTTCTCACAAGGGCACGACGGGTGCAAACGACGTTGGCCGCTTTCATGCTGCTAATATTCCTGCCATTGCTCGTTCGACTAAGTATACTCTTATCTCTCTCTCTCTCTCTCTCACTCTAGTCTCTTCACAATCTATCCTTTTCTGTATACGTGATCAACGTTTAGAACAATACACTACGAACATGGTGAATCCATGTTTTGCTGTATTTGCGAATTTGCTATTCTTCTTTGTTGACTAAGTTCTAGAACAGTTTTACAAAGATAGTTACGGGAAATTTTTGATTTTCCTCTTGAAACGCACTTAAGTTTCAAAGTGCGTACACCAATTGGTACACCTGATGACACTGGGATCTGTCTTTAGTTTTTGCTTTTGTCTCTTACCATCATCAGCATTTACGGTTAACGATTTTGTGGACCAACATGCACGGCAAGGTCTTCTGTTTGCCTGTTTGCGGTTTGTAAAACCAAATCATAATACAAAGACTGTGGATTTATTCGAAATTTGTACCTGAAAATAAAGTTAATATACGACTTTTGCTTAACTTATTTAACATCAAACGTTCCCTAGGAAGACACGCACACACACACCAAACTGGCCCTTTGAAAGAGCATGTGAAAATGTTAGCGTAAAAATAAATTCCTCACTCGTTTGTTCACGTGTGTGTTGGGCTGGCTGTGTTTTACAGAACCGAAGGAAACAAATAAAAGGAAACGAAATAAAGTAATGAAACAATGCTAATTTTTACACCAAATAAAAACACAATAAATGGAAAGTTCAAATAAAGTGTTCATATGACACGGAGATAACAGGAAAGGCCTTCGCCTTAGTGCAAAATTATGCGCCATGCTTTGTACAGTTCGAAACTAGCTGAATAAAGTTCCCATAAAAAATATCTCATTTCGTTCGTTTTCGTACCGGAAAGTCGGTGCGAACACGACCATATAAAACCCGAACCTTGCGTTGTTGTACTTTTACTTGTTCTGATTTTCCGTTTTCTGAAAGTTGCGGCCGAATATTGTTCTCATATTTCTTTCGAGTGTCCGTTTTTGTTGTTGACGTGCCACATTAAAATTTTCGCGCCACAGGTGAAAGAAGAATGTGAAAATAAACATAAAACACCGACCATGTTCTGAGGGTTCCATAATCACCGTGGCCATCACCAAATCGCCTGTTGTGTTCCAATGAATTTTGGTCCTTGGGAGCACAAGTGATCGACCGAAATCTGTTCAGCATACACTTTATTCTGTTCTGTAAAACAGCCGTATATTCATTTATTCAAACACTTGTCTTAAGTCCGGACGGATTATACGTAGCAAAACAAAACAGGATATTAACAGCATAGAAGCAGCAATGGGGGGGGCCGCATTTCGACGTTCATGAAAGTACAGCAATTGACTAACATTCTCTTCTCTCCCTGGGGGATGATATATTTTATCCCACTTCCTGTTCTGTTTCCTTTCTTTTCCATTTTTTGTTCCATAAACAGTTTCAGTCCGTCGGATTCAAAGTTTGCAAGCTGCAGCGATGATGGTACGGTGCGGGTGTGGGATTTTCTACGCTGCCAGGAAGAGCGAGTCCTGCGTGGACACGGTGCCGATGTCAAGTGTGTACACTGGCACCCGCAAAAGGCACTGATCGTGTCCGGCAGCAAAGACAACCAGCAACCGATCAAGCTGTGGGATCCCAAGTGTGGCCAGGCGCTCGCTACACTGTAAGACGAAAACCCGATTGTCCTTTCGCATGCGTTTCCGGTGTATTAAATCGCTCGTGTTTTTGTTTTCTTCCCCAGACATGCCCACAAATCGACGGTGATGGATTTAAAGTGGAATGATAATGGTAACTGGCTGGTGACGGCTTCCCGCGACCACCTGTTGAAGTTGTTCGATCTGCGAAATCTCAGCGAAGAGGTACAGATATTCCGTGGCCACAAGAAGGAAGCGAGCGCGGTATCGTGGCATCCGATACATGAGGGTCTGTTTGCTTCTGGCGGATCCGATGGGTCGATCCTTTTCTGGAACGTTGGGTATGTATTGGAAGCAATGCAGTACACTTGGTCGATGGTTCACCTTCTGATGTGCGATCGTTTGTTCACAGCACCGATAAAGAGGTTGGCAGCATCGATATGGCACACGATAGCATCGTCTGGACGTTGGCATGGCATCCGCTTGGGCATATACTCTGTTCGGGATCGAACGATCACACGGTAAAGTTTTGGACGCGCAATCGTCCCGGCGATCAGATGCGTGACAAGTACAATCTGAATACGCTGCCCGCCAGCCTGGCCGGGTTGGACGAGTGCGAGCTGGAGGAACACATCGTTATACCGGGTATGGGCCCGGAAGATAAGGTGGACATCGTGGAAAGCATAGCCACGAAGGAGGCGGGTCCGATTCCGGGCCTAGATTTAAATCTGAACAGTTTTAATGAGAAAATGCGCGAGAAGAAGATACCGTACAGTAAGCCCATCCCGCGCAACTTCCAGGCGCAGTGGAATGAATCGAGCAAGCTGGACGATCATACTACCGCGGCGGATGAGATAAAGGAAGTGATCTCGCAGATCGTTGACAGTGGACCGATGGCACCGAAGAAACCGCTGCCGACCGCCATTTCGTTGTACGAGCGTACGATCGCGGTAATACGTAAGTGGTCCAATATTCGTGTGGGGGAATATTTTCAGCCAGACAAACTAAAACCATGGTCCGAACGTTCTATTTTCAGCGGATAGTCCACTGGAGCAAGCGATTAGTGACGGGACGGACGCCCTAAATCGATTCATCGAGCACGGTGGCATACCTGAGCTGCATGACATATTCCCACCGTTGGAAGAACCGGAAGCACCATCGAATGGAGATGAGGAACAACCGCCGAAACCACCTGCCAAACGAGCACGGCTCGACGTTGAACCAAAGTTCTTTTACGGCCCGCTACCGTTCATTGTGGATCCGCCGGAGCAATCGCGTGATTCAGTCCACTCGGTAGAAGATGCGGCGTCACGATCGAAAGATGATCCCGCGTTTGATCCGAAGCTTCCGTCGCTGTTGCAGCTGGATGTAAATCCACCGGTAGCCGTACAGTTCAACACGAGCGATCCGGTAGACGTTGGGGCAAATCGGAACAACTGGAAGGGACGGGAACGGGACAAGCATCGGGAAAAGCGTGATCTCGAGGAGGACAAAAAGATCTGGAAAGAGTACAATGATCGCAACTGGGACGAGGAAGATGACGATTCGGTGATGATCGTGGAACCGCCATCGTCCTCAACTGCCATGCGGTCCGATACGCCCGTTAGTCAGAATACCAACAGCAATGGCCAGTGGATGTCGGAGTACGATAACGATCTACCACCTGGACCACCGCCCGGAATGCACGGTATGGCACCGTGGCAGATGGCGAACAATGGTGGCATGCAACATCCGGGTGGGATGCCACCGTTTGGAGGCGGATTCGGCGATGACGATGGTGGACGAGCGATGGACGCATTTAATCTACAACGACCGCCACCACCAATCCCGGGTGGACCGCCTCCTTTCGGTAATCCGAATCCATTCGCCATGATGGGTGGCCAGAATGAGGACGACGGTTGCTTTCCTAACAACAATAACAACAACAATAATCATAATGTCGGAAATCATAGGAACGAATTCAATCGGAATGACGATTGGATGCGCAACGATGGTGGTGGAAACCACAGGGGTAACCATCGAAATAGAGGCGGTGGTAGAGATTTCCGGGACGATCGAGGCGGTCGACGGGATCGCGGGTTTGGAAGGCGGAGAAACTAAAAGTCGATCGTTAATGTGTCTCGTACCTCGTTGGAAGGTTGTACGGATGGGGCATTGATGTGTGATTGTTAAAGAGGGGGGGTGGTCGTTTATTCGTAACAAAAATATAGCATTTAAGAATCAATATGCTAAGTTCCCTTGTACAAATGACTGTTCCCGATGTAGAAAATAGAACGAATAAAGAAGATGAGTCTTCATGGATAACAGATCTTCATGATAGCTTTGCGGCAGTGAATCAGCCGACAGTAAGATACGATCAAGAATGAAGATTGTATAAAGATTCAAGATTTTGTAGGGAAGGGAATAACGTTTGCTCCAGATGATTTTCATTTAACATCATTACTATCGTGCTATCGTTTTGTGGATCGTCTTTTTTTTGTCTAAAATTTACATAAAAAACTAAATACCGTATAGTGCAAAGATTTTGTAGGGCAGGGGATAAGGTTTGCTCCAGGTGATTTTCATTTCACATCATTACTACCGTCCTATCTTTTTGTATAGGACTACCGTCCTATCTTTTTGTATCTTTTTGTTTCCGTATAAATTAACACAATAAACTAAATTCCGAATTGTGCAAAGGTTCTGCATCATTTCTAAACCATTTTGAAACATTGTAATTGATAAAAACGGTTCAATTTGAATTAGACGCCATTACTGTATCTGGCAACACTGTCACGTGGCGCGATTGCATCGTGGTTATCGTGTCCATTTTTTTATTCAAACTATTGTTTCCTGCTTGATAATTTTTGTAGGAAGAATTAAGATTAAAAAAAAACAACTTTTTTACATTTCTTTCTGCTTATCATAGTATAAATATAATAATTTTGTAAATAAATAAAAAAAGCTATCAAAATGTCAACCAGCTTGGTCACTGTCGGTGCCGAATGTGCGAACGCAGTGCATCGCTTTTGTTTACGTCGTCGGTACTTTCGCTTGCGCCAAACATCGCTAAAAAGATAGATTTCGCGTCCGCTTTTCCACTTTCTGTGTCCAACTGTCCGTCTGATGACATCCTCCCAGGATGCGTGCTACATATCCCTGCTGGGACTGGCGGAATACTTTCGCACTTCGACTCCGCCAGATATCAAGAAGTGCATCCAGTGCTTGCAGGCATTGTTTACGTTCAAGCCACCGCTAAAGGTGGAAGCCCGTACGCACCTACAGCTCGGGCAGATACTGATGGCCTACACAAAAAATACCGACCTAGCAAAGAACCATCTCGAGCAAGCGGTTAGTAGGAGAAGAATGCCTGCTTTAGGTTCGGGCAAATTATAAATGCTTCTGTGGCTTCTTTTCAGTGGATCCTTTCGGAAAACATCAACAACTTTGACGATGTAAAGTTCGACACGGCCAGCTTGCTCGCACAGTTGTACCAGCAGCAGGATCAAAGTTCACTCGCAAAACCAGTGCTACGGAAAGCGATCGAATTGTCCCAGCACAATGTTTACTGGCACTGTAAACTTTTGTTCCAGCTGGCGGTAAGTGGTCGCAGCTATGGAAATCAATTTCATTTGTTTTAAGCAATTCTTCCAAACAAAAACAGCAAACGCACGCCACGGACAAAGAATACACGCTTGCCTCGGAACTGCTGGCAGTGGGAGTTGAATCAACGGACGAATCGAACGCGACGTATCTGAAGTCATTGTTTCTGTTGAGCCGCGCCATGATAATGATGATCGAGCGAAAAACAAACGATGTCCTAGCGATACTGAGCCAAGCCAGCCCGATCATCGACCACTCCATCCAGAACTTTCATCTGAAGGAGTACCTGAAGGTGTTTTTCTACGTACTACAAGTGTGCCACTATCTTCAGCTGGGACAGGTGAAAACGGTCAAAACGAGTTTAAAAATGTTGCAGCAAAGCATTCAGACGATCATTGCACCGAACTGGCCATCGGATGAACAAATCTTCGGACAAAACAACACGGAAATGTTTATGTGGCTACCGAAGGAGCAGCTGTACGTGCTCGTTTACCTGGTCACCGTGTCACACTCCATGATGGCTGGATACATGGACAAGGCGCAGAAGTACACCGAAAAGGCTCTGACCCAAATCGAGAAGCTTAAATGTAAGGTTGCGTGTAACCGAGTGTTTAGACGAATTTAAAACTAAATGTTTGTCCTTTTTTTCATTCCATCTTCCCAGCGCAAGAAAACAAACCGATCTTGGCAGTGTTTCAGATCATACTGCTGGAGCACATCATCATGTGCCGGTTGGTGATGGGTAACAAATCGCTAGCAATCAAGGAGATCGCACTGGCCAAGGATGTGTGCCTATCGTCTTCAAACAAGTTTCTACTGAAGAAGCACGCGCCACAGCTGCACTGTTTGTTGGGCCTGTACGCAATGTCCACCAGCTTGTTTGAGCATGCGGAAAAGCAATTTTACGCCTGCATCCAGGAAACGACCGAACGGGAGCTCAAACTGTTTGCCAACCTAAACCTTGCCATCGTTTACTTGCGGACGAAGCGGGAGCAGGATCTGCGCAACATTCTCGAGCAGATACAGCAGGAAAATTCGCAATGCTCCAACAGCCAGGCACTGATGGGAAGTTTCTACTACGTGCAAGGATTGAACGCATTCCACAAGAGTAGCTTCCACGAGGCTAAGTAAGTAGCGGGATTTTATCGTTGTAATTCGTTATACACATTGTAATGTTACTTTTCATCATCTTCCAACAGACGCTTCCTGCGTGAAACGCTTAAGATGGCAAACGCGGAAGATCTGAACCGACTGACGTCCTGTTCGCTCGTACTACTGAGCCACGTGTTCCTTAGCATCGGTAACTCGAAGGAAAGCATGAATATGGTTACGCCGGCAATGCAGCTGGCTTCCAAAATTCCGGACATACACGTACAGCTGTGGGGCAGTGCCATACTGAAGGATCTGCATCGGATGCTGAAGGAACCGACGCAGGAGATTGAAGCGTACAACAATCACGTCAACTTCTCCCAGAACCTAATTGCCGATCAGCTGAAGTGTACCAAATTTCCGGAACATGCGCTCATTAATTGGTTCCAGGGTGATCCACCGCTGCCGATGTTGTCCCAGGATCTGCTGGTACAACCGACCGCAACCATCGTAGCACCGGTGGCGATTGCTTCCGGTTCGGGAGTACCTATAGTGGTACAACAGCAGCAACAGCAACAGCAGCAATCGGGAGGAACGTATGTGCGATTACCAGGAACATTAAATCAGCAAATTATGTTCCAGTAGACGGGCCAACCAGTTGCCAGCCGGAACCGACTATACAGTAACTTAGTAAGTCACAGATTAAGTCGCATGCTGTAGAGATGGATAACCTGTCCAGGAAGGTATGGTTTTTGATCGCAGAGAGCTGTTTTCTGACTTCCCTGGTCGCTTAAGTACTCCCCCGAGGCAACATGAAAAAAAAATTGTGTACAGTACATGTTACTGTCTGCCTGTGTGGCAAAGGCAATGCGTGAAATAAGTGTGTAAATGAAATAAATTTTAACTCAAGCGTTTCGCTTTAAATTGTGCACTTTTTACTTACCTACTTAGGTATTCCCAAACGATACTAATATTTCACTGCGAAACAAGAACACTTTGAATGAAGGCGAAATTCGGGCGAAAAATGACTGACATTACGGGCGAAACAATGATCTTCCTGTGTTGTGAGTGGAACGGTTTGTAATTAATTGCTGTGCACAGGATCAGAAAGATGATTTTCTTTTTACAATTTATGTAATTGACGAAATGAGACAAAAGGAAATAATTGTAAAATTAAATAAAGGGCTGATGTAGCATCAATTGGGGGGAGCACTGTATCATATTTCCCTTTGACAGCGCGAAAGATGCGTATGTGTGTGAGTATGCGTGTCGGCAACGTGTCAGTTGCATTTGTTGACAATTTTGCTAGGTCCATTTGGGGTGAGTTGTGGAAGCAGATATCCAGTTACAGCTGTTGGATATTCTTCAGCAGTTTTTACAGCACATTCCCAAGCACAAGAATAATCATATCTTGTGTTAGATACACGAATAGTTTATACAAATTAGACAAGACCTCATAGAGCGATGGCAGTGTAAGTGAAGGGGTGGTGCTACTAGCGTTTGAACCACATTGTATCGTACTTTCACATGTATTTTCTCCTTCCAGATCGAAGGTAACCTTTAAGATTACACTCACATCCGATCCGAAGTTGCCTTTCAAGGTGTAAGTTACTATTCAACCTGCTTTAAACCACTCCGTACACGATGTAATACAAACGGTGTTTCTTCCGCTAACTTCCCGCATTCCAGGTTAAGCGTACCGGAAGCGACACCCTTCACGGCAGTTCTCAAGTTTGCCGCAGAAGAGTTTAAAGTGCCACCAGCAACGAGTGCCATCATTACGGACGATGGCATCGGTATTAATCCGCAGCAAACTGCCGGTACCGTGTTCCTCAAGCATGGTTCCGAGCTGCGGTTAATTCCCCGGGATCGTGTCGGAAGCTGTTGAATGAGCTGCTTGCAAGAGAGGTATTGGTTTCTTTCGCTGCTCTTGACGTAATTATGTGATACGCAACTGAACATCCGCGCGTCCGCTCTGTGCGAAAGCATTTTTATTAATTGTTATTCTGCTTTTTTTTTCTTCATTTGCTGTGTCGATTGAAATAAATATTTTTCTTCATAACGTAAGCGCCTTAAGTTCAACCCCGGTTTCCAGCCACCTTTCTACGACACTTGCTGACGTATCCAGTGTAGAAATTTGGAAACGTCGGTAAACACGGAATATTGGTTCGGATCGCAAAGGAGCAAATTCCGACGCTGTGCACTGATTGATACGATGCCTCGCACGTGATAGCGTGAACCCTCGGCAAACACTAATCCACCACCACTGTCACCGTTGCACACGGAGTTACCTGCGAAAAATGATAGGGAGCGGTGTCAGAAAACTTTTTCTTTGCCATCGTCACCCACTACTTACCATCCGCATGTCCGGCGCAGAAAGATTCCCCTACTGCAAGCACACCATTAAACTGAACATTACGCTGGGAGCACATTTTCTGCGAGACGACCGGAACTTCGAGATAGTTCAGCACATTGCTGATCACTCCATTTCGGTTAAAGCCCCAGCCGGTAACTTTACCTTCGCGACCATAGAACGTACTGATGTCTACCGTTCGGTTGTACAGACAGACGGGCTTTATGAAGCTGTTGTAGGTGATGTTACGCTTGAGACGAAGCAAACCTATATCCGTCGTGTACATTACCGGATTGTAATCCCGATGTATGATGACCTCATCGGCGGTACGATAAAAATGATCATCAATCGTACTGATGTCAATGATACCCGTGTACACCCGAAACAGGTCCACGTCGAGCGTTTCATTGGTGTTCTGACGTGTGACACAGTGGGCGGCCGTTAGGATCCAGCGTCTTCCAATGATGCTTCCACCACACTGATACTCCTGTTTCAGTTATAAATAGGTATGTATATATTCAGGAATAATTTTACTTGCAAATGTGTGTCACTCGAGAAATACTCACCTCGTCGAGATAGATCGCTACGTGCCACGGATGTTCGCCTTGGTTAGATGCCATTCCACCGATAATTCGCGATCGTATGCGAGTACCGAGGGGTTCTAAAACTGTAGCACATTCGTTCTTTTCCAATGGCCAACTTGAACTATCGTACTAAATTAACACAAAAAAAAACGATCAGTTAATGAGGTGGGATTTTCTTCTCTCTTCAAAAAAAACATGTCTTACCGTATCCTCCATTGATAGTTGGGGTACGATGCGCCGGTTTCCCACCGGTTCGGTACGCTCCGTGGTGGTAGTTGTCGTTCTCCGGTAATTATTTTCCTGCGGTTCGTTCAACACACGTCGTTTTCGCTGCTGACAATGGTTGTGACCGTTAAAGTTCACCTCTACGACATCCGGTATCGGGCCCATCTGATTGTAGCGGATGAAGAAGTTTAACTCTATCTCTGCATCCTTCGCCAGGATGAAGGTTCGATTTTCGATCCTAAACCGCACACTATCATCCGTTGTCACCTCACCGAATGGGTTCTATGGGACAGAAAGGGAAGGCGTTACATAAACGAAAGTGTCCTTTCAAGCTCCTCTCCCTCATTCTGCCCTTCATTACCCCTACCCCCAACATGTACACCGGTTGATCAAACACAATCTCGATCAAGGCACGATCAACCGTGTTTTCTGCTACGAGTTGAATCACCGCATCCCAACGTCCCGAAGATACGATCACACCGGTATGTATCGCTTGGCAGGACGAGTTGAACTGATGTGCCGGTACCGTAGTTCCATTTCGTGCGTGTACCTCCGGTTGACTGGTGCTGGATGAACCTTGCCCAGGAGATCCTATCCATGGATCACGGAAATTCCTTATTAGTGGTCTACGGAAGAAAGAATGTTGCGTATCAGGTGAAGATCGACTCTGTCCACTGGTTTGTACCTTAAATTGTTTACCGGACAAACCGTAACACCGTTAACCTCAATTCGAACGACCGTCGGCGGAGTAACGGATGTGTAGGACACCTCCAATGGAATCCTCACGACGGTTCCAGCGCGCAACGGATACGTAAGATTTGCAATGTGAAAGCTGTGATGATCGATCGTACTGACTCTTCCGAAGTAATTCTGATTTGAATATAAATGCATACATTATCAAAACAATTATCATAAATAATAGTTTCCAATAGGCATTAAGCGTCGTGCTACTTCTAGGGTGTGATCGCTAACTAGACGTTTCTGCGAAAAGCGATGACGTTCGACCACTTGCAACTACTACCAGTACAAAATGCAAGATTTCTCTTCACACTACTGCAGTGACTCACTATGCATCACATCAGGGTCGATCTATGATCACCTCTTTGGCTAGTGAATTAGTATTGGAAAAGATATTCCTTTTTCCTACAGCAACATCTTGCATTTGGAGACGTTCAGGTGTGATTTTAATAGAAATGCAACAAACTGCACGCCATTTTTGCTCCATACTCCATTGATAGCCTTTGCCTTGGCAAGCCTTTATCAAATGAAATACTGCATCATTTCCATCGGTGCACGACATTACGTACGTATTATTTGTAAACACGAACCACACGATCACGAAGTTGCAATGGCGCAACTACTATAATAAGGTGCGATCGGGGTGCGATCTAGCAGTTCACAGAAATCCTTTCACCAGTATATCCGCAATATCTTACCGTGAGTTGTTCCACTTCACGATCAAACTGCACTACCAGCTGCACGTAACGGATCGTTATGTTGGGACGTAATACAAGCGTTCCTTCGTACTGCTTCCGATATGCGTCTTCATGATCGATCGTAAATAGATCACTGCAACTTGTTGCCTGTGGCGTTGGTAAACGAACTTCCGCACTTTGACCCATGCGTACGTAAGTGGCCAGTGTACAGACGGGTGCACACAACAGCACAACGTAAAACATTACCGTGCTGGGAATCTTTAGTCTGCTACTGTGGTGAACCATTTTAGCTGGCCGTAATAGCTCCTTACTGGTCGAAGATCACGGACCGAATGAGTTAAGATCGGTGGCGTACTGCAATGCCAGCATCGAGCGCGCACCAAACACGCTTGTCCGATAATCCCGACCCTTTGGATTGATAATGGCGCCAAGCATTTCAATCAACACGCGTTCCCTCTCTGTTTTTCTCTCTTTCTCTCTGTCACACGTAACCCTGGTTAGACGATGATGGATGGGTGGATTAAGAGTATTACTGATTCAAAGGCTGACCAGCGCTCTTAATGGTGACGTATCGCCTCGGTCAAAGAACGCAATGTCGCCACTAGAGTGACGTCGGTGATAAGCCTAGAATTATCGGTTTGAGAAACCGTGCGAATCTGTACTACAGTTTGTGAGCAATAAGAAAACATCCAATACGTAATCTTCGTAACATATGGGTAACATTTTTATTTTGTTACTAAATTATTCCAGTAATCTACATATTCTTAATATTATAAACATTCGTGCTAGTACTATTTTTCCCCAACATTATCATCGACACTACACAGCTACATAAGACTCCTTATCCAGGATGTAAATTTAGCCGCATCCGTAAACACGACGTAATGTTTCGAGTCACAGCGGAATCGATCCTGTAGTGCCGCACTGACCGACACTATGCCCCGCAGATACCACAGGTTGTTGTGCTTAAACACCATACCACCGCCACTGTCACCGTTACACACCGAGGTACCATTCTTGAACCCGGCACAGAACGATGTGTCCGAGGTGACCTTGCTGAAGAAGTCCCGGTTCGACCAGATGCATGTTTCGTGCGCTACCACCGGCATCTGGGCGAAGGAAAGCCTCGAACTGACCAAACCGTGCTCGTTATATCCCCAACCCGGCACTAGCCCAATCTTGTTGATCAGCGCCTTGTAGTCATCGTCAAAGTTCCACAAACAGACGGGCCGCACAAAGTTGCTATACTTAACGTCTTCTTTCAGTACGAGGACAGCAATATCGTTGAAGAACCGCTCGTGCTGATACTGGGCCGGGATGTGGATCGTACGGATCTGGGCATCCTCTTCCGGGCCGTTCCATTTGCCCAGATCAATCTTACCGAAGTACAGTAGCAAACTGCCAGCATCGACCGGTTTGGTGCTTTTCTCCAGTGTCACACAGTGCGCTGCAGTGATGCTTGCCCGGCGCGATATTAACGTAGCGCCGCAGAGATACTTTAGCTCCGTAACCGTACTCCGGTACAGGGCTCCGTGCCATGGGAATTGACCCCGTTCCGATACAGTACCGTGCGTTACTAGTGGGTTTGCCTTCGGGACAACCGTACCACAGATGTCTCCCTCGTATTTGTTGATGTAGTGCGTTTGGGTAGACTTTGGTGAACTGTCCTGCTGAAGAAATGCATAATCTCCGGCAAAGTATTGATCGCGATTGCTGGTCGGAGTAGCCGCTGTGACCGAAATTGGAGCTAGAGTGGTGAAACCTTTGTCAGCGATCAGTGGAACACTGGAGACACGCTTCGTGACACTGGCACTCTCCGATACAAGTGATCTTGGCGTTGGTTGATCCCATTTACGCTCGTCGGCGATCGGTCGGTAGGTTGTCGTAGTGACACGTCTATTCGCAACTCTGTGACTAGAATGAAGAAGAGAGCACATATTATCGAACGCATATTTTATCAGATCTCAAACGCCTAATGATTCTACCGATCGGTGTCGTGATCCTTCCCATCCACACTTCCAGTTGAGCTTGACAAGTGTTCCACATGGTCATCTGTGTTGAATCTGGGTGGATACACATCGCCAGAGTGTGCTGGCGAATCGTGGGAGCTCTTCGCATCAGTAGCTCTGGTGGCCACCGTACTACTACTGCGCGAAGAGCCTAAGGAACTAGAGGAGTACAGGGGCTGTACGTGGGATTCTACGGGAGGATGCGTTACGTGGGAATTGATCGGTTGTACTACGGGTGTGTAGACATCGGCAATAATGTCATCAGTTTCGCTAGACGTTCTGTTACAACAACGAGGGAACGGTTAATGGCTACTACAGTCTTGAACTACCAATGCTACTTACGCTACTTGCGGATTGCCATAGTTCGTTCCAGCTGGTCGGGCATTCGGCCGTACCGGATTTTGGCGCGTTTCCGTACAAATGTTCTGTCCATTGAACCGGATCTGACGCAGCAATGGAACCGGTCGGTCCGGTGCGTAACGTACGAAGAATTTAACGATCACTACCTCACCTGCCCGCACACGGTACGATTTGTCCATGATGTGGAAATGGACATTATCGTCCGTGTTGTACTGCCGCAGGAATGTCTGGAATGGGAAATGAGGAAGGTTCATTACGGTTTATCAAACCACAAAGAGCTTTTGTTCGATAACTAACCCCGAACGAAAGAACCGGTGAGGAAAAAATAATGTCCACAAAGATACCGTACAGGGGCACATTACTCTTCAGGCGTATTGTGCCGAACCAGGTGTCGTATGAATCATCGCGTTCGTCGTACGAAAACACTGCCGGACATGGAGACGTCTTTTGATGGCTGATCTTGACGCAGGCGCTAAGAATAGCTAACGCATAGAGTAGCTGCAAATGCAAAAGAACGCAGATTACATTAAGGAAGCGTGCTTTGTTTTGTTGTAATGTATTGAACAAACTGTTTCAATTAAAAACAAACTAGAACAGATCATTTAATCGACGCTTCATAACATCGCAATAGTGAGATTCCGTTTTGCCTGTTTTGCTACACCTACAGGCATTTCCGGTTCGATGTTTAATTGAATATGCGTATTATACAGTCAGCGGCCATCTCGCGTGTAGCGATAACCCCCTTGGCCCCCTTATATTCCACATCATCACGACACAAGATCACCCGCCCCCCCACCGCGCGAAATTAGCAGATCGTATCGAATAATAATCAATGATCATGAGTAGACACTTGCCAGCAAGCGCCAATACTTAGGACACTGTCGTTCTAGGTAAACGACGCGGCTTGGTGACTTCAACGGTCGGTAGAAGGGAAAGATACGGCTGCAAACTGAGCTTGATGTCAGCAGACAGGTTATCATAGGAATGGAAGAATCGATCTGCCAGACTCACATTGTGCACTGTTTGAGAATTGGTTCTTGATACGTACAAAATTTTCCACTGAAATACGATACTGCACTACTGTGGTGCGCAACTGCATTTGAAAGAAGACGAAATGGTCGAAAAACCTGTTCATATCGCACACAATGTTCGGTGAAATAGGAAACAATCATTCCAAACAGGTTCACTTTGTAGATCGCTATTAATATCAAGCTTCTTTAAAGGTTTCAAACACTCAAATCAATATGTATCCTGCTAATTCTTCACTAAAATGTGCATCAAATTGAATAGCTATAATTCACCTTCATGCTGCAATAAGTGACACAAAACACTATCCTAACGGCATTCGATTCGTGACGATCGGATTGCTTTACTGGTGTAACTTTGAACTTGTGCAGCTTGCACGACGACACTTTGGAACGAACAAACCACACCGTCCGGCTACGGCTACGACACTAAGAATGTAACTAGTTTTTGCTTCACCTGATCCCACTTGCTTCAAGTGTCTGCGATGCTTGATAGCACTCACTTGCATTTGTCTCTACGGTTACAGTGCGATCAGACATGCGTTCCGTACGGCTAGTCACAAGTCACTGTGACGTAGGTCGGTCACATTTTAACGCACATCAGTGTGCACCTTGAGGGATTCCCATTTCCATGCGGTTACCTGCAGAAGCTAGGAAAGTTTTTGGTTAAGATGTACTCGTCCCAATGAAGGTCACGGTTAGAGGTAAGTTACCTGTTTCTAGCGATCTCTATGCCACAAAGGGGCGCGCAAAGAGGTACTATTAAATGAGTTGCGGAGAAATGGTTTAAACGAAATGTGGTAATAAGTGGTACGAGATTTCATACCCGTTGCTCTCTCGTGTAAGATCGTGTAAGTCGTTATAACAAAAAATCGTCAATAAAAATATTCGTCAAGGTCATCTGGAAAGTTATGTGAATATCTAGGGTAATCCTCGTTAAATTCTTAAAGTCCTACTGCTACTGTTTGAAGGCAATTCTGGATTCTAACTGAAAAAAATCCAGTAGGTTCTTTTTTTCTTGTCAGTGTTGTTGTGATCTCTAGTGATCGTCAGTAATCTTCAAGAAGATAGACCTTTATCGTTTTTTTTCTGATTAACCGTTTCATCAAGAATTATTTATCCTTTTAATATCACAGTAAATCTGACATATAGCTGTCCAAGGATATACCGATAAAATGCCAATTTTGAATGAATATTTAGAGGTATTTGTTATAGTTTATATTGCTAGTTGGGATTAAGAACAATTTCAGTCTTAAAAACAATCCTTTTCAATTCGCACATGTTTGTGTATTTAATGTTAGTCTGTTACTAACACTGTTTTCCTGACTTCCAATAATTGTTCCCACCATTCTCATAAAGGCGTATCTAATTTAATTACCACAAAAATTCCGCTCCACGCCATCCCGCATATCGGCAGCTTCCATTGCATTCAATTCCCAAAAATGATTAAATTTCAGACGAAAGTTGAATTATGTACGTTCGAGTTCTAAGTGCTACGGGGAAACGAATAGCAAACCCATACCGTCTGGTCAATTCAATCCATTGCAACCAGCATTATATCTGATCTGCATCCGTTCGTTCGTATCCAGCGCCCATCCATTTAGATGAGGAGCCTTCGCTTTTTGGATGCAATGCACAATTAGCAAGCATAGCATAAAGAGCTACACGATGCCAGGGGCACACGAACAATTGCAAAGCAGGAGACGAACCGCCGCTAGCTTTTATCGACCGTCATATCTCTAGACCGGCGACCTCCGACCTCCAAACCACCATCGTGTACGGTGCCCATGCATGGTGTGAGACCGAATAATACGGGAACAACAATAACAATCACTGGTGCAACAACAACCACAACAAAAAATGCACCGTTGCACCCGGTTGCAAGGTCACTGCAGGGCGGGGGTACTGTTGCAACGGATTTGCAACCGGGAGGCACAGTTGCATCAAATCGGTGCTCCATTAATCTGGCAACGATTAGAAATTGAATTGCTAATGCCACCTCGTTCGCTCACTATCAACCGATGTGCGAAACGTGTTCGTAGCAAAAAAATAAAAATAAAAACGATGTTGAAAAAGAGAAGGGAAACCAAGGGGTAATAGTGCAATTTTCCGAACCTTGTTGAGCTGAATTGATTCGGCCGCTCTTTTGAACGCGCTCTTTTTGAACGTGTCGAAACCCGACCGGTTTTGGTTTGTGGTGTATGTTTCCATGGAAAGAAAACATAAATTGCAGGGTGGAAGAAAAGCAGGCGGAAAACTGATGAGCGAAGAAACCCCGTAAGGAAAACAAACGATTTTCCAGCAAAACCGGAGCGGTTGCCTGGTCGCTGATCAAAAGGAAAACAAACCGCATTGCGAGAGAGAGAGAGAATGTGAGTGAATGAGCGAATGAGAATGGAAGAGAAAATATGAATGGGAGAGCGCGAGAGCAAGCAATTTAAATTGATCGTTAATGAAAATGCAATTGCGAGCAGTTCGGAATTCATTTGCAGCAGCATTTATGACTGAAAAGTCAGGTGTAAAAAAAAAAACAAGTTTGAGCTGGTTTTACGATAGTATGTACACTTTGGTGGTTAAGTAAGACAATTTTATTTAAACAGTTGGCGTTTGCCGCAACCGGCATAGATGTCGTTTTGGGATTCTAAGTTGGTGATGTTTTTGCTCTAAATACTCACCATTTGCAGTGTAAAATTCTCAGTTCCAGCTGCGTAAGAGGGAGATGAAAATATAGCAAACAGCATAATGAGCAAGTGATAGAACAAGCTGGGAAAAAATCTAATCCATTCGGTCTCCCCAAACGGTGCAGGGCTTTTCGTGTGAAAATAGTTGATTTATTTTCGACATTTGTGGTAAAATGATAACATTTTACAAAGGTTAATATACTAAAAAATATACTTTTTTTAAATGCTATATGGTCCCATTTTGTCATAAAACACTATTAATATTTTATGACAAAACCCGGGTAGCAATATCAACATACCTTCCCGTTCTGTCTTATGACCTGCCAAAGCGAGAAAGCATGTTGGTTTGGTTGGTCGGGAAAGGTTTGGAAACACGATCCGAAGCATCGGAGGTTGTAATGCCGGATATCCAACGAGCTCTAGCTCTAGTTATATTAAAGTTTTAATAGTAAAATTTAAAAAATATGAAACAGAGTGTCTTATTAAACCGTGAAATTGAATCTTACTTAGAGTTAGGTTAGAAATCCGAGGATTTTTCAATTAAAATCATTTTATTTTTTTTTTTCTTCAGCTCATTTTGTATTTACTAACAGGACGTTCGAATTCCATATTGATAAGGATATTTATCACAATTGAACAGAAAGGAGGATAAGAATGCACATTCCATTCTACGTGGCAAACCCTGCAATTTTCCACCGACTGCATGCAAACTACACGCTCACTCTCAGCGCATCCGTTTGCGCTCTTCGTTTTAATGCTCTCTCATCAACCCCGAAGCCCCACGGCCGAACTGCTGATGCTGGAGAACACAGTTGATTTGTGACCGTTTGACAACAGCAGTTAGTAGTTGCGCGAGCTTGTCGAACCGAGTTTATACGCTTTCCCGGTAATCGTCGTCTACTAGATGATGATCCATCGTTAGTATTGCCCAACCAGCACCAATTTGTGTGTGTAGTTTGAACTGTGCGAACAGTAGGCGTACAGTTCGTTGCTATAAGTGTATTCTGGTATACAGTGTAGAACAACTTTTCGTGAATTTTGATCACCAAACTAGGTACTGCAAGTGCGTTAACCGAAAAAAAAACGGACACAGAAAACACGCACACGCTACACCGTGGTAGCACAAGAGAGCGCGCGATGGAAAAATAGGTTATCGATTGTTTCCGTTTTTTTTTGTGTGTGTGTATGTGGTCGGTGCAAAAACAAAACATTCAAAGTGCAAAGAGAGAGAAAAGCCGTTTCAACTATCGTTTTTGGACACGAAAGGAAAATGTCTCATTTTGCGATGAATTAGTCCCGAAAAAAATAGAAAAACAAGCATTAAAGCACCACAGCACACAACGTACGCATTGTTTCGCCAAAGAGCGAGAATAGTGTAGAAGTTATGTTTTGAAACGTTCGTTTGCTTCCTTCGTTTGCGTTCCAGACAACCTGACTGACTGACTGCGGTAGTTGCCGAACGCAGGCCATTACTGGGCACAATACGGCCATACGTGAAAATTGAGTTTAAATTGCTTAATAATACCTGTGTCCGGCTGCTACTAGTAAATGTTCCACAGCTCCCCTATATACACCATCCTGCAACCCTCACGACGGGGATGAAATCTTGCTCTTGTTTGTTTCCCCCTCTTGTATGCGGGATTCCCAGAACATGCGTACCCCTTTTGCTTTTTGCAGCGCAAACAAACAACCCAAGGGCCGTGTGACAGGTTGAGGAACCTCAACTCGCACGTGCGTGTTTACTTGCGTGCGTACACATTAAAGGGAAGCAAACCGTACACCGTTACTACCGTGCGTACCTGTATCATAACCCCTTTGAACGTTTAATGGCCCCCTTTCCGGGTGATGTTTCGATAAATTAGAAACCCAACCCCACACAGCCGGGAAAGCAAAACAGTTCCGCTCGTTGCGATTGTGGACCGCGCTCCCTTTAGGGTTTGTGTCCTGTTTTTAATCCTTCACCTGCTAGGCTTGTGTTCTTCCTTGTAGCGTTTCCACAGCGACGTACCCGCGCGAGTGTATGTGAACTAGTGTGTTTTTGTATGTGTTTGTAGGTACTTAAAGCCGTCCTTTGGTCTTGTTTTGCTTCTTTTTTTTAAACCGTGGTTATTTATTCGTTTTCTCCATGGCCGTTTTGAAGTGTTCCATTGATGAGTGGTGTGTGTGCGTTTGTGTTGGTGGTGAAGTTTGAACCGCAAGCGAAACTGAGCACGAGTTGGTGTGTTCGTCGTCGCGAAAGGACGACACGAGACAGATCATCTGTCAAAATAAATTTTGCCGGGTCGTGCGTCGCCTCCTTTGTTTTCGCCATCTGTGCAGATGTATGCGTATACCAGGTGACAGTTACAGTGGGAAGCCAGAATGTTGGGTGGATTCATATTTTCTTCCCATAGCAGTAATCGTTTGGTGGTTCCGTATAATAACCAATAATTCAAAGAAAATATAGTGTTTTCTCCGATTCTCCCCCAAAAAGGTGGTCCAGACAAGGATTAGTTACTGACCAGCGTGACCAGATCACATTTGCCCGTTAGTAAGCTGGTACTCTGGTCTCTCTCTCCCTAGTGGTGTTGCATTTCGTTTGCTGTGTGTGTGTTAGTGTTGGGTGAAGAATTCAATTTATCAACGGTTCCGCGCGTGTCTACAGTGCCAGACCGATTCGTCTGTCCACGGCGGATGAACAGTTGGATATTGAATAACCCAAGCTCTTGGGGCAGGGAAAGAAAAATTGCTTCTTCCCCGTACAGCGTATCGCCGTTTGTGTGAACACATCAACCACACACACACAAACACAGAACCCCCCGGCACGAAAGGATGCAGCGTGATAAATTGAACTGTCACAACACGAAAGGTAAGGATAATCAAGTTATCATCATCTTCGGGTAAGCGTCTTCCATTATCCATTACCGTTGTCTACCCGCGTTCATCCTCTGGAAAGGACACACAAGGATGAAACCCTTTTGCCAAAAACTTCACCATAATCCGCGACGGTGTGTTTTTCATTCCAATGGGATTCGGGCGAGGAAAAAAAACGAATTATTTGTGCTTCGTTTCCTTCGATTTCCGGCACCGAAGGACATTCGGATGCTTTCGTGTTTGTGTATGCTTGTCCGTGGACCATTTTGACCGGGGCAAGGTTTGAATGGTTTTTGAGAGCGGTTTCTGGGTTGGCGCAAATGATAGATGATACTTCCGGGAACCGGAACCTGGTCGTTAAAGTGACCCCGACCCGGACGTTTGGTGTGCGCAGCCGGTGGTGGTGTAGGTCGTGCCACCATGCGTACGGCTACCCATTTCGCTCTATAATAAGCTTATTTATTGACCTCTTGGGGGAAAACGAGGTATTAGTTGCGTTCTGGAGTCCCGGTTTGTGGAGGAACAAAGGGAATAGTAAAGGACGGATTTTTGCCTGTAGGTTTATAAAGTTCTGAACTCTGGTTTTGGTTTAATTGAAGATTCTTGATCGAATTTCCTTACCCAAAATCGATTGTAATCGAGATTTCTTAGGGATACCGTTTTGAACTCATCCTGCAACAAGTAAGAATTCTTTAAATGAATCTTAAATATCTTAATTTTTTATATATTACTTGACGTTCTGTAGAATAAATTCAATTAAAAAAAATACAATAGTTTATATTTATGTTCAACAAGTCCAAGTACTTAATCAAACGAGAAAAACATAAAAGTTGAATACGTTCCATTCAATAATGAAATGTGTATAATCTTGATTAGTAGCTATTATAAGGGTTGTTAGGGAAATAAGTTGATGAATTTGATAAGATACATATTCAAATATACAAATTAGTTATTTACTTTCGAAATCAATTTGAAGCGAATATATCAAGCAATAAACCATTAGTTCCACCATTGAAACATAACTCAGCTCTTGTAAAATTGTTCTAGTCATACGATAATAAAAATGGATAATGAAATGATAGCAGTAATGTGTTGTAGCAAATATTTTGAATGAGCTCATCATATGCTGATTGTTATGTGCTATTCAATTTTTATATCGCATCAAACTGATTTATACTTTACCACCCGTATTTCGTGTCGTTCGCGTGCACAATATTCCCTGAATGTCACGCTCTTTTGCAAAAGTTACTTTATTACATACTACCTGGCACGCATGTTTAGCTGCAAACGGACATGTTTTACTGCCGGCCGTAAAAAAAACCCCGTCTGCGCTCAAACAAATTTATCTGTCATAACTTTATGTACGTTTGCAAAATATAAAGCAAACACGATTAACACTGTAAAATGCGCCCAAACACCTTTCTTCTGACTAACGTTCTAAGTTAAGATGGCAAAAAACAGAAAACAACAACCCCCAAAAACACATCTTTCTTTGATAATGTGCTAATGGAGTAACGGAACCCACATCTCGAAGCTTTTGTTTTTTTTATTGAGTGTGCGTTCTTTCTTCTTCACAGCAAAAAAAAAAACGTTACACACTGGTGTGAGATCGTGCCAATAGCTAATTAGCTAACCCTCACTCCCCCGGGCCAATAAAGTAAACAGACTTATTGGAGGCATTCCCCCTGAATGGTTGAATGGCGGGAAGCTAGATTTACGATCATTCTCTATTTATAAGATACGGTAAGAAAGCTACGATGCGAACAGCATTCATCGATAGACAAACAAAAGCTTATTCTATACACCCGATGTCGTTGGCCTCGGTCATGAGTAGTGAGATTTTATGACTTTTCTTACCATCGGTGAAAGGATTAGAAATCAATTCGTTTTTCTGTCATTGAAACGGGAATAGTCGATGCTAATGTCAAGGTTTACGATTATGTTGCACAGAAAACGATACGAATAATAACACCGTTTTACTATGTTTAATAGATATAAAAAATAAATTAGTTCAATATGTATTTATTTATATATACATAAATAAATAAATGCATAAAATTTAAAAATTTTATAATATATTACTAAACAAACAAAAACATTTCAAGATACGTCTTTATACCATTTATTGCAAACATAGCATTGAATGTCGTGAACGGCTCCATAGCAACGAGCTAAGCATTCGGTTTAACACACGGCTGTCGTGGGTTCGAATCTGAGCCTTTGTCTATAGCAAACGCCCGCAGTTAAACGCAATTTAAAGAACAAAACAAATATTTTAAACTTTGTGTTGTTAATTAAGAACATTTATAAACTACTTAGAGCACCCATCATAAATTAAATTGCAGCTCATTTTACTTACAACCCCTGGCTGCAGCAGTAAAAGCAATCGCGAAATCAGTTCTCACTGCTTTTAGCAGCATAAAGCATCAGCGCCGTTACTAGTTCTCTTCCCTAGATTTTCCACTCAATGAATTGTGTAAGGCAGAGAGCTCCAGCATAAAGAAAAGGCTCGAGGAAGGGAGAAATAGCGTCGGAAATGGATTAAAAATTATAGCAAAGTAGATACGGATGCGGAGAAAGGAAAAGAAAAGAGTTTTGCTTCCATTATCATATCGTTTTCGCCTTACCCCAGCATCTATCGACCAACGCACGGGGTTTGGGATGCTGCTGTTCGCCTTGCCTAGGTGCTGTGTGATCATTACACTAAGATGACAACGGGCCAAACGAGCGCCATTAGCTTTTGAATGTTCGTTCTTTGTTTCCTTCCGGATACTTCACCTGAGTGTAGTACGGCCAGGAGTGATGCAAAGAAGTTAGCATTACTTTGCAACTCAACTGCATCCAGCTTTTGTCGTTGGCGACATCATTAACATGTATTCCAGAGTCCACAGTGTTGAGCAAAGCACTGTTCTTTAAATTTGCAACTGCACTTACGAAGGGACTATTAGAACGGTACTGTGAATTATCTATGTTTTTCTTTTTGTGCAGGTAAATTTGAATTCACACGATTTGATAAATGTAAAATAGGTTTATAGCACAAACAAAATGAAAAAAAAAAACAACTAATCTTTTCATGCTTCATAAGGAACCTTTTCAAAGCAATTCGTGGCTCTTGATTTATGCGAAAAGTTCGTCATCGGATAGCGATTTTTTTAAAAATATTTTTACATGCAAAAACCACCCACCCGGTCATTACCGTCAGGTGCGCCACACTGTAATAAAGCTGGCTTTAGTGTGAATCAAAACTGTTGGTGTGATTTTGTGCCGCAAATGTTCCCAATGGGAGCTGTTTTGTACGTGGCTTCACAAACCGTAAGATGGATGAAAAATCATCCAGTCGCTTGGTACCGGTTTTTTGGGGAGGCACAAAACGAAGCACAAAGTTTGGAACCTTCTGAAAGCAGCTAATAAATATTTCATCACCTTTGTCGAGAATTTAAATCTTCGTAACGCTAGACGGGCGGGAACTTTTCTTCTGGTAACGTGTTGAACCATTTAGTTTTGTAAGCGTTTATGGTAGGTTTTATGAGAACTAGTTTTGTAAAGATTTAAATTTTTGACTTGTTGAGTAAACGGTGAACATTGGTACCTCATTTGCCAGACTACGAGCAAGAGGTTATTTAGTTGTTTTTACTTACGTTGGTAAAGTTTTAATTGGTTGTTAACGCTACCAATATTTTTGGGTAGAAAGATCCACATTGTAAATTACAAATTTTGTGATTTATTTAATGCGAAAAACTTCTAGCGACAGGACAGGGTTTTTTAATTCAACTAGTGCGTTCTAACCATTTCTAGAATCTATTCAAGTTGAACTAGAATAGGTGGTGCTAGATCGTGGAATTCTTCCCAATTTCTAGTTCTTCCTGAAACGTAATTTAAAGCTTTCAGTATGTGTTTTAAATGATATCATTTTAGGTCCGAAAAGCTCCAGAAAGAGCAAAGAATTCCAATTCTATCAAGAAACATCGTAGTTAATCTTACAAATGATTGTAGAAATTGCTACAACTTTCCCACTTGGACTCGAAAATACTGTATATAACATGAAATACTTTTGTTCTTAGTCTAAAACCATAAGTCGTAGATCGAATGTCATCACCTTTCGAACCAAGCACTGTAGTTGGGATTTTCAATACAACTGACTAAAGGCTTTGCAAATGTGTTAATTGAGAAAGTTTTAAACGGAAGCAATTTCAGTCTGCAAAAATTCAAAGTCTCCCTCGAGACAAGTTTGTTCAACTTGAAAAGAATCTAAAAAATGTCTATAACTTTGCCACTTGAATTGGAAACTCTAAATATCACAAGTTCAAGCCCTATTAGCTTGACAAAAGAAGGACTTCTTGGGGTTCGACTTAAGGAAGTCACATGGCGTCAAGACATGAGACAAGAAACGTTTTATTATCCATCTATAATTTCAGGCTACAAACGTTACCATGGCAAAACATTAAAACCATTTCATTAAACGTCTCCTTTTTCGGTTCCCCATTTTCGGCTTTCCCTTTCGTCAACGTACACTTCCTTACCGAATTATGCTGCAATGGCAGATCGATTGATTAAATCGCCAGCGCGTATCCAAACGATGACGTTCATGTTTTTTCTCTGCTTTTGTTTCCTCATTCCTGGAAACGGCACTGTCATCAACAAGTACGCGAAAAGTAAATGGAACGACCCTACGTGCGGTTGTTCCGATTTTTCCGCTTGAACTACGGAACCGGATCGAATCACGCATCAACTAAACCGCGCGGGTTGGAACAAAATCCTCGACAATGAAGTGCTATTTAATGTTAGGAAAATGGTGCCACTAGGTAGACGGGTTAGCTGGATGCGTATGTGGACGAAATGTTGCGAAAATTTTTGCCATGGGGAACGGATTTTCTTGTGTACGTGCGGCTGCTTTGTTGCTGTTCACCGTCCATTCCAAGGGAAGTTCACTTTTTCCAAGGTATAACACATCTCCTCCTGCCGCACGCTGGCTATTGTCCCATCCTGCTGTGTCCGGCCATCCTACCCCTGCTAGGGCACACCTGCAATGGACGGCTTTTACGCACGCAATACCGCCTAATGGTGTTGTTAGGCAGCTCGCCAGAACGGCCAATCGCTTTGCAGCGGAGTAGGTCATATGGGAACACTTCCTGTGGTGGATGGGCCCCAACTTTCCCTAGGGTAGTAAAAGTGCCTGATGTCCATTATTTTTAAGATTGCCTCATTGCTGGCTATCGTCATCATCGCCACCATTTGCCATCATGAACGTCGACAGGCACAACGCATACACGGTGGGCGATGAAATTTAGGGCCAAAACTAAGCCACGGGTCTTTGGCGATGGTATTAAAGGAATTACCGGACCCCATAGGTTCAACCCGGGCGCCATCAACCGGTGGCATTCGGTTCTAGGGCGTGGCCCTTTTTCGGTTGAATGCAGCCATTTAGTCGCGTGTACCGGCAACGGTTTTTGGGGAAGTGGGAAATTCCTCGTAAGCGGTCATATGAGGATGAGCGAAATTTCACCGTGAAAACAAAAGGATATTTTGTGCACGAAAATGGAGAAAACTATGCAGGGCACATATCGGAGATGGACTTTGCTATTAGAATAAATTGCTTCTCACATTCTTCTTCGTTAATGGGTAAGCCGCTGTCGTTAGGATTTGTTCCGGATAGTCTTTCTTTTCGTAAATGACTTTGCGTTGGTTTTAAAAAATCGAAAGCGCTGCAATGGTGGGAACAATTTCTCAATGATTGTGTAAGTGAATTTTATTTAAAGTAAAATATATTTGTTGGCAAATAACTTTTAATCACATACCACTTCATGTGATGTGATAACCAATGCAGGGCTGTTACAGCTAGCGCGTATTTTGCGTTTGGCGCGGATTTTGCGTTTCGCGCGTTTTTATCTTTATCGGCGCGGATTTTGCGTAAATGTACAAGATAACATCTAAAATCGTCATTATTTTTACTTCAGAGCAAATCTCCTCATAATCAAAATCGAAAAATTTCCCATTTTATCAATTGTAGTGGACGTAATGGGAAAGCATACTCATTTTGTTAGTAGGACATACGATGCAAAAAATGATCAAATGTTTTTTACACCTATTTTCATCTTTGCCACTCACAAAAAAGTTTCGCGCTGAAATTTTCCAATATGGTTGAGTGTGTCATACTTCTCGCTCTGCCACATATGATTTCAAGCAAATAAAGCGAGAAAGCGTGCGGATTTGTTGGTAGTTTGGTGGATTGAAGAATTTCATTCGTATGGAGAAGCAGCAGGATGAAACGAATTTACGATTTTTTAATTCTATGATTATAGTGTGTAGCAATCTTTTCACTGAGTATTTTTTTTACATTTTTTTTTAAACATTGAACTAAGCTATTGAATCAGACTTCATGAAATTCCAGCATATTGGTAGTGCCAGGCACAGAATATGGAATAACTATTAGTTTTGCATAGTACGTAATGATGAACTTTTTCCAAATATTTTTTTTTTATTAACTTTGTGGATTCTAGAAATTTCTAGAATTCTAGAATTTCGTTTTTCGGAAATTTGCTAACTGATAAGACTTTTTTTGCCGAACACCGATTAACAGACGTGGCTCGCAGGTGGCAAAAAAAAGATATTTATTTGTCTCCGCAGGCGTTGCCTGCGATTTTTATGCATTTTTCCAAACTTCTTGTTTTTATCCTTCTTTTCTCCTGCTTGTGACAGGTCGTTGGGGCATTGTCTCCCTGGGAAATACAAGGTGTAGACTTAACAATTTGTTGCATCATAGGCAAAGCGGTTATTCAATTTATCATCATAGAGGGTTAATTAATTACATTTTGTTTCAAATGTTCCAACATCGGGTAAAAATAAACTGAGTACGTTTTTTTCATTATCCATACCTTGATTCAATAATTCTATGAGTTACTTTCGTATTGGCGCGGATTTGAAAATCTGGCGCGGATTTCAAATGGGTTGGCGCGGATTTCGCGGTTTTAAAATAGAGACTTCTGTAACAGCCCTGCCAATGCAAAACAGTATAACTAAAGATCTAGAGAATTATCTATAAATAAGTTCACAAATGTTATATCAAAATGATGGGAACTATATGTTTTAATTTTAAACAAGTCACATATTCAATATTTTGTGTTTATTCCCAGATTAACATTTTCAAATCCGAATAACTTTCGACGTGCTCGTTAGAAAGAAAAACATAGTAAATCCAATTTGTTTTTAATGAAATTAAACAAAAAATGTAGAAAACATTACTTTTAACGAATACTTTAGTTTCCGAAGTATTTTTTCAACCAGGAGCAATTTAAATATAATATAACCTTTCCGTCTCCAGTGCATAACAAACTTATCCAATCATTTCGGACCGCTAGTTAAGAAGGTGTGTATAATCCGCATGGCGCACCAGGCGCCTCCATGCACCACGAGGTCGATACAAAGAAATCCAATTTTCAATATAAGTTCACCAAGACATCTCGAATGGCCACCACTATCGATAAGCTGTTGGTAAAACTAAGTTCAAACAGTTCAAACTCTTGTACATCTCTTTTTTTAAATTTTGCTTTTATTTTTTCCTCGGTGGCGCATTGGACACCATGGAGAGCGTTCATAGTTTTGCGTTGACCGAATGGGAGTAGAAAAAGGAACAAGTGACGCTCGGTCAACAACGACAAATGTTGATAGTAATCCGCTTAGGATTTGTGCGTGTGTGGGTGTTACGGGTGCGAAAGTAAAAGAAAATACGTGTATGTCCATTATCATTCTAGGGCTGGAGGACGTCACCTCAAGCCACCTCAAGCCACCTCAACTGCTCAAGTATGAGAGGTAAAGAATTAAGCCTTACTGTCAGGGTTGATGTGGCATTGAAACGCAACAATTTTGACCAACGTTCGTCAATAAACTATTAATGTCCTTTTTCGGTTAGGTTGGATTACATTCCCTCATGCTTTCTCGTTTTGTTGGGGTTAGCCAACAAAAACACCAGGGAGTTAGAATTATTGTTGAGATTCCTGTTAGATTACGCCTACCATTGAAGCTCTTGCAATTCGCGTTTAGATTGTAATATTTATCCAACGCTCCATTAGTAAGAACCACAACCGACTGGCTTCTGAGGGAAGCAAATCCGTTAAGGAGGAAGCAAAACAACCAGACACGTACGTACGGTAGAGATCCGTAAAGTAGGATCCACCGTATGTGTGCTATCTACTTATCTTTATTTAGTGCAATAAATTCTACTCCAACGTGTCCATACGTGTGTGCGTGTAGGTGCGCGGAAAATCGGTATCACGAAAGAAAAATATACTAAACCATAAATTAGCAAACTAAGTAATAGAAGCTCTAATCTTTCTCTCTTTCTGTTTACCCCACGATGCTAGCACCGAACAAAAGCAAACCCGGAAAAGCGCACACAGACATTTATCAGACCAGGTAGTTGTGGGAAAAACTTTTAATTTTTCGCACTGTTAGTGCTGCGGGCTACAGTTTCGATTCCGTTAAAGCAGCAGTAAGTTAAAGCCAAAAACAGGAGAGGTTTTTTTTCCTAACGTTCCATTTTCCGGGAAATGGAAAACTGTCTTTCGGTTGGTTGTGTAGCAGAGAGATGGGTATGGATACAGTTCTGCTTCCCGCCAATCGTTCCCTTTTTGCCGGGCGGTCGATGTGTTTTCCTTCACGAGTGGTTTATTGGTTTTATGGTCTGTCTTCGGGTTTTGTACAACGAAATGGAATGGCAAAAACAATTCATTGCCTTTCTCAACAATTGTGCTCCATTCCCAGAACGTGTCTTTGTGTGGATGTGTGTGCATTAGTTCCGGGAAAGAGCTTTTGTTTGTGTACCACTTCTGCAAGGCTGTGACCATTCTCGCATTAAAAGAAAAGATATCCCTGTTACTGGCTGGACTTTTCTTCGGGGATCTTTTGATTGTGTTCTTCCCCACAGCGAAAAAAAAAACACACATTCATTTCGGTGTAAAACGTCTCGTTATATACACGAATCCGGACAGGACAAATGTATGTAAAGCTACGATCGCCATTAGACCACTCCTTCGGGTGTGTACGCTTTATGTCTTTTTCATATGTGATGGAACCGTAACCGTACGGGATGCAGGAAGTGATAAGGAAAATAGATAGCAAATGCTTTTCAGCTTCGGCGAGATGTAATTGCTTCCGTTGAAATGTACCGTAAATTATGGCTCTGTTCAACCCAACAACACTCTGCTGGCACTTCTGGGAACCGTCAGACGGATGGGTGATTTAGCATTTTGCGTTTTCATTTACCTCCGACACTGATAATTCTTTCCGGTATGATGTAACGAAGGAGAGAGATAATTTCCATCTTCTTATATACTCGTTATTACTTAGTAAAGTGTCGTATGGTGTCCTTTTTTTGGTTTGACTTCACAACCCTAACTACCTTTTCTTAATAGAGAAGAACGCCGTTCATACGGGCGTCGATCATATTTTTCGTTAGAAACTCTGAGACTAATTGCCTATTTAGTATATGAAAATTTTAATACAAAACATATCACTCTGTACAATCGGTCTTACGAACGATTACATAAATATTTCATATATACTTTTTTTGCTGGTCCTATTAACATGAGTTTGTATGAATGAATATTGAAATTGATTTTAAACGACGATTACTAATTCATCCAGTTTATGTTGTTGTTTTTTTAAATGCAATTTATCATCTATCTTTGAGTACTGAACATGAATAAAGCTACCATACAATGCGCACACACATTCAACTGAATAGATGTGTGAAGCGAGATAAAGCATTAGTTTTTCCTTTTTGCTTTGAAAACATTTCAATCATTTTACTATTGTTCTCTCTGCGCTTTTAGCTGCCTCCGGGTTGAATGGAACTAAAAAAAAAGAAATGTAAAAAATGGTGAAGTGTACTACGAACTTTTAAATAAGTAATGACAGGGTTCGTATGGAAAAAATGCAATTTATTAAATGCTCTTCAACCACTTTCTGCATTCACTTTTGCTGCATCTGCTCAGGCTGTCCATTGGGCACAATGGCATTAAATTTTCCATGGGAGGAAACATTATGCGAGATGAAATAATTTCCAATGACACATTCCTTTTACTAGGTTTTTTACTGGAGGCATATGCTTTGTTGCTTGCTTCTATGCAAGGATCATTATCTGTGCCGTTACTATTACCGTAATATTGTCGAAAAGGTTCGAAAGATGTAAGTTGGGCAGCTCGTGCTCGCTACATTCTCTAGAAGAATGCACAAAGAACGGAAAGGCCCATAAGGAAATGGGGATGTTTTCGATATGCAGATGTTTGTTTTGGGTTAAATTATGCCAACTGAAGAGGACGTAAAGAATGCTAAAAGGGTTTGAGAAAGATCCCGAAACTACCATTTCGGGTGAAAGAAAACAGATCAAAAGGTTGATTTCATGCCCAGAAGCGACAAGTAAAGTCAAATGGACAGAGAAGAGAAATGTGTAACGGTGAGAAGTCGTGAAGTTTGAATCTCTACCCAGAGTGGCGTTTCTTCGAGGCCGTTTCCTAGAATTTGTTTTAAGAAAGAAGAAAGTGTGTGTTTAAATAACACTTTGGAAAGCAACAGGTTCTGCATGGGTTTCAGATGAACTTGTAGCATGGCAGAAAGTAATTATGCATAAAGAAAAGATAGCAAGTAGGGGTGTTCTGCATCAGAACCCTTTGCTACTACCAAGGATCTGCGCGAAGGGGATGGGATAGCTTGTTTACTCTTCAACCTAGCGCTAGAAAGGATCTTCTGCGACTCATAGGTAGAAATATTGGAGTCAATGCAGATCCTGGCAGAAGACATAGACATCATTGGTTTACGACTATTCCATATGACAGATGCTTATCAAAGGATTGAGCAGGTGGGGAAACACCTCGAGTTGGAGATTAATGAGGCAAAAACAAATTTGATGGAGGCACCTCACAGGGGTGACGTACAGATAGGTGATCGCCCTTTTGAAGGCGTCCAAAGGGCAAAGGTCTGAGGCAACTTATCCATTCAAAACAGCAGCGACGATGGAATTTTGTACGAAACTGGAGATATCCTCTTATCCGCGTTTGAGAGGAAGATGCTCAGCAGGGTTTTTGGCCCTCGGTATGCCGAAGGACAATCGAGGAGCCGCTATAAGGCGGCGAGTTCTATGAAATGCACGATAAGCTCAAAATCTACAGCGAATTAAACTAGCCCTGCTCCGGTAGTCATGTCATGCGAATGGCACCGGACGAGTCCGTAAAGTCCTTTTGGGTTGTTCACATCGACAGTGGAGGCGTTGTAGGTCTTGGTGGCACAAACTGAGATGATGTGATGACGCTAATGCATCCACCAGAAAGGACTGGATAATGGATTTTGATAGACCGTGAACGGTTTCAAAGACCCTTTGCAGCAGGGACCACAAAGGAGAGTAAGTAATTAAAGGTGTTCTGCGCTCAATTTTTTTCAATCGTGGTGGAAAGTATTTTTTAACAGTAAAACAATCAGTTTTTTCCAGCATACCAATATTAAAGCTAAGCTACACAGCACACAAAAATGCTTTTAAAACAACAATATCATATAATATTAATTAGAATGAAATTATGTATGGCTAGAGGGTGGTGTGACGCTTGCAAGGAGGCTTTTTGTGCGATATATTCAGTTAGGTGTTTTAATTATGTTTTATTTTTTGTTACGTGGGTTACAAAATTGTGACGAAAGAACACAAAATATGTATATTTGAATAGAAAAAAGCCAACTGTGGAGTGAAAAAAACTCCTAATGTTGCTATGGCATTACACTCATTTTGTTATTTTATAAATTATGCAGCAATGCGCCGTTCGCCTGCTTTGTAACGAACGTTTTTATTTAATGGCTGTGTTTTACTTAGTTCCATGATAATAAAAAAACAAACATAAGCATAGAGCATCGAAATGCTAATCACGTACAGACCCATGGATAGTGTACGGTTCCAGCGGATGGTTTACCCTTAAAACACATCCTTGGCATGCATCCTGTACCAGACCCACCGATCCGCTAATGAATCGCAACGCTAAGCTTCATTTCACTTGCTTCACATGCAAATGGTNTTATAAGAAAATTTTAATAGAAAACATATCACTCTACACAATCAGTCTTACGAACAAATACATAAACATTTCATTTGTACTTTTTTCCCTCATCCTATTAACATGAGTTTGTATGAATGAATATTGAAATTGATTTTAAACGACGATTACTAATTCATCCAGTTTATGTTGTTGTTTTTTTAAATGCAATTTATCATCTATCTTTGAGTACTGAACATGAATAAAGCTACCATACAATGCGCACACACATTCAACTGAATAGATGTGTGAAGCGAGATAAAGCATTAGTTTTTCCTTTTTGCTTTGAAAACATTTCAATCATTTTACTATTGTTCTCTCTGCGCTTTTAGCTGCTTCCGGGTTGAATGGAACTAAAAAAAAAAGAAATGTAAAAAATGGTGAAGTGTACTACGAACTTTTAAATAAGTAATGACAGGGTTCGCATGGAAAAAATGCAATTTATTAAATGCTCTTCAACCACTTTCTGCATTCACTTTTGCTGCATCTGCCCAGGCTGCCCACTGGGCACAATGGCATTAAATTTTCCATGGGGGAAACATTATGCAAGATGAAATAATTTTCAATGACACATTCCTTTTACTAGTTTTTTTACTGGAGGCATATGCTTTGTCCCTTGCCTCTATGCAAAGGGATACCATATTGTCGAAAAGGTTCGAAAGCAGTAAATTGGGCGACTCGTGCACGCTACATTCTCTAGAAAAATGCACAATGAACGGAAAGGCCCATAAGGATATGGGGATGTTTTCGATATGCAGATGTTTGTTTTGGGTTAAATTATGCCAACTGGAGAGGTTGTAAAGAATGCTAAAAGGGTTTGAGAAAGATCCCGAAACTACCATTTCGGGTGAAAGAAAACAGATCAAAAGGTTGATTTCATGCCCAGAAGCGACAAGTAAAGTCAAATGGACAGAGAAGAGAAATGTGTAACGGTGAGAAGTCGTGAAGTTAGAATCGCCAGAGTGGCGTTTCTTCGAGGCCGTTTCCTAGAATTTGTTTTAAGAAAGAAGAAAGTGTGTGTTTAAATAACACTTTGGAAAGCAACAGGTTCTGCATGGGTTTCAGATGAACTTGTAGCATGGCAGAAAGAAATTATGCATAAAGAAAAGATAACAAGTAGGGGTGTTCTGCATCAGAACCCTTTGCTACTACCAAGGATCTGCGCGAAGGGGATGGGATAGCTTGTTTACTCTTCAACCTAGCGCTAGAAAGGATCTTCTGCGACTCATAGGTAGAAATATTGGAGTCAATGCAGATCCTAGCCGAAGACATAGACATCATTGGTTTACGACTATTCCATATGACAGATGCTTATCAAAGGATTGAGCAGGTGGGGAAACACCTCGAGTTGGAGATTAATGAGGCAAAAACAAAATTTGATGGATGCACCTCACAGGGGTGACGTACAGATAGGTGATCGCCCTTTTGAAGGCGTCCAAAGGGCAAAGGTCTGAGGCAACTTATCCATTCAAAACAGCAGCGACGATGGAATTTTGTACGAAACTGGAGATATCCTCTTATCCGCGTTTGAGAGGAAGATGCTCAGCAGGGTTTTTGGCCCTCGGTATGCCGAAGGACAATCGAGGAGCCGCTATAAGGCGGCGAGTTCTATGAAAAGCACGATAAGCTCAAAATCTACAGCGAATTAAACTAGCCCTGCTCCGGTAGTCATGTCATGCGAATGGCACCGGACGAGTCCGTAAAGTCCTTTTGGGTTGTTCACATCGACAGTGGAGGCGTTGTAGGTCTTGGTGGCACAAACTGAGATGATGTGATGACGCTAATGCATCCACCAGAAAGGACTGGATAATGGATTTTGATAGACCGTGAACGGTTTCAAAGACCCTTTGCAGCAGGGACCACAAAGGAGAGTAAGTAATTAAAGGTGTTCTGCGCTCAATTTTTTTCAATCGTGGTGGAAAGTATTTTTTAACAGTAAAACAATCAGTTTTTTTTCCAGCATACCCATATTAAAAATGGTAAGCTACACAGCACACAAAAATGCTTTTAAAACTACAATATCATATAACATTAATTAGAATGAAATTATGTATGGCTAGAGGGAGGTATGATGCTAGCAAGGAGGCTTTTTGTGCGATATATTCAGTTAGGTGTTTAATTATGTTTTATTTTTTTGTTACGTGGGTTACAAAATTGTGACGAAAAAATACACAAACACACTTACACAAAAAACATGTATATTTGAGTAGAAAAATCCCAACTGTAGAGTGTAAACAAAAAAACTCCTAATGTTGCTATGGCACTACACTCATTTTGTTATTTTATAAATTATGCAGCAATGCGCCGTTCGCCTGCTTTGTAACGAACGTTTTTATTTAATGGCTGTGTTTTACTTAGTTCCATGATAATAAAAAAAATAAACATAAGCATAGAGCATTGAAATGCTAATCACGTACAGACCCATGGATAGTGTACGGTTCCAGCGGATGGTTTACCCTTAAAACACATCCTTGGCATGCATCCTGTACCAGACCCACCGATCCGCTAATGAATCGCAACGCTAAGCTTCATTTCACTTGCTTCACATGCAAATGGTCGCGACGACGTCGACAACGATGAGGCACGGTCGGAGCTAACCCATGTTTGACTCCATTTTTCCCCATTAAGGAACGAAGTTAATTATATCGCCCTCTGCTATAGCCTGGAACACGACCATTCCGACAGTACGGGAGCGGTACGAAAAAAAAACGGTCCTGTTTCCACTCCCTCCAGGGAGAACCAAAGACGCCAAACAGCGACGACAGTGACACAGAAAAGTTATGTTCATCAATCATCATCTTTACGGCATCAATCTGTGGGATGCGGATTCTTTCGTGCTGTAATATGCAGCAGAATCATAATGTGCCCCGGGCACAGAAGCGGAATGTAATATGACAATCAGATTTAATGTACTAAAGCGGTGATTTGAAGATGGAAAGAAAGGGCCGAAAGAATTCATTTAACATAGGTAAATATTTCTATAAAATTATGTAACAATCTAAACGATTCATCGCTAACAACGCGACAGCCTTCGCTTGTAATTTGTGACACGTTGCCCTATCTTCTGTGGCAGGTATTATCCCTTAACTAAGCCCCTTTAATGCCTGGTGCACACCTTGCGTCATGTGCCCGTCGCCGGGGCCTGTTGGGTTAGTCACTAATTCCATTAAAGCATCTTAGAAGATTAGTATTTATTATACTATTTTAGCCGTACAAACAATTTGCTACCATGCCTTATGACCTCCAACGCGAACGTGTTGTGTGTGTGTGTTTTTTTTTTGTTCTATATATCCTACGGCTGTTGTCATTGTTTTCGAAAACGCAATGCGCAATATCTTCGCGTGACTACTGCAAAAGGGCTAAGAAAATTGTAACAGTGGTTGGCGATGGGGAATATAGTGGCCGCTTATCCAATGCCCGTACGACCATCGTACGACGAACGAGCGCATCTTTCGTGATGTCATTCAATTGAAATCAGTAATGCTATTTTAGTCCGCTTAGAGCATAACCAAATGGTGGGACGATACCCGGGCACGAGTGATAAAACCCCTAATCCACAGGCTGATAGTGAATGTTGCGCTGTATGCGAATTCTTGACGTTCGTAAACAACGTAATGAGAAAGTTTTCCATGAAGTATCCGTCCTCATCTTGAGCGGGAGTGAATCTTTCTCTGTTTGGGGCGATGCGGGAAAAACAATACAAAACTCATTAGTGGTAGTACAGTTTTAGTCATAATAATTTACCGAAATTGTCACATATCTACTACGATACATGACATACAAAAAAATTATGAAATTATATGTGTGGAATGATAGAATATATTTATGTACTAAAAATTGTCACCATATATCTTCATATTCCACGCAGAAAGTAATCTAGATACTCCGGATCGTAAGTGAAGCATAATGCAACGTCCGATTAGGCTTAATTTTACAACAAAACCCCACACGACCGTCAACGGTGGCGGACTCCGAAGCTATCACCATTTTGCATGATTTAGATCGTGCCATGGCGGAGCATGCTCCTTTCCCGCTGCTACTAACTTCACACCGAAACTTGGAGATGTCCATCTGTCGCGGGATCAGTTACGCCATCATCATCGTCACATTTGTGCGCGAAATAAGGGGGCAGAAACGAATGCATACGCAAATTGATGTAATGAATACAGTGATTCGACAAAGTGTCGTACCACGCACATGGCATGGTCCGTACCGACACTTCGTACTAACAACCCGTGTGGGTGTTAATTAATGCAGCAGCCACGGGGATGGAGCGGGCATTTGGAGTGCCCACTACTTCACCTACAAACATTGAATTTAAACTACGGTACGGTTGGTAGACTTTTTTTGTTGCTGTTCGTGTGGTCACAAAAAAAATCGCCATAACATCCGATCCCGTTCCCGATGTGGCTAATGTTTGGCTTCCGTTAAGATGTGTATCAGCAATGATTGTGGTTAATTGGGCTCATGTTTCTGATTTTGCGGTTCGTTGATGGTAATTTCTCTGCTAACTGGTGTACTGAGCAGAAGATCGAATATGGCAGAATTTTATTATTAAGTATAATCTGCGTATATGTTTACGATATGTTAGTCTATGGTGAGATATACATATATCGACGGGAAAAATAATCGTCTTAAACCAGTGGTCGGCAATCTTCTTGAAGCAAAGAGCCTAAATACACATTAAAAAGTCAACGTGGAAAAATTAGATACTTAAACCAAATTATACTTTATTTCAGTATCAAAATAAGGTTATTTTCAAGCAAAAACGCCATTCTTTGTTTGTGCTGAAACACTTTTTACCCTCATTTTAACTCAAAAATATTATAAAATCAAACACTGAGGAGTTACTCAGCCGTATCGGGGAAATCGATCGTTCCGGAAAGGTCGCCGCGATGCACTCATTTACACTCATTTCAACTCACAGCACCGCTCATTTGCACTCATTCATACCAAAAGCGCCTACTAGATTGAATAACATGGAATGTGTTTGAAAACAAGTGTTATACACGCCGGCGATCGTTCCTGTTTGTATGGAGGGAAATCCGCGACTTTTTGAGCAGCGGATTCGGGGTGCATTTTGCTTATGGTTGTGTTTAAATATTTCTAATGATGTTATAGAACATGAATGTTGTGGCAAGTTTTATGGCCGTTCAAAATTAAGCAAAAATATGTTTTAATTGCGAATTTTTACATATTTTAATTAAACCCACGAAACTAAATTTCGTATTTTAGTTTTGAAATTTATGTAGCTTGAGAACAACACACAGGTTTTTTTTTCAGTATGCAAATGAAATTAAAAGGTATATCAATTCACAACGAAACTGCCTTTCAACTCAGTGTATAACTGTTTGTTCAAATACTATCATATAGCTGTGCTACAAAATGAGTTACACCCCGCGGCGACCTTTCCGGAACGATCGATTACCCCGATACGGCCGACTATCTCCAAGTGTCTTTGTAGCTTCATACTATCAACTAATAATTAATAATTTAGAAGTCGTTTAGTTCTTTTAGTATGTTTTCAAACTTTTTAGTATAATGATAATGATACTCGGCCGTATCGGGGAAATCGATCGCTCCGCAAAGGTCGCCGCGGTGCACTCATTTACACTCATTTCAACTCACGGAACCGCTCAATTACACTCATTGCAACTCACACGCCTCTCAT
>STHD01000004.1:20599984-20615250 GCA_016170015.1 Anopheles longipalpis
ACGTTCGTAAACAACGTAATGAGAAAGTTTTCCATGAAGTATCCGTCCTCATCTTGAGCGGGAGTGAATCTTTCTCTGTTTGGGGCGATGCGGGAAAAACAATACAAAACTCATTAGCGGTAGTAAAGTTTTAGCCATAATAATTTACCGAAATTGTCACATATCTACTACGATACATGATATACAACAAAATTATGAAATTATATGTGTGGTATGGTAGAATATATTTATGTACTAAAAATTATCACCATATATCTTCATATTCCACGCAGAAAGTAATCTAGATACTCCGGATCGTAAGTGAAACATAATGCAACGTCCGATTAGGCTTAATTTTACAACAAAACCCCACCCGACCGTCAACGGAGGCGGACTCCGAAGCTATCACCATTTTGCATGATTTAGATCGTGCCATGGCGGAGCATGCTCCTTTCCCGCTGCTACTAACTTCACACCGAAACTTGGAGATGTCCATCCGTCGCGGGATCAGTTACGCCATCATCATCGTCACATTTGTGCGCGAAATTAGGGGGCAGAAACGAATGCATACGCAAATTGATGTAATGAATACAGTGATTCGACAAAGTGTCGTACCACGCACATGGCACGGTCCGTACCGACACTTCGTACTAACAACCCGTGTGGGTGTTAATTAATGCAGCAGCCACGGGGATGGGGCGGGCATTTGGAGTGCCCACTACTTCACCTACAAACATTGAATTTAAACTACGGTACGGTTGGTAGACTTTTTTTGTTGCTGTTGGTGTGGTCACAAAGAAAAATCGCCATAACATCCGATCCCGTTCCCGATGTGGCTAATGTTTGGCTTCCGTTAAGATGTGTATCAGCGATGATTGTGGTTAATTGGGCTCATGTTTCTGATTTTGCGGTTCGTTGATGGTAATTTCTCTGCTAACTGGTGTGCTGAGCAGAAGATCGAATATGGCAGAATTTTATTATTAAGTATAATCTGCGTATATGTTTACGATATGTTAGTCTCTGGTGAGATATACATATATCGACGGGAGAAGTAATCGTATTAAACCAGTGGTCGGCAAACTTCTTGAAGCAAAGAGCCAAAATACACATTAAAAAGTCAACGTGTAAAAATTAGATACTTAAACCAAATTATACTTTATTTGAGTATCAAAATAAGGTTATTTGCAAGCAAAAACGCCATTCTTCGTTTGAGCTGAAACACTTTTTACCCTCATTTTAAAAAAAATATTATAAAATCAAACACTGAGGAGTTACTATCTCCAGCCATCTTTGTAGCTTCATACTATCAACTAATAATTAATAATTTAGAAGTCGTTTTAGTTCGTTTAGTATGTTTTCAAACTTTTTAGTATAATGATAATGATACTTACTCCAAACAATGATACTTATTTTTTTATTGGAAGCCTTACGGGTAAGTCGTTTTATTTGAATAATAAAAAAAATATTGGGAAAATTTCAACAATTTATAGAATGTTAAATCAATTACTGTCCTTAACCAAAAGTAAGATTCAAATTCAGGAAAAAAATTGTTAAAATTTTAACAACCATGGTGAATCTACATATAAACAAAAATTTGCTGTCATTTTTCGTAGAAACGATAAGTTTTGAAATGAGACCCTGAAATGAGTGTAACATAGGTCAATATTTGCTTTTACTGTTGTACCACCTTCGAAAGGGTTTCGCCTGCAAAATGGTAGGGGAGGCATTCGGTTAACCTGATTCGGACAAAACCTTGAAGCAGCGTATTTGAAAGCTGTCGTTTTACAAAGGCTGCAGATGTACTAACCAAACAAACCAATTAAAAACAGATTGTTAGACAGTATGGATAACTCCAGATGATATTAACGATTTTTATTAAGTAAGGGAAGAAAATTATCTCGAGTTATATAAGCAGTTTGGATTAATAGCATCAAACTGTAATTCTCTTCGGTTCTCCAAATCGGTAAATTTTCTCCATTTACGCAGTGTTACAATATTTACGTGACAATTCTTCATCATCTTCATGCAACACAATGCAAATGTGTTTTTGACTTGTTGGTAAAAGACGGAAGTTGCGTTTGTTTTTTATTCTTCTTTTACCTAAGCTACTAACATCCGGCACAGCCGGTATGCCCGACAGTGCTCGGATGGATCAGGATGGCAATTGTTTTGGAATGGTCTTTGCATAATGCCGCTTCAGCTTGTGTACCGCCGGTACGCTCCGTAGGGAAGGGATCTGATCCTTGCGAGCAAATGATGGAGAACGATGAAGAAATAAAACGAAACGTCCGTAAATGGCGAAGGCGGGCGTAAATGGATGAAATCACTGCCAGCAAGTTCAGTGCTGCGGTGCGAGTTTTGAACCGTTGGATAAAGTTCGACAATGTTGAATAAATACTGTCGTAAATATGGGGTTTTATGAGCGCGCGTACGCATCTTCGCGTGATCCAGTGTTTGTTGAGCGCTTGACAGGGCCGCCGGGTACGATTGAGTGTAGGTTAAGTAATACAGGTGCAAAAGGGATTTGATGGTTCGCATGGCTTCCCACGGAGAGTTATGGGAGAATTAAGCCGACTTCTTTTTAGCGTAGTTTTAAAACAGAAATGATTACATGGTTAAAGAAATTTACTCTTGGCATGACTATAATGAACAATTTTAGTTTAAAAAAGTCTGTAAATAAAAGATAATAGAGTTGAAAATTGTCAATTGGAAAACCCGTTTAACTCTACTTGTGAGGGGCCATTTTTGTTATGAAATATTTACACACCGATAATTTCGATTAGGAAATAATATTTATTATTTTTTGGTGAACCACCGAGGAGTAAAAATCCGGCTTTTTTATAAAAATAGTTCCATTAACCTAGAAGTAGCCGGCATTATGACCTAGTTGGTCATTACGTCATGAAGAACAGGAAACATGTTTTTTGGGAAACATGTTGTGAGGAAAAACAAAACATATGCCATTGCGAGTTGGTTTTGTTAAAAGCATGATAAGCCACCCGATTCATACGGTAAGTAACAAGAATTATTTACTCTATTTCTCGGACGAGGTTACGAATTACGATACAGACTTCCTAGTCCTTCGAAGAAGGATATTAAAGGTAGGAAATATTTTTGTACGATGCCTTGGTACGTACGTACGTTTGTACGTACCTTGATGAGGAAAGCTAAAAATAGTTGCTTATTATTTTTAGTATCCACGGCAAGATAAGTTTTCATCTAGGTAAGGTTTTCCTGGAACTTTTTTTTAACTTTCGTTGTAACATAAGGCAATATTGAACGTAGGTGGTTTACTAGAAAAATTCTTGGTCAACTGTACCAACAAGCATTCTTCCTTACTTGAACACACCACAAACCACAATACTTTGTCCCAAGTATCCTCTTTTATTGGTTTAACGACCTATAATGGTTATACCTCGCAACGATCTGAAGATGTAAAGTTAGTGCAGTCACTCATCAGTACCGGTACCAAATCCCAACGAGACCTTTATTCCAGATGATGGAGTTATGGATCAACAAAAGTCATAGAATGCCAACAATGAAATCTCAAGATCTCAGAAGTTGTATTACCAAGAAGAAGAATAAGAAGAAGAAGAAGAAGAAGAAGAAAAAAGAAAAGAAAATGATAAAGAAGAAGGATGATGTCTAGTATAAAATGACTTACTAGACTGCTGTTTGGACGTCAGAGTCAGTTCTAAACCTTAGTCTGTTAAAAAGGGAATATTATTCGGGGACAGACGTTTGGTGTCATTTACATGACATTACTGAAGTGGTGCGGACCACTGCGCCATAGTGAAGTTATTGTAGAGGAGTTATATATCTGTAATTTTTCATACTTTAGACCCCGTTTGACCTGAACATAAACATTTGACGTGTTGTTTGACATTAAAACTGGTTAAATTTATATACATACATTTTTACAAGCTTTCAAGAAATAAAAATCATAATTTACTTTTATCTTTCCCTTTTTGCCAAAAAAGCCCCTTGCGTGGGTAATCAATCATCGTGAATGCAACGTATGGATATGCGAAAAGTAAACTCCCCAAAAACCGACAACCCTTTCTGTGCACTAGTTGTTAACCCGCGCTTCTGCATTAATGCTACGCATGCAAAATGGCACCAAATTACGCCCCAAAAACCACCGTTCGCGTACGCTTGATTTAATGGGAGCGCACACACACGCGTTTGGGGATCGGTCGTGTGCACCTGGTAATGTTATAAATTTCATTCACAAAAAACTGCCCGATGGCAGCATATGTGCACCAGTGTGCCAACGGTCATAATTAAAAGGTGCCACCCAAGCTCGGGTTTTTGGGTAGTTTATGCTAGGTTTCAGTTAGGCGTTTGAAGAACAAAAAACGATTGTTTTGGACGGTACAAACACAAACAAATATCGCCTGCCAGTGGCAAACATGGGCGCGCATAATTCTCATTGCTCGATTGTTATTTCACCGTTAAAGTGAGGAATTTGTGTGCTTGTTTTTGCATTTTTCTTTTTGGGAGGGTAGGTCAACTAGTAGAAAAGTAAAATTGAACAAATAGAGTGGTGGCGGGGGTATGTATTTTGAGCTTTGAAAATTTGCAGCTGGCCCATTCCTCGTTGTGAAGTAGAGCTGCACGAGTGTGTGGTTTTGCAGCAGTTCCACGTGCACGCGGCCGCCCGTTACGCGAATAAATGCGAATGAATAAAACGCCAAACTTTGGTAATTAAATTTGCAACTGAGAGGCAAAGTAGTGCGATGGTTCTATGTATTGGGAAGAAAAACTTTGTCTTTTCCTCGGGGAAGGAAGGCCGAATAGGAAGTCACTGTGGACGGGTTGTTCTATTTTTGAGCAAGTTTAGAATTTTGCACCCCATTCGGAGCGATGAGCGCCGTTAAAGTTGGCAACGTTTATAGTTGACGAATCGATCCATCAACATTTCAACGCGAAGCTTTGTATCTTCGGACAAATAGCTTTATGGAGCTACGGAAAACAAATTATCCTGATTAGGACACGCGGTTTTACCGCGGTTATTTCGTCGGTCGCTTTTTGTTGAGTTGAAAGCGAAACATTAAAAGATGCGCCAAACATATCATTCCATTATTGATTTCTTAGCTTTTTGTGTTTGACTTTATTTTAAGATTGTCGCAGACAGAAGGTAAGCCGGAATGCATGGTGTTTCCACACCATTTCGAACAGTTCCAAAAATGGGGTCTACATTTAGCTTCCCGCTGATGACCGCTGAGTTTTCACCGCATCCTCAACAAAAAGCACAGATAATCACCTTAACGAACGATTGTGAAAATAGAATTGATTTTCTTGTTTCCATCGGCCATCCAAGCGAGTTGAAAGTTGTGTACAGTCCTATACACATGGTGGTTCGCCATATTCTATTTCCGAAATCATCACTCCTCGTTTCCGGGTTTCCGTCGAGGAAAATGTTTTTTTCCTCGTTTTTTTTTCATATAATACATTTCTGCATATAGTGTTCGTTTTGCTGTGGACACTATGTGCACACCGTTGTCAGCAGGGTGAGGATTGTTGGGTTGCAATACCACCTGAGCCGCGGAGAGGGGTCCTTGCGGGGTGTATAATATTTATAGCTTTTGGAATGTTCGCGGAATGCTGTTAAACCTATATGTACGGGGGGCCCATTTTGCTGCTGCAGAAAAGCATTTGCTGACCCTGAAAATGCTTACGAAAGATGGGAATGCATTAGTGCGACGTTTGGCACCGGTTCATGCATTGTTGATTGCCAAGCTCTTTATAAAAAGCTTCCGAAGTGTGGGAAAATGGTTATTTTATTCTGTAGTTTTATTCATATTTTTAATAGATTTATTATACGTAGGTATTGTGGCTTAAAACAAAACAAAAATTCCTTCAACATTATTCACTTGCATCCAAACAAATATTTTAGTAAAATATGAAAAGCAATAGCTTTATTGATTTCCCTTTCTTTTCTTCTATGCCATTGCGAATTTACACTCAATTTTGAATTGAATTTGTATCCATTTTACAATCCACAAACGGTAAATTCGTTTCGTTTAACAAGAGAGATTTATGCCTCGATACTGAATTACCCATAAAAGATTTGTGGTTAGGTCTAGCTGAGTTTCGAACTCAAAACCGGTTGTGACCTTGTGTCATGCATTACCAACACTACCATTTTACCTGTTCTGCTGAGTATCCGATAAATTGGTACAAGAAGTAAAACGGACCAAACAGTAAGGAATGCAAAGAAAGTTTCACTACGGTTTTAAAGCCAAATGAGAACCCAACATTTTTGAACTCTAAAATTTATATCCTTAATACGCGGTCCACTTGGCACCGCAGCAAAACGCAATAAAGTAGAATGAAATATGATACTCGTCGGGGTTTTTCGAATCGAGTTTTAAACCTGAACAATTTTTTGTCGCAAAATCTTTCCCCCCCATTCCTTATGATTCCTTCAATGACAATCGGATTACTGCAGGTTGTATTACACTGTATAAGGGATCGTTTCTCCCTGGGCGAATGTCCAAATTGGATCCGATGGACCCCGGTGTATGGTGGCTGGTTCCGATTGGACCATTCCAAATTTTAAAAAAGCAGACATGCAGATATTGAGTGGATCGATTTTTTTTAACTAGAAATCCATATCGTAATAGTGTGAGATTATGATATCTTCATTTATAGACATTGTGTTATCGCATATAACTTTTTTTTTGTTTTTGTTGCAATTACAACATTTTAACTATGTGATGATTGTATTATGTTGTTATGAAAAAAGAAAAAAATAAATGGCTCATTCTTGCTGATCCCAATGCAGCATTCCTAAATCTTCCGACTGATCCTAATGGTCTTGTTTTTCCTCTCCCCCTGGCAAACCTAATTCAGTAAGTATTTTGACTACTGGCATATTTCAAGGAGGAACAAAAAAGTTTTCCCAAACAAAAAAAAACACACCTTCCCGGCTTGCAGCTTACCTTTTTACGTGTGCTCGATTTGAGCTAGGAAGCGAAGAAATTTTTCATTTTACTTAAACCGTAAAATGCGCCAGAAAACTGTCCGAGTCCCTGACCCCTTTTTTTGTTTTTAGGTGAGCCAAGTTTCTCGTTTTTGGCTTTCTGTTTCCGTGATGGATCGCAGCAGACCAAGTTCGATGGAAATTCTTTTCCCTTATTTAAACAGCACAAGAAAAAAAGCAGTGCGTTGGCATTTATCCCAAATGGAGGAGAAAAAAAACAGTATGCAGGAAAAACATTTCCCAACTAAGGAGAACCTTTTGCTTGCGTTCCGTTATTTTGCTCACTAATTGGGGTTTCCTTTTGCTGGGAAAGTGAACCGCACGGAAAGGGAGCGGAAAAGTAGAAATTGGTTTTTTGTTTTAATGGGTTGCGACTGGTTTTATTGGCAAAAAAAAAAACAAAAACCATGCTGATTTTAATTTATTTCTCTTTCTGCTTCTTTCTTGTGTCTTACAGGTACGTGAAGCAATTTTTCAATTCAACAACATTTGTGAATCTTTTTCTCTGATTGCTACCTCGGAAACATGGTGTTGTCGGCAGCGGGTGTGAAACCCGTTGCAGCTATCCCCATTTTCCAGCACACCTTCGTCAGAAAGTCATTAACAACAATCGGCAACAGATGGTGATATCGGCATAGGGGAAGACGGTTCGGTTTGCTGACGATGTGGTGACAAAAAGGTTTGAGAAATGAATTTTTATCGTGTAGAAGACGGGAAAACAAAAGGCTGGTTTCCCCTTTTACATTGCGGACTAACTTTTGAGTGCTCGCATGAGAGGTAATTTGATGGACGTGTGTGTGTGTGTGTGTGTGTGCAGAAAAGTAAAAAAAACAAAAGAAAACACACACACATACGCCCTTTTTCCACTGTTAAGGGAAGTTGTGAAGGTAAAGAAAAAAGTTTTGTTTTTATATCATTTCCTAACTTCCTTTTATGTCACAGTCGACCTTTCGGGCATTTGATTTATGTGCACTGTTTGCCAAAAGTTCTATGCAAACTGCAGTTGGCAGATGTGGGCAAAAGGATTGTTTGGAACGCACACAGTAACTCCCAATGCTTTACTTGCTGACTTCTGTGTTTTTTCTCTATCCTGGGCCCGGTCTGACATTATGGAAAATTTTGCTGGCAGAAAACTTTGACTATGTGCTGGGTGGCCTAACGTCGCTCGTTTGCAAAGTAGAATGCTTCCAATTTTCCGAGCATGCAATGCCGTTTGTCTCCTACCGGTGGTGCAAACTTTGCTAGAGGGACTACAGCTATTGCTTAGAAAGCCTCCTGCTGCAGCCATTGAAAGGGCAGCAGTATATGGTTGCAAAAACGAATTACTAATGGGACCTTCTTTGTCCCAAAAGGCGTGTATAGTGTGTCAGAACCATTTAACCAGAGGCGAGTATAATTTTCTGACTGTGGGGATGTTGCACTGGGGAGATTGTACATCATTCCGGTTAGCTATGCATGAACATTTTTGAAGATAAAATATGATAGTACCAAAAGTTTTTCCCAAGTGCATCAGCTATGGGCGAGTTAGTAAAAGGAGGAGAAGAGTCGGCAAAATTTCACCAATCTTTGAAATACATTCAGCTGGACATTGACATGTGACCCAGAAGTATTATTTCTTGTCTAAAAGCGCTCGTCATAGTTCACACCAACAAATATTCAATCTCATTAATGTGGACTCGTAACTCGGATAATGCCACCGACGGTCATAAAACTCTCGGTTCATTCACAAATTTCCCAAAATCTGCATGGATGGGTGAAGGATGGGTTGAATTCACTTCATTCAGTGAGATGCCTAATTTGCTCACCATCCTCACTCCTTCATGGGGCACTTTCTATGCGAGAAGTTTGTCACACTAAACGGCCTTTAGGGTTGGGTTGGGTTCAAAACCCGGCAAAATGAGTTTGTCCACGGATGCAACCGTTCTGCGATAAACGATCGCCGGCGGATAAAGTGGAACTTTTCGAACTTTTGCTCTTTGTCATGTCAGCCGGTTTGTCAGGTGCTGAAGATGGTTGTGACGAGTGCGAGTGCTTCAAACTACTGCCGGAAGCGAAGGAAGTAATAAATTCGAAATCGGTTCATACGAAGTCACATTTCTGCTCGAAGCTTCCATGGAGCCGATGAAGAAATGTGTATGTTTTTTTTGTTCATGATTCCAAATGGCAAAGGCTGTGTTGGTGATATACCAACTTCTATTTACCCTCTCCACAATTCGTTCGCGACAATTTTGATGACGGTTGCCGGGAGTGCCTTCAAGAATTCGTCGACGATAGACACTTAGCTTTGCTCAATTGTTTTAACCGTTTGTCATTCTGGTAGCGATTGTTGCAGCGCGGTGAAGAATGTCTCGGTACCGGTGGGATAAGTTTCGATGAGTAGACAGCGAGCTAAAGTCACCATAATCGGGCACAATAAAATTGTCTGCCGCCCAGAATGCCGGCATCCATTTCGGTGGCGCTGATGCGCCGGGTTTTACGAGTACGCTTCATCGAACAGTCGCTATTTCGGAGGAACTTTACTCGGAAGATGCTGTGCAGACGTATACGCGGAGGCAGCAAAGTTTTGGAGCAGCTCTTACGTCAGTACTTTCGGTAAAATTATACCGATGCTATACGCGACATGGAGAGTAACGCTTTAGGCTGGGCTCGGTATCTTGATTACATTTGTGCCTCCTCAGCGTTGGAAGTCCTCGCAGACATTTTCGCACGCAAATGAACCACGTGCCGTGGCACATAATTGCGAATGAAGTTGATTACTTTTACGACCTATTTTGCGGTGAGCATGAATGCTGTGTTGCTAGAATTTTAGAATTCGGTTCGAGTTCGTTTGAAGCTTCGTTGAAACTTTGCAGGAGGAGTCGCAGCTGACTATCTGTGACTCTAGCAGCACCTTCATAAGCCTACGGACCCATTGCAGAACACAAGCGTTCGTTTTAGCCGTAGGAATAAACGAAACAAAAATTAAAGTGCCCTTTTTCCATAGGTGAAAGGTGAAGTTTTTCGTTTGCCAGCCAGGAGGTGGTACGTAGTATCACATTTTGTTTCCATGTCAACTTGCCGCCGCTACACAATGGCCCTGACCGCTCGTTCGGCGGTGTCGGTTAGGTCGAGTAGCAAACTATAAAAGTTCAAGAACAAACGGGGCACACTACGTGTGCATCGGGCACGATGCTGTGCGGGCTCACTACTTGAATGTCTAGGTATGACGTGAAAGGTAAGCCGAACTATTGTAGCCAAGTTGTGAAAACTCACCCGCCAAGAAGCGGCTTTGCCACGAGTGTTAGCATTCCATTTTTCCGGTAGATGAAGCGACCGTTCATTCGCCTTCGAGTGAAATGGTACAGTGGAAAAAACCCACGGCCAAGTCTGTGAGAGCAACAAGAGCTGCACTACCGTGCATGGGTGCTCTTGCTCAGGGACATGGAAAACGCTGTACTTCGCTGTGTCTACGGGCTGGGTTGAGATATTGGAGAACAAAAAAAAAAGCTATACAACGTACGCAAAGGTGGAAAACCTTTACTCATTTGTCGTGAGTACGCTATTGTAGCCTTTGCACTTTTCCGGAGGCTATGTTTGTATAGGCCACCCGTTCGCGAAGGTGGTACACGTTTGAGGGCCACCATTTCTCTCATGTACGGACGATTAGATGGCAGTGCAAACATCATGTAGAAATCGAGCATTTTTCGTACGGCGCGCTACACCAATGGCAGATAGTTTCCCTCACCTTTACGCTGTCTGAAACGTGCTCCAGTTCAGGGTCTTGAAGTTGTACTGTTCAGGTCATATTTCGCATACCTGACAGTCTAACATTCCCGGAACGGCAGAATATTTGTCAGTTCAACCAGTTTGTCTGTCTGTCTGTCTTTCTTTCTTTCTTTTGGTTTGTACATTTCACCAGAAAGACTCAACACGACCAGGCTAACGTTTCCGGAATGCACAGCCTACGTTCCATTTGACTTTTAAGGGTTGCTTTCTCCACACATGAATGTTCTTTCTTCCAGATTATATTTAGTGGAGAAAAAATCAGATGAGGGAAATAATACAGCACCACGAGAACTCTCAACTCCTCGTCGAATATGCGCATGTTGAGGGTTGGCATTTTGAACAGAAATATTTCAGACCACGAAGCTATCAAAGCTCAGGTGTCCTAGACGATGGCACGTATCCAGCATATCGAACCACTTTTTGGTTTACACCAGCTTACATGAAACTTATTCTCAGCATCAAAACAAACCAAGCAAGACACGTATCAAGGGAGAATGGGGTTATTCGAACGCTATTTGTCTTGCTTCTTAGTGTATATTGTGTGGACACAAGTGTAAGTTCTGCCCCACAAGCATGCAGATACACTCCACCAACTGTTGAGATATTCAGCAAAGAACCGAACTTTAAAGAGCCTTGTACATCAGTTTATACCTAATGTAGATAATCAATCAATTGTGTTTTAAACGATGGTTTCCGCTGTATTAGTTATTGGGCATCTATTTGAGAAATTTCGTCTTGAATAGTTTCTCCACTGTTTCACTGAAACTTTTCCACTTGCTTCCCGTGTTTGCGAATCTCTCATCGATGTCCATCAACGTTTCGCAAGTAGCTCAATCACGTTGAAACTTTACCCAAAAGTTTTCCAACAGGACGTCAGTTCGTACGTGTGCTGGAAAGTGAAACGGAATTCAAGAGGATCGAAACAGAATATTCCCTTTTGCATGTTGTGAAAATTTGAACCGAATGAATCCTACTCGCACCTTCGACACTCGTCACTGGGAACGGATTTTACCTTCCCTATCCGCCGGTTTGTGGTGTAGAGTGAGCGTAACCAATATTTCCGAGAAATTTGCACCTTCACCAGATAGAGAGTCTCCGGTTGAGGAGGGGGAGACTGTTGCTATGAAATGGATACCGGGCAAACAGGACAAGCCTTCGGCGGNCTAGACGATGGCACGTATCCAGCATATCGAACTTTTTGGTTTACACCAGCTTACATGAAACTCATTCTCAGCATCAAAACAAACCAAGCAAGACACGTATCAAGGGAGAATGGGGTTATGCGAACGCTATTTCTCTTGCTTCTTAGTGTATATCGTGTGGACACAAGTGTAAGTTCTGCCCCACAAGCATGCAGATACACTCCATCAACTGTTGAGATATTCAGCAACGAATCGAACTTTAAAGAGCCTTGTACATCAGTTTATACCTAATGTAGATAATCAATCAATTGTGTTTTAAACGATGGTTTCCGCTGTATTAGTTATTTCGTCTTGAATAGTTTCTCCACTGTTTCACTGAAACTTTTACACTTGCTTCCCGTGTTTACGAATCTCTCATCGACGTCCATCAACGTTTCCCAAGTAGCTCAATCACGTTGAAACTTTACCCAAAAGTTTTCCAACAGGACGTCAGTTCGTACGTGTGCTGGAAAGTGAAACGGAATTCAAGAGGATCGAAACAGAATATTCCCTTTTGCATGTTGTGAAAATTTGAACCGAATGAATCCTACTCGCACCTTCGACACTCGTCACTGGGAACGGATTTTACCTTCCCTATCCGCCGGTTTGTGGTGTAGAGTGAGCGTAACCAATATTTCCGAGAAATTTGCACCTTCACCAGATAGAGAGTCTCCGGTTGAGGAGGGGGAGACTGTTGCTATGAAATGGATACCGGGCAAACAGGACAAGCCTTCGGCGGTAGTCCCTGGTCGGTGGTGGTATCGTTGGTTATCGAAGAAAATTGCTTTTACCACACCGTATCTAACCGCCCCTGGGTAGCGATACAGGAATGTGATAAATCCTGGTCGCACAGTAGAGACCTTAACTTTGGACGAAACTCCAAAGCTGCTCCAAAGCGCAACGGGCAACGAGCTTGCAAGCCTTTGGGGGGTTTTAGTGTGATTGGATAAAATTGGTTGAAGAGTTGATTAACTTACGGCATTAGTGATCATGGGCTAACGCTCGAAAACATTAGCTAATTATATCTCCAGGTTCAGAAGTTATAGTGTTTTGCGGTGTATATGTAGTTAAAATTCTTTTTATTGTTAAAACTAAAACATTCATCTTATCGATTCTTCGTACCATGATGTTTGTGACGCTTTCTTTTTTTCTTGTTCTCTTCTCTTCAACCGTAGCCATGTTTAGTCGTTCATAGGTCCGTAGGCGTATGAAATAAACTTTACTCCCTTCTACTAACATCTCCACGGTACCGTATCTTGGTGCCTGGTGAATGATGAGTTTTAAATTGAATTTTCACTTTCCTTTCGGCGAATAGGCTTGTCCGCTGGTGCAAGATGCTTTCGGTGAAAATGAGTGCCTGGCAAAATGGGACGTACAAACGCTTTTGCTCAACAGTCACAACTCGCCGCACTAGGCAGCCCGGAGACATGCATATCACAAGAGGGATGTGAAGCTGGTGGTAGTAGGTAAATGGGACTTTCCTTCAAGGAAACTCTTTATCCTTACACACCACTTTCCTAGTTTGATTGATTTCGTTTCAGCGATCAATGCTTTTAGACGATCGATGGTTTTACGGTTTGCCGTGCTTAGTTCGTTTGTGACTTTTACTTTTAATTTTATGTTTTCCTTTATTCTTTTGCATTAATAGGAATTACTTTTAAATCTTTCATTTACTTTAAAGAAATATATTTTCAAAGACATGAAACTTCTTCCAGACGTTAAATTTGATAATTTTAATAGCTATATCGTTGTGTGGCTTGAAAGCTGTGATTTTTTTCCCCCCAAATACTAAATTCTATTTCTCAACCGGAAATGGTTTGAAGTACGTTGAATAAATAATGCAGCAAATGCCCACAAAAAGCAAATAGCTTCAAAAAATGTGAACAAAAAAGAAACCTCTACTTGGTCGACACTTTTTCGGTGAAAATTTGCATTTTCTTTCTCCATTCCTGAGCACAATTCGGGTGTAGGAATGATATAATTTGAAATGCGGTCCTTGAGCATGTACGAGTGTCTTCGCGTCTTACCATGGCTGCAACCGACCGATAAGTACAGCAGAGTAGAGCGTTTCCCGTTTTCACGGCTGTTTCAGTTTTCCTTTGCAACTTGAAGAAGTCTGCCTGGTAATGATGTTTTTTTTTTTTACCTCATGACCAAAACGAATTGCAAAGCCATCATTTCACATTGCCTGTAATGGTAAGATGCAACAACAAAAAAAAAAAGAATGACATGAAGAAAAGTGAAATGACTCTATATACAAAGCAACATCATTTCTTTGGTTTCGAGCCTGTTTGGCATCTTGTTTTTTTTTGTACTTGTTTTCATCCTAACTATATTTTGCTTTTGGAAGATTTTCTGTTTTATTTCAATTTTCCCTTAGCTTTCTGCTGATCTGCTAACCACAACACGCTACTGCACGGTTGCGTTATTTGCATTTTAGTGTGAACTATTACGGTATGAACAGTCTGCAATGTGCCATGGCAGGCGCCAGCATAAAGTTGGCTTTTGGCATTGCAAGTGAATTTTTCCAGCCTTCTCCAGCAGCCTACCAAACCACACAGTGGAAAGGGGAAAGATACGTCCGAGACAGACGCAAAATTTATGGATATTAATCAGTTCATCCACTTGCTGGTAGCATTTGTGCCAAGTCTTTCGCCAAGTGCTGATTAGCATTTACACACTTTAGCGCTTGCAGGATTTGTTCATTTCGCATTTTGGTTTTTAGCTGTTCTAGACGAAAGGTACGGTGCAAGGTTGGCCTTCAAATATTAATCTAACTAGCATGCTGCAAAAACTCTTACCACGGGGGAAATAAAAGTGTTGCTGAGAGCGCATGGGGCAACGTGATTCGGTACCACTTCTTTATGGCGAACTTTCAACAAGGAAATTGAATTTCATGCATGGATGGGCATACATGCCAACGGTAGTAATGGTACACACTTCCTTAATACGATGAAGTTTGTCGTTGCGTTGTAGATGAGTGTATTAGACCCTGTTCCAGCATCCCCAGAGCGGGGAGCTCTGTGTACTTTTGGACGGTGATGGGATGTACCACCGCATGTAGAGATCCGACGGAATGCCTGGTGTATTCGTGTTTTCCTACACCGGAACCATGTGGCATTCATAAGTTTGTGCATGCGTGTTTCCTTTACCCCTTCTTTTTTTCGTTTACTCTAGAGAATAGCTTTTGCAAAGATGGAAAACTTTTGCTGCATTGATCATGTGGGCCTTCACCATGTCTAACCAAATTGTTAGACCACATAAGTTTGGGAAAAACTTTCCATCGTTGGTAGGCCGGTGGTAGGCAGTAGTTATTTCTTTCGAAGAAGAAACCAGTTAAATGCATAGATGAA
>STHD01000004.1:20615281-20650013 GCA_016170015.1 Anopheles longipalpis
AATTGTTAGACCACATAAGTTTGGGAAAAACTTTCCATCGTTGGTAGGCCGGTGGTAGGCAGTAGTTATTTCTTTCGAAGAAGAAACCAGTTAAATGCATAGATGAACACTTTTTTTTCAATCCAAAGCAATGTAAAAGTTTCTAGTCTTACCACCAGTATCAAGTGTTTTTGTTGTATAGTATATAAAAGTATACATACGTAGAGCGATTTAGAATATGCAAGTACGAAGTTGGGAGTAGTTACAAAATATTCGTAATAACTATTCTACTTGAACATGCCTTTGCCACATATGAGATCTGTAAGCTTGCCCACACATGAGGTCACTCAAAAGATCTATCGATCAAGAGAGAAACTTTTTTAGTTAACGTCCTGTGAGGATCTTATTCTTCTTCGGTCCACTTACGATTCAATCTTGAGTCTACGATTGAGTTTGGCATACAGTGTGCAGCAATCGCTGCTTAAAAATCGTGTCCTTCGTCAGAAGAATCCAAGATTCGTCCAAGCACTACCAGAAGTGTCAGGGTGCAGTATATGCTGCATTTCGTATTTTGATGGAGTCTTGTGGATCGTAGAAGTTTCTGGAGCACATAGTGAACATGTTTTCCAGTGCGGTTTCCACAGGTTGGTTTGTTATCCAAAGTTACGATCGGTAACAAGTTACTAGAACTCCTCTACTACCCCGAGAAGGTGACGACCTTCAATTGATATTTTGCTCCTCAGGCAGACCTAATATCCTTCACGGCCTCCGTCAAATAGGTTTGTCTTTGTTAGCTTAACCCTTGATCCTTAAGGCCTTCATACTTTAGTTTTCATAGAGTAATAAAATGCTGACTTAAGATGAAGATAAATATTTTGAACATTTGTTTGGACATTTGCTTAAATATATTGAGGATACTTTATGAGACAACCTCAAGAGGTTTAATAGTCAAGTCCTTGCTAAAGAGTACCACAGCCCACAGAGAGGATCTACTATCATCAGTCTATAAAACAATGAGACACTAGACCATAGAACCGGCCCGTTATAAAGGAGTTATTTTGCGGTACGAAATGACATTACCGAATTACCGAATATTACCATAAATTCCAACGATTACTGATGATAATTTCCAACATAATTCGATGAAATTGTTTGCTCCTTTAGACGGTTAACACTTCCCAATGAACCATCCGATTATTCAACAATGCTCACGAAATACAACGGAAAATTGATCCGCCGATTCGAAGTTTAACATTTAAACACACATACCTTTTATACCTTCACCCGGTTTGTGGGAGCAATTTTCCAGTAAAACTGCACCGCCAAAAGATAATTTGAATTTTCCAGGATAAGATAAATTTTGCCTTGCGCACCTTCACTGTTCCGTCGTCCGCCCAGGAAAGGGAACGCGTAGTTTGATTGAATTGCCTGTTAGCGTAGCTGTTGAAATTTGATTTTCAACTTTTACGCTCATACTACCCCCGCGTATAGCGTTTGCATCGTCGGCTGGAAAACATGAACAAATAAGACCGGTCGACGATGATCTACTTCAACATCATCATCAAGCGTGGTGAGTAGTGGTGGCTGGCTTTACTCGCTAAAATTCATGCATTCTATTCTATCGCCGTTCTGGTATTGCGTTGCCAGAATATAGTCCCAAAAAAAGGAACGAATACAAAAAAAAACCCCAAACATGTTAGCACAGTCAAATTCCAATGGTACGGACCTGCGACAGAGCGAACTGAAGCAGAAGGAAGCTGTAAACTGATTGCACAATTTCCATGCTGAAAATGCAAACAGTTTTGAGCGCTGGCCCGAGATTCCGATGCTATCGGCGTTGGCGTGCCGCTGGAGAACGAACTTCCGTGGTTCAGTTGCTGTGTTTTTTTTTTTGTTTTGTTGCATTATAAAAAGGAACTCGGTATATAATGTTTTCTTTTTCGCTTTGTTTGTGCTGCCGGTACGGTTCGCTATTCAGTTTGGTGAATGAAAGAAAAACGAACTCGATGTGTTGCCCTGACTTTATCAGGCGAAACATATCTCCGCGCGCTCTTGTTCTTTGGTAGTTCGTGTTCCTAAGACGTTCACCATCTATAAAGCACGACTTTTCGAACGTCCTTTAGGTCGTTCAGCGTAAAGAGGGACGAAGCGTACTGAGGTTTATTCTGTGGCGCCGTTTGTCGCCGTCGTTGTCTGCATTGGAAATCGTGTGTGCATGTGTGTATCTTGGATGAGGTTTTTTGCGCAATACGAGACGATATTATATTATGGTAATTTGATGGTAAGCCTTCAGTTAACGATTCCCGCACGTACCGCGTGTACCGCGTTTCCGCTTACACTCTCCAAAAAAAAAATGGCAATATGAAACGGCAACAGAAATTGAACTTGAACTTAGTTTCGTTTTGAAAATTTTACATCATTTAAACTCGACGATTCGCTGTGATAACGGGTACGACCGATGGAATCGACTAAGTTTGCCACATGCGGTGTCCATCAAGAAGCAATTTGCTGCCGAAAACCATCTGCAGCGCATTATCGCTGTGTGGTGTAAATGTGACACATGTGTCATTGTGGAGGTACGTTTCGGGGTGTTTTGGCCAAATTTCATCTCGCCAGTTGTTTTTGCAGCAAAAAGTAAAGAGACTTTAGATTCATATGATAGATTATCCTAATAATGAGTTCGGTGGGACCAACGTAAAATCTTATATTACGAGCTATGAATATGGTAATATTAATAATTGTTATTTCTTTTCTAACGTTTGATTTTTGTTATTCATAATTCCCTACAACAAATGATACAATTAGTGATTAAACGAACAAATTTAGTTAATTTCACCCATCCAATCATCTCAGGAACGATCAAACTTATCGCATGCTACCCATTTTGATGGCAAAACAGTTATCCAAGGCCCTTTCGAACGGTTAGATAAATCTCTGCTATGATTCCCTTTCCGCACAGAAACAAAACTGCTTTGCAGCGCACGGAACGTTGTAAATAAAAGACAATTGTTCCGTTGTGTAGGAATCCGCTGCCTAGACACTTGCTATATAGCTGCTGCCCGCCTGCTGTATCGCATTGAATTTTATCATCATTGGATGTTTCCGGTTTTAGGTTTGCGCCGTCGGGTGCCAGTTTGACCTTCTTCCTACAGTGCGGTACATAGCGACACATGTCCGTTCGCGTTACCACAAGAAATGTGAATATATTTTATATTGCACTTAGTATAAAAAGGCTATTTTATTTAGGTATTATAGAAAACTGTTAAGATTAATATTTTTGATATTAAATATATTAAAAACATCATCGCCTTAGTATGCGTCCCACCTTCTGCATAGTACTGTTTCACGTGCATAATAGATTAGGGCCATGCTAGGGCCAGAAGGTCTGGTGGACACATTTCGCAAATCTAGGTCGTTAGGCGATAACGAGCCGCATACGACATAGGGACTGGAATTGCTGCAGATGCTCGCAAGCAACAAGTAGCTCCTGTCGCAGCATCCCATACGCAGCGTTACTGTTTTGCGTGGGATACTCCGTCGCACGAAAGGACCTGCCAGCCGGATCCGGAAGAAACTGCCGCATTGACGTTTTCTTCGGTGCGTGCGAGCGAACGTGTGAGCATTTGGGTGAAACATGTACATGTCCGTCCACCCTTCTTGATGGGATGATGGAGCAAGGAAGCGGCGTAAGGCGGTATCGGTTGATAGTTCGTTTACTGCGCAAAGGAGCTTTCGAATTCACATTTGTGCCGGCTACAAATGGCATTGGTGTTTGAGGCCTGGCATGGATTAATTGATTTATGGGTGCTTGGGTAAGTGCTGGGTATCTGTAGAAGCTTTGACTGAGGTGAAAGCATTTAGACGATACGCAGTTCATCGATGTTATCCCCCCTTAGTACCCTGCACCATGGCTCTGAACAAGGCGATCTAATTAAACATTCCACCTTCGTACGGGCGGTTTGTCTGCTCGATTGCAGAAGGCTTTCTCACAGGGATTGAAGTTTGTATGAGACATCTTTTTTTTTGTTTCCGTTGCAATGGAATGGACCGCATACAGATCAGATATCATCGAATGATAAATGACCGACCGATGATCTGACCATTTGTACAAGGTCTATATGTTCTGCGTTCAAACTGTCCGAATCTGTCGGAAGTTTTGCAGATGTTGGTAAATGACAAACTTCGGATGCTCTAGTGAGGAATGCGATACAGAAGATAGAACATACGAGAGCTAGTGCTCATCAGCAAGGACATTCGGAAAATCGTTACGAAAGAGGAAAAGCTTCAACCACAACCAACGTACCTTTGGTGAACAACAGCTAATCTTCAATCTACGATACGATGGGTACCAGAACCGGATGCATACTATCCTTCTGAGAGTCCTTGGGAAAGGTTTTTTTTTCACTTCCACAAATACACATCGTTACAGTAAATTCTATTGCTTCCTTTCACTTTCCCTACGCAATTGCGACGAGACCTGTCTATTATATTTAATTAATTGGTACTTACCGCTTGGAATAGAATCGTCTAGAAATAGAATTGTTTCCTTAGCATCAGGGTTACGCTTGTTGGTTAGATACAGCTTGAGAAGTCTCTCACTTTCCCTGCAGGTCGGATACATCCGAAGCCAATGGACACACTTTGGTCCCGGGATTGAAGATTACTTCCCATCGGGGGAAGCTTACTGCAAATATTTACCATATGCTACACGTTTATTTATTCACCAGAAACAAAGTGCTTTTGCCCAGTGAATGGTGAAATTGGAGTATTTTGGGAGAAAGTTAAGAAAGTGGTCTGCAAAAAAGGGTAGCTTTTGCTCGGGATAAGTCGATGAGTGTATAAATTAAAGTTTTTATTTAACATTCTTTTAACTATAACTTTTTGAAAGGTAGCTTATGTGGAAGTTAGTTAGAATATCTAATGGAGAATCCCGATCTCTAGAGGGTTTCGTTTTATAGTTTGAAAATATGTTTCTTATCAGTTCGTAGTTGCGTGTTTCGTTTTTCAGCATGATAACACTTTACTACAGAACAGACTGTTCTGAGCAACGGTACGGCATTCTAGGGATAGACTACCTACAGTCGCATAGAGTTTGTTCTGTTTTTTTTTTTGTTAAACTTGTTCAAATTTCTGGCCCAACAACGGCGTCAGTGTTCCGGTCACGTACCATTCGGTAGTTTTTCCGCTAGATTGCTGATCTGTAAAAAGTGTGCAGAACGTTTTCCAATGCAGCATGTATAATGCCTAGGCTGAATGAAGAGGAAACGGAATATCTGGGGAGCTATCGGAAAACCCATAAACGAAGTTATTGCGACAGACATTCCTGTAGCTGTAGTGAATGGACTTTATTCAATATTTTTGGTAGACGTAGTCAAACTACGATGAATTTGAACCCAATCGTAAAGCAATTGTTCCCAGTTGATTCTATGCTCGAAACTAATTGTCAGTTTACATCGAAGTGGTTGTGATTTGTGCTTTTAAAAGAGTTACGATTGTACGTTCACCTCATTGCGTCTTGATTTGAGTGGTTGAACATGTTTGCATAAAATGCTGTGATACCTTTATTCTTCTGAATCTGATTTCTCTTGTGCACACAACTTACCTTATTTGCTTTACAACAAAAAGAAAGCATACGTTATGCATCCAACCATCAGGGAATCACCCGCACCAGCCAAAGGAAAGCCGGAAGATATGGTAAAATTAGACCTCCGTTTTGATGGTCGATGATTTGCATTTTCATATTTCCTGTTTCTTCCCATCGTATACTTCCACATGTGCAGTGCAATCGCTACCATCATCACATCGGGAACGTTCTAAAACATAATCTAATAAAATCCCCTTCCTGTAGCTAGTACCGGTTTCTTTCCATCTTCGGTCTTTTATGGTACCGCAACCTAATGGTTTGCCTGTGCTCAGACGCCCAGTACCATGGCATAATTTATGATTCGCCATATTTTTCCCACCTCAGACATGCATATTCCGTGCCGTGTCTCGCGTATGTTCGGCCAGCATCCAGACGCTGTTAGCTCCGCTCCGATGTCTCTCCTTCGTCGGACGATGCAACCCGTATCTGCATCCGTGAGACGACTTCTGAATCGCGACACCCGTTCGTCTGGGTTGGGTGTAAAACTTTTCCATCAAATCACACCCCTCTCGGAGATGCTGGGACACACGCTGCACCGAGCGGCTAATGGTTTCAATATCCGGGCATATATGGGCGACCATCGCGACTACTGATCATTGGTGCAAATGCTGGTGGTACACAGTGAGGCAATGTTTGGTAGTAAAATATGGCAAGGCTAAAAGAATCAAACTACGATGTCACCTGGTGCGCTTGGCGCTAGTGACATGTTTTATGAATGGTTCGTTGCAATTGCTAAAAAAGAAAGCCAAAAAGAAACTTTCTTCTATTTGGAGTTGGTTGTACAAAATAAAAAAAACACACACACCCAGCCACATACCGGGAGAGGATCATCGTCCAGGATATTGTGCAGAAACGGAAGTGAGCTGCTTTGTTCCGGCGTAATATGAGACAAGGGCACGTTTCTCTTTGTCGGTAGAAACGACATTTTTTACGACTGCAACGTGCATCTATAGCAGATTGCAACAAATTCATGGCGCGGTGTTGTATATCGTAGCGGATGATCGCGTATACCGTTGCTTTGTTATTACACTGGAAAACTGGAAAACTGGAAAATTCATGCTAGCCATGGTGGAAAAGTAAGTTCCCCTTTTTTTTTGCTTTTTGCTTTTGTCCGCTGGCCGAAAGTGTTGGGAAAGAGTTTTATGCAATCACATCTTGGCGCCATGCTTGCGACGAAATTGCGTTTTCGAAAGATTTCAACGATAGAAGTTTTTTGTTTCTTTTTCATTTGAGACGAAGAACCACATCGTGGTTCAGACTTACCAGGAAAACGTTAAGTAGTTCTGGTTTTTTTGGACACAAAAAATGAAAAAAAGGAAAATCAAGTCATACAATATGCAGCACAACTGCTACCACCAGCAGCGCTTTCTGGGCTGGTAGAATGGTCTGAAGCTGTGCGTTTAAAATAAAACCAGCTGGTTGATTTTTCATTTCCTAGCACGACACCACACAGTGGTTTCAAACTCTTGAACATTTCTATGGTTGAATCTGGTCACCATTGAGAAACATCGTTTCATATATGTTTGCAGGCGTGATTGCCTCTATTGCCTCTACTGCCTTTCCTCTATTCGAAGAGTAGCAATGGGTTTCACTTGTAATGCCGCTTAGACACTACTATAATTAGATCCTATCGGCACTCAACGGCTTGGTCGGTCCGTTCATCTAACCAGTCTGAAAGAACGCCAGTTGCCTGGAATGCCCACTCAAGCTATGCAGAACTATCATCCCCATTCTTGGTCGAGTGCATTATGAAGTTATCATCTGTAACATGAGATCTCGTACCAGCTGTCGGCATTTACTCAACCACCGGATGCACACTCTGACGCTGGTGAAACAGAACGGGGGTCTATCGGGTAGGTCGTAACCAATGGTATAACGGATGCAGGAGTCCATATCTCTCCATCCATATCTGCCAACTGCAATGAGTGTACGTGAGATACGGTCAATCTAAAGACACTATACGAAGAGTTATTGTCAAGGTATACAATTCATTGCAATAGCTAATATCAGGAAATTGTTTTCGGGTACTTGATGGGTGATAGAAATGTTGAGGATATGGTTTGGGTCTTCATCTGTATCATGAAGTTAAAGATGGTCTTTTATCCCAACGTAATTATCTCGTTTATCACCCATCAGATCTTTATGATTGGCAAATATGATAAGAATATTGCATTATGTATCCATATGTTTGCTAATTAAAATCTCCTTTTACACCTTAAACAAGAAACATGGAAAAATGTTTGGAAGATTCTCACAAAGAAAAATAACTCAACATAGATTTAGTTGGAAATGGGAATTCTGGAGTTGAATAGTTTTTATTTGTCACTCCAATGTTGATAATTTTCAAATTAATTATGTATAATGAACTTCATGTTGAAAAAATATAAAAAAAAATCTTGTTCTATAAAATATATCTTCAAGTTTTGAAGCTCTTTATACACGTAGGGTTATCATACATTTTGAAAGGGACGTAAAGAAACGAATTTCTTATCAGGAGCTTCATCTGGATAAACGTAACAGCAAATCGTTAGTTTAGTTTTTGTTCTAGTTGTCAAAACATGCTTCTAATGACAATCTGCTCCTCAACTCAACCTAAACCTTGTACGCCACTGTACCAGCGGGTCAATTGACAGTTATCGTCTCGTATCGATGCATATCGTCCGGGATACATTCGCGCACCGTTCTCGATTAGCAGGGATTGTGTTGCAAGATTAATGGTCGTCCGTGTCCATGCCGGTACCATTGACGGACACGTCAACGAATGTGCCAGAGTGAGCTTTTCCTTTTGCAATGGAGTCAAGTAGTGAGTGGTTCGGTTTTATCACGTTAGGGAAGTGCATCGTCAGCAGGCTCATGACTGTCAGTGGATGATTTGTGATATGATTTTTTTTGTATTTTAGTGCGAATTGGACATTTATTTATTTATACGATCATATCTCAATTTTTACTTTATAACATGTAATATGTTTTCCCTAACATTACATCAATCTTAATTGGGATAATGTCAAGTCTAATCCAGTAATTGTTATTATAAATATATTGAGCGGGATCATTTTTTCTCTGTCGTTACTGTCGTCACAATCTTTAATTAAGCTATAATAAGTGTAACTGACGCAAAGGTGCGGATATGGTTTTGAAATATTCCTGTACACCAGCAAAGATACTCGGTACGAGTTTTTAAACTTACTGTAGCCTCGAAATATTGAGCTTTCCGTCGAAATCTCTCACGGGCATCGGGCAAAATATGAACCCCGACGATACACCATCGGTGGTAAAATCCGTGGATTACATTGCTTCCATCTATCAGGTACTGGCCCGGCTAACATTGAACGTTAGACGTAATTTTCCGTTCATTAAGTCTAATTTTACAAAGCCCGTTCATATCATCAGCCACCTCCATATTTTAAGCTTACCACGTAAGTGTTCCTTGATGATGGGCCAGATGAAGGAAGGAAACGAAAAAAAACATGTTCCATCTGATGTGAAATTTTCCATCCGATGCGCAGTTCATGGTTCGGCCCTGTCGATCAACCACAGTGACAAGCTTCCAAAAAGTGTAACGGGAGGACGCATCGAGGCAACGATAGGATGAAGCAAAGCAGGAAGCTCCATAGGGCTGATGCTACACCATGTTTAAGGTTTACGGGAATATGGTTGAATTATGTATGAGAGTGTTCGCGTTTGTGGAAAATGAATGAGAAAAATGCTCAAACCGCCACGCGAACATTTTCGCCGGGTATTAGAGCCATCGTAAGGTGTGCTCGTCTCCAAACTTCTGTCTTCCATCTTCTTGTTTCCCCAGCTATCCATTTATCTCGTTTTCCAAATTTTTGTTGCCGTTTGGTGGCACGTGGGCCCTTGCTGGGTAAATAGCCTGGTAAAGTATTAACGAAATTAGGTGTCATAAATAAAAAAAACAACGCAGCTTACTCTCTTTAGAGACATCATTTGGAAGGTCAGATGGTAATTAACTGCGTACACAATCCACTAATTGTTGAGGTACGGGTTTTAAATTGTTGACTTCATGATGAGGAGAATCAGAGTAATGAATGAGCTGAAAGTATTCACTTGGGAATAAAGTATGTTTTGAAAAAAATATTTCAAACGCAAATTTAATAAAGATGCAAAATTGCTTGCTTTAGTGCTGTACTGCTTTAAATAATGTTTAAAAAAATCAATTTTAGTATTATTTTAATTTTTCTTCTATACTTTTTTTATAAACATTTATCTACGCATCTTTGAACAATAAACACTTTTAGAAATGCTTTTCAATATCTTGTCAATGTCTTGACAATTCTTGCCATAACTCTTCTCCCAGATATTTAACAATGTCTTTTCTTCTTCATTTGTACAATTAAATAAACATGTTAATGTTATATGCAATATGCATAAAATTAAAAAATCATTAAAGTAAAATTGATTTTAAACGATTTAATTTGAAGATCATCTTCTCTATATTTCAATTCAAAATTCTTATACAATTTCTAGATCAGTTTCAGTATAGCAGAAAATTAAACAGTTACCTTTATTAGAAGACGGCAGGAAAGTTCAAACAAGGCACTATTTATTATGTTTGCTTTGGCACACAGAGTTTGCAAACCGTTACCGCTAGGCAATCATTCCATTTAGCATCCCTACGCTTCGGTTCCTCCGGCTCTACTGGTATGACAAATGTTGTTTAATCAATTCGGTCACCCACCATAGAAAACCTTACCATCTGGGACGGACAGCCGGCAAGCTTCCGATTCTAAACTATTGATTTATGCTAATGAAATGATTTTCACTTAATTATGAAACGTTCTCCAACGCGTCCAACGGCCCATGGTAGGGATCAGGTATAGGGAAGGCATTTTTGGGGCGAAAGGTGGTGTGTACTTGTTTTGATTGTTTCGAGCAGTTCGGGCTCTGTTATGTGGTTTTTGCGTCCGAACTGTTGGACAGGTGAACAGAAGCCAGAAGGTGATTTCGCAACAGTGTCGGGTGGTGGAAAATAAAACTGGAAAAGCATAACAATGTCTTCCGTTCCGAATGTTCTGCACTCGAGACAGACTCGTGGGGGGGTTTTTCAGTGATGGCGGTGGGGCTGGTATGAAGGGGTGCAATCAAACATAACCGCGAACACTGCTGTCACTGTTTTGCGGGTTTCTCGGGCCGGGCAACATAAATTAAGCATCTCAGCGTCTGCCGACAAGCTGTGGCCGGTCGTCATCGGACTGAATCTGTGATTCGTTTTCGCTTCGTGGGGGCTTGATAGCAGGGGTTGATGTTTTCACAGTATTTATATGTATGTGGGCAGTTTGTTGCATCTTTTTGTTGTTATTGGGTGTTACCCAAACCCGTCCCCATACCCCCATCACGTTGCGGCCGGAAACGGGTCAACTTTTACCGGTCGCTGATGTTTGTGATCTTTCCACGCAAAACTAGGTGTAGGCCAAAGCGTTTCCGGTTACGATGGCCGCATGGCGGTTACCGGATGCTGCGGTGTCGCTGCAGTGCCGAGTACTTTCCGACCACGCACTGTACGATGATAATGATGATGATCGCGATGATGATGTGCGTAAGCGGTCGGTTTTGGCCGTTGGCATGGTGGTTGATTTTTTGTTTTTTTATGACATTTCCCGTAGTGCGTATTTTGGGAAACTAGTGGCCGTTTTGTTATTCGCTAATGATGTCATTTCATGGAAGAAAGGCAATTAAATAATCATGAAGGAAAAGAGTCGAATGTAATCTTTATTGCTATGCTTTATGGATGATTCATTCTCGAACATTTTTTGGTGTTTGCGGTAGGAGGAATTTAATACAAGAATCTATTTATAGATGTTTAATTTTATCATATCTTTTGATAGGAAATAAATCACCATAAACATAACAACGAGCGATGTGAATCATCATTTGACTTTTGTTTTAACTTCATTTGTTCATGTTGGTTTATATTTTATCACAATGAGGAATACAAATTTGTAAACCAATGTACAGAATTCGATTATGCTAATCGCGATAAGCACACTACTTCCTGATGAGTTCTACACTTCATCAAACGCAATTGAAACAATGAATTTCAACTATTTCACTCGTTCAATGTTCAATTGCTGTGCACTAATGTTAAACCAATACCCGTTCGTTGAGTGTCGCCTGAAACCAGAACATTATGCAGCCACATTAAGTTCGTTTCATTAGCTTGCCCAATAGACCTATACCAAAAATAGCCACAAAACGATTGCCCATCACTCGATTGCACCGATCGCTAAGCACTGCTCTTTGCACTCGTTTCCTGAACGATGTTGAACCAGCCAACTTACTACTATCGGTTGGACATACTTCCTAACTGCTCGATAGCTGCTGCCTGAGAGGCACTTGAGAAAAATCAAACAGCACACAGCAGCTTATTTTCAAGCGAAATAAAATGTGCCCAAAAGTGGTTTGACGGACTGGAAACATCGATGGAGACAGAAGCGACAGAAACAGGAAATTGATAGGAAATTTTTCACTCATATTACGAAAGATTGTTCACCGATGTCGAGTTCACTTTTATACTATTTGTAGCTACATAAAAATGTTCACAGCAAACGTGCAGCATATTCGTGGTACGCGGTTATGAGAGAGAGAGAGTGAATAAATAAAGCACAGACACAAGGTCGACAAATGTACGTGATAGGCCAGAATAAGGATGAATAAAATATGAATCATGTTCGTTCTGCATGATGAAATGTATTGGATAAAAATAAGAAATAATACAAGCGGAAACAATCTCCAAAAAGAGGAACAACAAACAGACGGAATGAAAACTTCAACTCCAATCAATGGCCGGATGTGAGCAAAATCCGAATGTTTAGCTTTTTTTTTTGGCATCAGTCACTAATCGAAGCATAAATTGAATATGTAGCAGATCGTTAGCGTAGAAATTCATATTTCACTGAAAAGATTTAAACATTCGTTCGTCGTATCCTTCGGAGGATTCTTCCTTTCTCTTTTTTGCGTGGTGGTTAGCTTAGCATCCTACGAAAGCTACGCATAATCCGATCATGCGATTATGGTTCAAGGATAAAGAGAATCGGAACTTTATAATTCTGTTTCAGATTGAAGCTTCAGAGGAGATGAGTGGCCTGTTTGTTCCGGTACGGTACATATCCGGAAATTTGGTTTCTGTCCGGCTTTGATCTAAGAACAATCTTGGAGAATACCAATTTTCATATAAAAAAACATTTGTAACAAAACCGTGCAATGAAGATAAATTGATAGTTGACTTAATACTCACAGAAAAGAAAAAAACACCAACAGCCAAGACCGTTCCTTGAGAACTGTGGTCAGTGGCAGCATCAAAGCGTCTAGATATGGTTATCGTACACAGCAAAAGGGAATAACCACTCTTATCAACCGACTGTACCACGGAGCTGGTCCTCGAGTATTTTGCGGCTACATATAACTCCGACTGCTTCCGACTGGTCGGTTGCTTTGGAAATGGTAGTTTACTTCTTCAATCTCTCACAGCAACGATAAATATTCATTCTACGAAGTGGAGTACGGAGGAGTTGGTAAATTTACATACAATTACAGTCTTGTTAGTCACATCAAGCAGAAAGTAGGCCCGAAGGGCAGAACTAAAGCGATAGAGTTGAGTGAGGATGGGTCTTACGGTCGTCCGTAGAGCGCCCAGTATAAGCCGGAAGTTCCAACAATACGGACCACTAACACACATGTGCGTGCGATCAATGTTTTGCGATAAACGTGGAATTATAGTGCACGCTGGCAAATGTTTGTGCCGGGCACGTTATCTGTCCAAGTTGGTGGATAAAAAGAATAGAACGGTTTACTTGAAGTGTACGATACTGATTATTAAATTTGTTAATGCAAATAAGCATTTTTTTCTCCAAGGATGAAGAGAGCACGGTTTCTTAGTCGAATAAAGTTCTGATCTATTTTTATCTTGCTTTTGCTGTTTCTTTGCAGGGTACTGAAACGCTAGAAGAAGTTAACGCACCTTACCTGGTGTTCCACACTCCCAATGGTGACGTTCCCGATGGCACTGCAGAATACGCACGGTCCAGCAGAGCAGCGCATGTATCAAGGTGCTAGCGATAGCATCATCCAGTGTCGACCAAATCCGTCTGCACAATCATATCCCGATGAGCGGTGGCTTCAAGCCGTGGCCACGCTAAACATTGCTTCGTAGTTAGGTATTCAACAACAAAACAAACCAAAAAACAGCTTACCTGCTGGAGGGTGCAAGCCTTCTCCATATTGCGTCTACTAGTTCCAGCTGCTCCAGGGAGAAATAGTTCTATCGAACTGTCAGTGTATCGAACATAGATAGCTTATAGAAGAAGAAAAAAACANCAAAACAAACCAAAAAACAGCTTACCTGCTGGAGGGTGCAAGCCTTCTCCATATTGCGTCTACTAGTTCCAGCTGCTCCAGGGAGAAATAGTTCTATCGAACTGTCAGTGTATCGAACATAGATAGCTTATAGAAGAAGAAAAAAACAACCCACATACCAACTGCTACCGGAATTGATAACCGTAGCAGTATCTCGAGCATTAATGCAGAGACATTACCGATCGGCAAAGGAAAAGGAATCATACTGTCGACGGCTTACGGGTCCGGTACCGTTCGCAAGCATGCTCCGATCGTACAAACTGTACCTGATGCTGCTGATTAGCTCGATCTTCTTTATCGTGTGCCAGAACCAGGGTTCCATCACCAACCTCGTCAGCAATGGGGCGGTCGCTTCGTCTGCATCCGTAGACGAGATGCCGCTCGGTGTTCGGGATGTAGTTGCGGCACCACTGCAAGAACTCGGCGTAGGTAACGATGGCATTGAGCTGCTGTACGGCGATTCCGAGCCTGGGCTCGGTGCGGAAAAGATCCGCTCGAGAAGCCTTAACTTCAAGGATATGTCATCGAAGCAGAATGATCGTTCGTCATCCACGTCGGCCGCTACGAGTAGTTCGGCAGCGACAACAACCAGCACGACAACAACCACGGTCAGGACGGCGCCCACAACGACGACAGCGAAGGTAACGAAAAGCGCCAAAGGAAAACCCATATCGAGCGCCGCTGGAACGGACAGTAGAGTTGCGGAAGTAAGTACGGACGCTGTGGACGATTGACTAAAATAGTATACTGTTGGATTGTTACCTAGACCAGACAAAATCAAATGGAAATCGAATTGATTTTTGCTTCATAATCATTACACCCATTTTATTGGGCTCATTTGGTGTGCCTTGAAGCACGGCGTCATTCTATGAATGCCTTAAATACATTCAGTACTGGAATATCTTATTGAAACATCTGTACGAATCAATTCGCAAATGATAATTTTCCGAATTCCAAACCAATGTAAGGAATTCTTGGAATTTACCTACCAACTCTCTTTGATGTGCATTTTAATGAGCAGATGCCAGCGAAACTCATGTACTTAACAAAATTCATTCACAAAACATCCTTTCATGAAACTTCCCGGGATGTGAGTTGTTTTATCTGCATCAATGATTTTGTAATTGCGTCGAAAATTTACAATAACAACCTTGGTATACTATTTTCTCCAATAAAGTAGTGCTTTAGTGAAGTCGCCATGTTATTGTGAGCCATCTACACAGGATATATCTTGTGATGCAGCAATCGAAAGCAAGGAACCAAAACAGAACAGGCAATGCATTTTCGGTACGGCAATGGAATGCTGCATCATTTGGAATGTTGAACGTTCCCCATCAAACCCAACCAGCAGGGGTAGTATATATATCAAACCGGGGGTAAATAAATTGTATTTCCTAGTCTGTCTCGAGTGTGCTGAGTGCATGTGTATGATGGATGCTTACGAGTATGTTCGTTTGATTGGTCATTCGATAACCAACGCTCGATTGCTAGGTCGTAGAAGAACCAAATTTACAGTGCTTTCTAGTGCCTTTCGGTTCTTTTGTGTAAACCGTAACGATTGGTTTCCATTTTCCTTCTCGGTGGAAACTCGTTCATCAGGATTAAACGCGTTGTACAGGAGAGTTAGCTCCAGTCAGCCAGCAATCCGACTGGAACGAGGATCCTCCTCGGGAACAGGAAGTAATCGGTTGCATCCCATATGGTGAAGCGGAAGAGCGTTCAGAGGAAAGAACCGGGTTGCACTAGAACCGTGTACACGATTGAATGCACCCAACAAGGAGCGAAACATGCATCAGACCAAAGCATGAAAGCAAGCATGCACCGGATGCCGTGACGGTACCGGTACACTGTCCATGTCCGGGTGTGGTTGTTGTTTCAATTGGATGTCGCTTTTGAAGCGGTAAGGAGGGTTTGCTGCAACGCCAACAATTACAAGCGCTTCTGCTGTTTGAGTTTGGTATCTTTGGTAAACGGGAAGGAGGGTTTGATTAGTCCCGGGTACCCAGCAAATCGCCAAACAAGCATCCTTTGAGACTCCCAACCCAGAGTGCGCGCCATCTATAATTTATTGCTAGCACAATATTTCACTCACTGCACAGGAGAGTGGCATGTAAAAGGTGTTTTTGTTTTAGCAATGCTTCGGGGAAATTTATGTTCCGATGCGATGGCCACTACTTTTCACCATGGAGAGTGTATGGATGTTTCAATAGATGTTTATGACCACCACTCTAGTGGAAGATGCTCAGTAAACAGTAAATGTTGATTTTGCCGGTNTCTTTTGTGTAAACCGTAACGATTGGTTTCCATTTTCCTTCTCGGTGGAAACTCGTTCATCAGGATTAAACGCGTTGTACAGGAGAGTTAGCTCCAGTCAGCCAGCAATCCGACTGGAACGAGGATCCTCCTCGGGAACAGGAAGTAATCGGTTGCATCCCATATGGTGAAGCGGAAGAGCGTTCAGAGGAAAGAACCGGGTTGCACTAGAACCGTGTACACGATTGAATGCACCCAACAAGGAGCGAAACATGCATCAGACCAAAGCATGAAAGCAAGCATGCACCGGATGCCGTGACGGTACCGGTACACTGTCCATGTCCGGGTGTGGTTGTTGTTTCAATTGGATGTCGCTTTTGAAGCGGTAAGGAGGGTTTGCTGCAACGCCAACAATTACAAGCGCTTCTGCTGTTTGAGTTTGGTATCTTTGGTAAACGGGAAGGAGGGTTTGATTAGTCCCGGGTACCCAGCAAATCGCCAAACAAGCATCCTTTGAGACTCCCAACCCAGAGTGCGCGCCATCTATAATTTATTGCTAGCACAATATTTCACTCACTGCACAGGAGAGTGGCATGTAAAAGGTGTTTTTGTTTTAGCAATGCTTCGGGGAAATTTATGTTCCGATGCGATGGCCACTACTTTTCACCATGGAGAGTGTATGGATGTTTCAATAGATGTTTATGACCACCACTCTAGTGGAAGATGCTCAGTAAACAGTAAATGTTGATTTTGCCGGTCGATTCCAGACACCTTTAGATACGGTGCTGTTTTCTTGGAAAATTGGCGGAACGATGTTTTCGAATGGCTTGAATGATAAGATTAACTCCAGCTGTCCTGTCCATACAAAACGTGTTTTTTTTATAGTTTTTGCTGGTGCAAGGAATTTTGTTCAACGATTCAATTCTCAAGTATTCTCTTCAAGTATTTTTTCCCATTCTGCAAACTGCAAAATTATGCTTTACCGTAGCCTACCCAGTGGACATTTTCCATTTGTACTTTCATTTTCCGATCCATTAACGCGACCTTATCCACCGGATCGAGCAATATACGAAGGGTGGATACGAACGGTATTAAAGAGGGAGACAGAGAGAGAGTCTTTGGAGACCTCACACTAAAACGAGACGCTCAAATAGTTCCATGAATAAGTGATCAGACGTGTACTCCGTACGACGTACCGGAAGTCAAGCGCGAAGCATACCAAAGTGTCGTCCATTGTGTTTTTCCAGAGGAACCTCATCGCGCAAGGAATTTTGCACCATTCCGGGCATAAAAAGCAAATTATCTCTTTGATGCATATTGTGCTGCTTTGAAACACACACTGATTATAAATTTAAACAAAAATATTACAAAATCCAACTGTTGTAGTAGCATGTATACGAGTTTCATGCTTTTACAGGAGAAACCATTTTTTCCCACGTAAAAATTGTTTACCAACTGTTCAATCCAATAATTGATTGGAATGCGATGTGTTGATCGGTAAAAAACCCAACATCAATTGCACGGTATCCGATAATTGATTGGAAGTTTGCTTTGTTGGCTTCCGTATCCTTCCCAGCATCGAATGGACATCCCCTTTCATCCTCTCTAAAACCAACGCAACGCTCTACTACGCTCGTCCTCGGGGCATTCAATTTAATTTTGCACGTACCGCCCCCAAAAAAAAACTTCCAATCCAATTCCGCACTGTTCCACCGAGAAGCAGTTCTTTGATGAAATTAATTGAACGATAATTTATTCATCTGTAAAAGTCCCCGTCCATGGTGTTGCTGTTCGGAAAAATATCCATTTCCTGTGCGCTGTTCGGGATACGATCTAACCTGGGGTCTAGATTATGTTTCCCCAAAAATTATCAAACTTTTGCACGTACATCCAGTCCGTGTTGCAGCCGCGCCCCTTTTGTGTGTGTGCGCACAACGTAAATCCACCACTCATTCCACAAATTGCTGATTAACAGCACACGACAAACTTTCTTTCCGACAATTAGACAACTTCCAGTAGCGGGCACAAGCACATTGAGCGCCATAGACGCGTTTTACTTTTACCATTTGCTTTGCATACATTCCGCAGGTACCGTATCGATTTCCGGTGGACACGAAGCTGCTACCCCCGCTGTACATCATCACACCGACATACCGACGGCCGGAACAGATACCGGAGCTTACCCGGCTCGGTTACACGCTGAAACACGTACAGAACGTTCTGTGGATTGTGGTCGAGGACTCGGAGAATCGAACCGCCACTGTCGCACGGCTGCTGGAGGAGATCGGTGTACCGTTTGTGCAGCTTGCCGGTAGGTGAAATTATGTATTGCAAAGTGCATTTTCTCTGTACCATTGGGCAGGAAGTAGTGGTTGGGCAGGATAGCAAAACTGCAAGGGAAATTTTCTGCTGCAAGTTTGAGGTGAGTTTAACCCACCCAGCTTTTTCGTTCGTACCGTCTGAATTAAGTCAAGACTGGCTCAGATGTTCATTAGAGCTGGCAAATTAAAATGGCAAGGATACGTTTATTCAGCTGTGTGGGTTCTCAGGAATTGATAGTGCTCATCCCTAACTCTTGTGGCGTACCATTAAAGGGGTGCATCATTCGGAACTATTCCGGATAGTTTACCTAGCTATCGTAACTAGTACAGTATGAATAGTCTATTTAAGTTGCTAACAGAGAAAGAACTTACGTAGGATACAATGTCTTGAAGGTTTTTGAAATGTTCAAACACATCGAGAAATTCTCCAAAAACACAAACATATTTGCGCACGGTATGCTAAACTTTGATGTTATTCCGCTTTATTACACACAGCTCCCATGCCGGCCCAGTACCGCAAGCATAAGGTTAAACCACGTGGTGTTTCAAACCGAAACCGAGCGTTACAGTGGATCAGAGCGAACGCAACGGAAGGAACGCTCTACTTTGCCGACGATGACAACACGTACAATCTGAAGTTATTTGAGCAGGTAAGCGTAGAATACGGTACGTAATACCATTCCAGCTAACTTTAAATATTCTTCCCATTATCCTTCAATAGCTGCGTCACGTACGCAAGGTCGCCATGTTTCCGGTGGGTTTAATCTCCAAGTATCAGGTCAGCTCACCGGTCGTAAAGAATGGTACGATAACGGGTTTCTACGACGGTTGGCTCGGTGGTCGCAAGTATCCGCTCGATATGGCCGGTTTCGCCGTATCGGTTAAGTTTCTGCACACGCGTCCCAAAGCCCAGATGCCGTTCAAGCCCGGTTACGAAGAGGACGGTTTCTTGCGCAGCTTGGAACCGCTCGAACTAAAGGAGGTGGACCTGTTGGCATCAAACTGCACGGAGGTACGTTTGATAATCGTGATATCGGTTGTTGATTTACTAAAAAAAAAGAACTAATTATTTGCAGATACTGACATGGCATACACAGGCAAGGAAAAATCCACCCGCACCGGCACTGGACCAGAAGAAGTACGGTGGCACGAACCTGGTACAGCTCACTAGTTGGCTCGTGTAGAAAGAGTGGACCACGACCGGACATTCGCTGATGGTGCCGCGTTGGCTAAAGAAGCTCTCCGTTTGGGTCTTTAGAGGAGGCCCATAAAGAGTTGCGTTTTTCCGCGTCGTAGAGAGAACGAGACATGATTCATACAGCTATACGGACCTTGCTGTACCCCCCCAGCATTGCGAGGAAATCATGCATTTGAAATGGTATTTTTTTCAGAATAATTTGTGATCAAAAGAAAAACAAAATCTTTTCTCGTTAATGTAAAACTGTTGCTCAGAAAGATTAATGGCGACGATAGATGTCGAGACAGGTGGTGTGATTGGTACTTAACATAACAGCTCATGTACATCATTCCGCGCATGGTTCAACACCAAATCAGTACCGAACCGAACTGACATGCTCGAAACCGCAAAAGTACAGATTACTTTCCACACTGCAAAGAAAACGGAAATGCCAGTAGAATGTGCAAATGACACAAATATCATGATATACTGTCCCATTTTACAGAACTTATCGTAGGTTAGAATATGCACCAAAGAAGTGGCCAAAACTGATCGATACACAATACAAAACACACACGTGCGCGAATACAAACCAACATCCAAATGGGAGGTGAAGTGGTTTTTTTGTAGATATTATTATAATGGTCGCTTCAAACCAAAAGGGACATTAATTCCAAAAATACTGTTAATTTGCAATAAGAAAGCTAATACAGTAATGATTTCCGGACGTTTTAAATGCTCTGCATTTCATTTAACTGCTAGAATTGAGATTGGATGAAGCATGACGTACGTTCAGTACCACGTGACAGCATAATTCCCCGGTATCGGTCGTCTCTCCGGTCCAAGTTCCCGTGTAATCGTTAACAAACCGTATACATTGCGTACAACTATTCAAACTATATACACTTACATACATTCACGTTTTTCACTTATAAACCACTCAAGCATTGGAGGTTCTCACAACTATAATACCCCAATCCTCCCAACGTTCTGGTGCCCCAACGATCACGGTTGGTGGTGGTGAATATTAGTCATCCCCCGCAAATTGGAGGATTCTTTTTAGATAGTAAAGTTTTTTAACAAATTTCTAGCATCTAGACAATGGTGTACTACCAGCCGGGTGGAATTGGTCAGAATCGTAGGGATGCCCGGTGCTCACTGCTATTGTGGTACCATTTGGCCCCATTGGGATATTTGTAAATATAGCGATACTCGAAAAATACTTCGTTTTACTTCAACCGTTTTAGTTAACGTAGCCTAAGTGATCAGTATATTTGCTGTATTTCAAGCTCTATTTTAAGGTGTAGTTTTAAAAAAAATCGTACGTACTAGTCCACCTTTTAGGCTGTCCGAGTGGTCGTGATGAGGTGCAGGCGGTAGTAGGTGGTAGTGGTCAACAGATCACACCGAAGGATGGCAGAATATAACGAGGAGCATAGTACAGCAAACATACCGAAAGTACCTTTCCAGCAAACGGTGTAAAACAATCGAAGGTGAGACTCCTCGAACTAGTAACGTCCACGTGTAACGTTTAGGTGGATGGTGAGGTGCACTGCAGGTGGTGGAGTGTACTCGTTCAGGTTCCTTTTCCTCTAGTAACATTTAAGCGAAGTATGTTAAATCAACCAGATATCAAACCAAATATTCAACCGTATAACAACAACCGAACAGAGCATAAACTCTTTCGCGAACGAGCTTCTTCTGATGTAAAACTAGCTGTCTTTATTGACTCTCTTTATCAAGTGTGTACCGTAGGATATATTACGTCTGTGCATCGTGTTTTGTTCTGAATTAATCAAATGTGCTTTCGTTTCGGTGATAAACCTCGATATACCAGTTCCAATGTAATTCTATGCAGCTTTTGTAAAAGCTGTTTCGCTTTCGTTTCACATTTCCACCGCGTGTGCGTTTGTCGAGCTAATATTTGTGAATTTCGTTCAACCTTTCATTACTGTTTGTTGTCAAGGAAAGTGCTAGCATTCTTACATTAAGCTGCTGGGAAATCTTTTAACATTTGTCGGTGTTATTGAACATTATTGAAAAAAAAACGAAACGATTACAAGATAAAACTATCGGCGGGAAAAAAAGAACGAACAGTAACAATGAACCACGGGCGAATGGGCGGGAAATGAGGGAAAACAACTTGTGATCTTTAGCTGGATTTGTAGGGACAAAAGCATGTATGATCGTACGGAAAAGCTGTAGAGAAGGGAAAGGTGATTTGTGGATGATGGAGGAGATCAATCGAAAAATATGCAACCTGGAATCCGTACACAAAAAAGAAAAATCCAGCCCGGTAATCATCCAGAGAAGTGATAATCTACTATTTGACTCACATGGTGTGAGTTGTGCGACGGTGAACAAGAAGTGGGTGGAAAATTGAAATGAAAACAATAAACTTGACTTCTATCTTACCGATTTCAGCGAATGGTGTGATTTATTAATATATTTTAAAGTTTAATGTCCGTTTTTTGTAAGCATTAACCGCTTAATGTTTTTCGATTTGTTTTTTTTTTAAATTTGAACAAACTTAACGAAACGTTGACGTTTTTGAATCTTCGTCAAAATTCAAACGATACATGAATTTAAAATGACCGTTGAAAAGAATTATTTTAGGTAAACGAAATTGTTTCATATTATTTGCTCTCGGTATTTTGTATTATGTAAACAGAAAAATCTTTAACACGTTGTGTGCCATGTCTATCATTTTTGATAGACAGTGAAGTTTCCTGGGGGGCCATGTCTATCATTTTTGATAGACAGTAGTCGCCATTTTCAAACTTTTATTTCTCCGCGGAGACACCACTTTTTTACTTACAACCTTCGGCAAATATGAAGATAAGCCTTTTATGAAACTAATTATATAGCTGGTTTTCGCAAATCTTCAGTCCATCAATTTATAAAAGTATATTTTTGGGATGCCTTTTTTCGAAAAATCTTAACGTTTTGTTCATATTGCTATCTCTTATGTCGCGCCGTTTGATCGTCTGCAGTGCGAGTGAGACAAATATATGCTTGAACAACAGACGATGGAACGGCGCGACACAAGAGATAGCAATATGAACAAAACGTCAGATTTTTCGAAAAAAGGCATCCCAAAAATATACTTTTATAAATGAATTGACTAAGGGTTTCCAAAAACCAACTATATAATTAGGTTCATTAAAGTCTAATCTGCATATTTGCCGAAGGTTTTTTGTAAAAATGTGGTATCTCCGCGGAGAAATAACAGTTTGAAATTTACATTTCCTGGGGGGCCATGTCTATCAAAAATGATAGACAGTCAATTTGTANTGGTGGAGTGTACTCGTTCAGGTTCCTTTTCCTCTAGTAACATTTAAGCGAAGTATGTTAAATCAACCAGATATCAAACCAAATATTCAACCGTATAACAACAACCGAACAGAGCATAAACTCTTTCGCGAACGAGCTTCTTCTGATGTAAAACTAGCTGTCTTTATTGACTCTCTTTATCAAGTGTGTACCGTAGGATATATTACGTCTGTGCATCGTTTTTTGTTCTGAATTAATCAAATGTGCTTTCGTTTCGGTGATAAACCTCGATATACCAGTTCCAATGTAATTCTATGAAGCTTTTGTAAAAGCTATTTCGCTTTCGTTTCACATTTCCACCGCGTGTGCGTTTGTCGAGCTAATATTTGTGAATTTCATTCAACCTTTCTTTACTGTTTGTTGTCAAGGAAAGTGCTAGCATTCTTACATTAAGCTGCTGGGAAATCTTTTAACATTTGTCGGTGTTATTGAACATTATTGAAAAAAAAAACGAAACGATTACAAGATAAAACTATCGGCGGAAAAAAAAAGAACGAACAGTAACAATGAACCACGGGCGAATGGGCGGGAAATGAGGGAAAACAACTTGTGATCTTTAGCTGGATTTGTAGGGACAAAAGCATGTATGATCGTACGGAAAAGCTGTAGAGAAGGGAAAGGTGATTTGTGGATGATGGAGGAGATCAATCGAAAAATATGCAACCTGGAAACCGTACACAAAAAAGAAAAATCCAGCCCGGTAATCATCCAGAGAAGTGATAATCTACTATTTGACTCACATGGTGTGAGTTTAGCGACGGTGAACAAGAAGTGGGTGGAAAATTGAAATGAAAACAATAAACTTGACTTCTATCTTACCGATTTCAGGGAATGGTGTGATTTATTAATATATTTTAAAGTTTAATGTCCGTTTTTTTGTAAGCATTAACCGCTTAATTTTTTTCGATATGTTTTTTTAAAAATTTGAACAAACTTAACGAAACGTTGACGTTTTTGAATCTTCGTCAAAATTCAAACGATACATGAATTTAAAATGACCGTTGAAAAGAATTATTTTAGGTAAACGAAATTGTTTGATATTATTTGCTCTCGGTATTTTGTATTATGTAAATAGAAAAATCTTTAATTGTAATATATTTTTACATTATTGCACAAAAAATATAAAACCATATTTTACCCGTTTAGGCGTTGGTACGCCTGTTGCGTTTGTGTGAGTGTTCTGAACTGAGAGCGTAAAACCGGTTATCTCTTTTTCTACCTGCCTTCCGCTACTCTCGCTCTCGCTTGCTATGTGTTGCTCTTTCTTGCAAACGAATCGCGATACGATAAAGCGCATATACAACCAAGCGCCGAGTTCTCGAACACACGCACACACATTCGCATCTTGAGCTGGTCAAATACGGCCACACACCGGACGGGTTTTGGTTCGCCAAGGCGACAAGCGAACGACCGCGAGCTGCTAGTGTGGTAAGTGTGAAAAATTCGTCCCTCCCGTTGAATGCAGCTTGACTCGTTACGGAATTTTCCATCCAGCGTGGTGAGGTGCCGACGGACGGAAGATTAGTTTTTCTCGTGACACATTTTTAAGGTGCATTCCATATCCTTCGCCTGCATACGTGAAACATTCTCCACGTTTCTGAACCGATGCCACGAGGCGGTTGTTCGACGGCGAGTCCCCAATTGCGCGAACACTCGTTGAAAAAAAAGTGTGTAAGCGAGTGTATGTGTGTGTGCGTGCTGTGCTTCGTATACACACGTTCAACGCTCTTTCGCTCGCCACGCGTTTGCAGGTGTGTGCGTGTCGGTGGTGTCTGACGAAGATTTAGCGGACGCGCGGTGACGATGCGTAGGTTAGCTTTTTCCGTCGTTGGCTGTGGTTCTGGCATGGTGTGTCCTGCGATGACCTCTTCGTTTTTCACATGAAAAACGACGCTCGTTACGGAAGAGAAGGTGCCCTTGGTCGTTGAGTAGCCGTGGCTGTACACTACGTAAGTTACAGTTTGCACAAGTCAAGACAGTTGCAAATTCATCATTTCGGATACGCATCAGGCAAGAAAGCCGGCTTAGCTGTACAGCGGGTACCCCAAAAGAGGGAAATTAGTGAAGGAAAAAGAAAAGAAGAGTACGTTACGCGGGTATGGGATGCCCGTATGGTGGTTGTTCGTTCGTGATCCAATGTTGAGCGTGTGTGCGTGTGTTTGGTAGCGAGAAAAAGCGCATCCCGCGCATTTGTGCTCTCTCTGCTCTGCCGTACCGGGGGAGCGGAATTTGAAACGCATTTTTTTTCTTCGCTTGGTTCGACCGTTTTCCCCACATGCCCACAAAGCGTGAGTGAGATGGAACGATAAGAAGCGTGAGTGCGCAAGTGAAAACGATACAATTAGCGCGAAAAGGAAAGTAGGCAAGTAGGCTTGTGTGCATTGTTAGTTTGTGTGTGTGTGTGTTAGTGTTTTGTGGCTGCGTGCGTATGTGGAGAACGTTGGCAACGGAATCATCGAATCCCCGGCGATGGTGTAGTACGTTTTGCGACGGCACTAGCGAAATAAAAAAAAACACGCCACACAACGACGGCGGCGATAGTGCGAGCGTGTGTAATACACATATTTCTCGCTGTGAGCAGCAACACATCGTCATCATCATCCTCGCACAGCAGACAACGACGACGACGTAGAACGATCGGTGGTGGTCCCGTAAAAGCAATGTGAGTTTGTGTGCGAAGCGCGGTGCTTTTTTTTTGTATAATGAGATATCGTTTTTTTTCCATTTCTTCGATTGTACGCACCCATCGATTATGGCGCGTTTTTATCATCACGAATGAGTGTGAAGCGTTTCCCTTTCCACTAGCCGTGAACCGTGTGCGCGCGTGTGTGTGTGTGTGCGGGTAGTTCATCCGGTGAAGTCTTCGCTTTCTTCTTCGTCGTTTTGTGATGGGCCGTGAGCCAAACGCACTAATAGCAGAAGCGCCACGGCGGCGGTGGTGGCGGCTGCTATATCGTAACGTAATCATTCACTATCTCGCTCACACGCTCACCGTCTGTTCCTCTTTGTTGCAAGCAGGCACACACACTGATCGTGTGATAGTGGAAGAGTGCGAAAGAAAGAGAGAGGGAAAGAGTGCGTGACACGTTTTTCGTATTGGCGAGCCAGTTTCCATTAATTAAATCGTGCTAATTTGTTTGAAGACAATGGTAGGGGACACACGTGAAGAAATTAGTTACAGCGATGAGTAACACTATTCCGTCTCATTTCGTCTGTTTTTAAGAGAACGCGCGCGCGAGAGAGAGAGAAAGCGAAACAGTGAATGTAAAGAGAAAAGCGCAATAGAATGCGGTAGCGTTTTTTTGGTGCTCTCACTCTCTCTCTCTTTTTCAGCCTACTTTGATACGTACGCTGCGCTTCCTTTTTCGTTCGCATAAAGTACCACAGGGGTCGAAGAGTTGGTTTTGTGTGTGTGCGAAAGAAGAACGCATTGGTGTTGTTGTGTGGGGTGTACGAGTGTGGGGACGGGTGGCATCGTGACCGGGTGAGCATTTCTGTTGCACCGGACGTTGTTTGTAAGTGGCAAGGATAAAAAAAAACGAATCGAATAGCTGGAGCCTTTTTTTATCTGTGTACGTGCGTGCGTGTGCGTTCGATTGATAAAGGGAAGAAGCCGCATCCTTTAAGAAAGTAGTGGGAAATTTATCCTTCGTTCGCTTTCCACTATCTCTTATCAATGATCGCGGACATACATCGGTAGGAACGGCTACAAGAGAACGGTTTTCCAATTGTGTGTACGTTGTTAAAAGAAGAAAATTATGGAAAATGAAAATTTTAATGATGCATACGGGACAGCCACACTGTTGCTGGAACGTGCGGGAAGGCTTGTTTGGTCACGCGTACGGCAGAAGTAGTATGGAAGACCTTGGAATTTTTGCCCAAATTTTGCAACCAGCCAGCTTGCCTTTGCTAGGATGACCTTCGTGTGTGTGCTACAATTTCTTCACAGCCCAACGGAGTAAGAGGAAAAGCTGTGAAAATAGCGCAGAACGTTGGGCACCATCCATCATATGTGGTGATGGAGTTGATAAATGTGTGTGGCTAATGCATTAAGGATGAACTATTGCTTCTTTCAAGGGCACAGTGGCTGACGTTTGTGTGTTTTTCTTCTTCTTTTTTTCTTACATCCTTTCCTTTGTTTGGTTCCGTTTTGATGCTTAAAGCTTGCGAAAGCTCATTAAGATCTGACACTTTTATTTAAAAGCCTGTTTAACGTCAAAGGATACTAGATGTGTGTTGCGTGTTTGGTAGATTCCCCTTAGCCCGGCTGGCCAAAGGGCTCGACCATCTATATTTTAGCCTTGTGCATAAGTTTGTACGAACAAAAGATCGAACCCTCGAAATGGTAATTCATGCACTAATCAAAAGGACTCAAATGTTAAAATGTAGTGCAATATGGATTGCGTTTTCCTCCGCTTAGGCACGCTGTCGTGAGGGTGATCGTGTCAAGTGTACATGAATAATGGCAGTATGCCATGAGATTGACGAAAAAGATAAAGCTTTCTAATGCTTTTTATGGCTACGGTTTTATATGAGCACATACCCGTATGATAATTGCATAAATGAACATAATTGCTACCCTGGTCTGATGAGTTAGTTTTCGATTCCATTGCTATCAAATTCATTTTTATTCCCTTCCAGAAAATATGCTTATACGAACGATTTTTTTTTCGACTGTCGGTCAGTTCGAGGAGGGAGAATGTATCGCGTGACGGTATCGATTTTATGCTGCTGCCTGTATTCTTTACCGTTATGAAAAATAATATTGATAAACTGGTGTGTTATGTTTCCACCACGAAACATTTTCTACTCGAATTGAATATTAAGAATTTTTTGTTGAAGCTCAAAAAAAAAATAAATCAAATGGGCTGATCACCATGTCTTTCGCTGCCCTATGAAAAATTGGTTAATTAATCTGATAATGTTCCTCTGCCTTTGTAAAACACCCGAAAAGTCTAATAAATCGGACAGAACATGTTAATCGTCTTGCGGGGTGATTAATAGCAACATGTGGTGCTTATGATCTTCCACGACTAAGAATCAACGTTTCTCGGCATAACTTAAATTTATGTTAATGTCCCTCAAACGTTTCTGCTTCTTATAGTGGCTAGATTGTTTGTTTCTTCTCATAATTATTTAATTATTTTATTAGTTTTACTTTAGGCTTACGATTGTGTTAAAAATTCTAATGTTAAAATTCATTATTAACACGTTGACCGCCCCGGTACATGTTCACTGAATTGCCCGTCAAGCCACCGAATCACTCTTTGTACCGATTGCATTTCCTTTTGCATTTTTTCTCCTTTTCTTATAAATCATATTCACAAATTCTATTTATTATCTCTGTCGCTCTACGAAGTCGTTTGTTGAAGTAATTTCTTTGAATCTCAATAGTATCGTCGGATTCTGAGTCCGATAATTACGATGTTAATGATAGTGATTGTGATGAATTTACTCTCCAAATATTTTTAGAGCATTGTAGTTAAGAAAAAGCGAGAAATGTCGAGAGTATACCTCAACAAAAAAGCACCATCCAATCAACTGCATGAAGTGAATTTACCGGTCGCCAAAAATCATTTGCTTTTGTGGAAGAAAAACAGCAAAGTTGGCCGCCTTTAGATATGATTCCTTATAATGGGTTCCGGAAGAAATGAAAAAGGGTTATAGTTATGGATGGGATTGGTAAAAGTAATTACAGTAACAAATTATTAAAAAATTAATTAAAAATGTCGCTTAACAGATTAGAGATATTATCCAGTAATCTCCATTTCGTCGATAATATGTCCATAGCCCGTAAAGATCGCCAAGAAAAAATAATAAATTTTTTTCATAAACTATAGGTATCAGAAAGTGTACACGAAATGAGAAAGACAATATTCACGTCTTTTTTCGTCGTAATTCATCTTTTTCAGTGTTAAATGAGTCAGCCACTATGTTGCTGACGCGGTCCGATCGGAAAAATCCCGTCATCCACATACTGGCTGACACGGCTGAACACTACAACTATCGGGTCAGTAATTTTGTCTAAAACGCTGCATTTTTATCACATGAATTTTTGAGGTTAAACAATTCTAAACTAGTTGGGGCAGCCCGTGGTGTATGTGATAAACGGCGCCGGCCCACACGGCAGAGCTGGGGATCAAATCCCATCCGGATCGTCTCCCCGTAGCATGGGCTGACTATCCGGCTACGTGGTAAAATAAGTCTTGATACGACCAGGCCGTTCTAAACGAGCAAAAAAAAAAAATCTAAACTAAACTCCAAGAAAACATTAAAGCATAATTTAGTTTTTAAAAAATGGTCTCGACATACGGTTGTTTGTATAAATGAATTATTTAAATGGTAAACATAAATCGAATAAAAATTATCTGATGAAAATTGCAAGTCCATAGTTCTACAAACTGTCGAGAAATTAAAGATTGTGTCTTGCAAAATTGTTTGTTTCAAGGAAAACGATTTCCTATATAACCCAGCTCATATCTGTAGCACCCGTTTTGACCCCTTATCATTATGTGTTTTTTTTCTTTTATTATCCTCTCTCATTTGCCTGTGATTGGATAAAGTTAATTATCGGCAATTATCACAAACAGAATGAGCGAGCAGCTTCAAATCAAACGGAAATGACCGATCATGTTTCACTTTCGAACGCACGCCACAATCAACTGTCCCCATGTATGGCATGAAGGTGGTCCTCTCCATTCCCTACATTATGTTATATTACGAAGAACATTAACATACCACATAAGTACCCACTATCTCATGTGCGTGAGTGATCACCCATATCATATCAGCCAGCGAGCAGAGAAAAGCAATAGAAGGCTGAAGGTTGTCTTCATTTGGAATTCCTCCTCTTGTTTCACATTCGTAAGCCGGATGATGGTGGTGTAGTATATTTACAATATCGCTTGTGCGCTATTCCAAACATGTACGCCGTGATACGGTACGCCGCTGGCTGTTGTTGCGTACATACCAGCCACATAGAAAGGAAGGGAAACTAGAGAAGTAGCTACCGAGGACGACGCCCCTTTGTTCCGGTGTGTCGATCATCTTCAAGAGGTTTGTGTGTAGGGGTTTGCTTTTAAACCGTGAACCGCCGGTCAGTTTTTAGCTGACTCCAACACAACAACCCTCCCTTCCGGTGGTGTGGTGTGGGGTTGTTGGATATTTCATTCTTTATCACTCGCCCATCCGTTCCACGATCGAGCTTTTAGTGTGGTTTCGTTCTGTTGGTGTGAAGATGATTTTTTTGTGCCTTTTCCTTTTACCTTTCGTATGGTTTATTCTTTGTTGTTCTGCCCGAAAACGCGTAAGCTGTTTTTATCTGAAAACCACTCATATTTACGCTTTTCTGTTCATTGTGCTTCAGTTTTTCCTGCCCACAAACGGTTATGGTGCTCGGCAAAAAAAAATCATTTATTGAACTGTTTTATTTTGTTTTTTTGCTTATAAAATGCATTTTCATCACTTTTCAATAAGAAGAACTGCCCAATAAAAATATAGTTAGAACCCTTTTTCGTAACTTAATCGTCAGTGGAGCAAATAAATATGTTTGTTTAAGAAAACTATTTCTTTAACATAAATATAACATTTTGGTTTATGTAGAGGTGATTTTTAGAGTAGGAATTTAAACCTAAATATTGTGTTCTGCTTATGCTGACCATACCTTCTTTACAAACTACCAATTCACATTGCCAATCTATGAAGAAGGGTTTTTTGATACGCAAGCAAAGCATGAAATGGAAATATATCATTAGCTAGCTGCCTGTTCTTGTTGTAAGAAGGCGGTAACGATGTACATGAATAATTTTTCACATATTCCCAGAGGAAATAGCCCACTTCAGTATACTCCCTATTCAAGGTAGAACAGTTTAAGCTTCAATTGTTTTCTTAGCCAACGTATTCGATCAGCTGCGATCGACAAATGTGAGGACAAAGAAGTTTTTTGCTACCGGTTTGATTCACATTAGGGCCAGATCATGTTTCCCATATATTAGAAACGTAATCGTTTTTAATAAATATTTGCCCCTAATGATAATTTGTTTGAGATCAATAAAAATTGGTAAACATTATAAGACAATTTCAAGGAAACTCTTCAATAAATTACTTTGATACGATCACTATAACAAATAGATCGAATGTTATGAGCTGCATAACAAAAATATTAATCAGTTAAATCAAGGTTACGCAACTCAGTTGGTGACCAAACCGATGATCTACTGAATATTTGGTGGGACTGGAAAGGAATCCACTATTATGAGTTGCTCCACACACGTCCCTAGTGACTTGCTAGAAATTCTGGTAGCTTGGTTGTAATGCTTTATTGCATCCACTCCATAACTTCGTGAGTAATGCTAATTTGAGAACAACAATGTTAAATATGTTAAATAGAAGCTATGAATTTCATGAAACAATAATCGAATTCTGTTTCTTTCCCCAACCTTATAGATTGCGAGCGTGAAGATCATCCCATGATCGCATGTTCGCAGACAGCTTCAGCAATTCTACAATAACTACACTCTGGATCCACGATATGGTAGATGACTCTATTCCGTCACATTAAGAGCGAAAAGCGCGCGCGCGCTCGCGCCCTCTCAATGGTGGTGTATGCGTGCGTAGACAACATAAGATTATCTCCTCGGGTTTTGGGGAGTTAACAGCAGCAACACTGATGCGCTTACAGAGCATGACGGAAAATGCGCGCCTTTTTCTGTGCGCCCCTGGCATGCGTGTGTACTGGTGTTTGTTGAAACTTGGTGCGGCCGTTGTAGCTAAAGTGCATTCAGACGAGCTGCTAGTGCTCGTGAGCGCGAAAACCCGTAGCCGGTTGTGCGTTGCAGTGTTTAGGACCAGAACTGAAATATCTGCGATTTCTTGTTGCTCGCATCTGGGGGATTTTTTTAATTCGATATTATCCAACGATTTTAGGTTTAAAAAATGCAAAGTTTTATACAAAATATTGTTTGTACGACATTGTTTCACATTCGTCAGTATAGTTTTTACAGTAAAATTTTCATCTTTTTAACCTCGTATGTAGCATCTCGTTACTATCATTCCATTGCTCATGTTGACACTGTGCACTGTGTTTACTTTTGCACTCGTTATTATAATGGCAGTGTTTTCATGTGACCTAGTTTGCCTGCATCCTTATTTGGGGGTTTTGTTTTTCCCCGTTTCATTCCCTTTTAAATCTTCCCATATTATGGTGTGGTGATGGTAGATGGTTTGTAATTTTACCATCCTTTTTTGTACAGTGCAATGCACTGCTATGCACTTTGGTCTTGTGGTTTGTGTTGTGTTTTTGTACCATAATCATTGTAATGGTGCGTAAAGTTAATTCTCTCCTCCCCACTCTGTAAGTGGTTTATTACAATGAGATGATGCAGGGCAGTGCGCAGTCCTCCACCGTCGTTTGATCTCACTGACGGGGCTCTCTCGATTTTAGAGACACTCGTTCGCTGCTACCACACGAAAAGAGAGCAAACATGTAAAATAAAGAGAAATAAAACATATTCAACTAGCTCCCTGCACTGAGATTGTGGCATGCTATCTGCATTCCGTGTGTCCTCGTTACGTTTAGCGCTTGGCCCAGTAAGAAAACAGAGGATCACGCGGTTCAGCTCACGATCGTTTGTGGTGCGCCTCTCTTGACACACGGTGACGGGGAGGCTGTTCAATGTTTAGTGCCAGATAGTTCATCGCTAATGCAGCGGCCTGACGTGGTATAGTGCCCCAACCCGTCCGATTTAGTAGCAACGGTCGAGTGCGATACCACCACACCCATCTATACGCACTCTTTGCCTCGAGTCTGCGATCGGGAAATGGAACCCTACACTACTGTGTCCCGTACCGTGTAAGAGGGTGTTTCGTCACACTATCTCTCAACTGTGTTCCCGTCATCGTCGGGGTCCGTCATCGTCGGCACACGCGCTCGAAATAGACGCCTCACAGTACAGAAGTAGCGTCGTGGTCGGTGAGTTGAGTCGCTCGTTTGGTTTGTTAGTGGTTCTGCTATTGCTTCGGTTCGTACGTTTGACAGAAATTCATAGCCACTGTGCCGCCCCTTCTAGTGGGAAAAAGGTGTCACGGGTTTTAGAAGAAAAACATAAATCAAAACTGGGTGCGGTAGAGAGATAGAGACGGAGAGGAAATATCTGTGCATATATGTGTGTTTTTGTCCGCGTAGGTAGACCCTTTTTTGGGGTTGACAGGTTTATCAGACGGGGTTTGAAACCGTTTTATGGACATTGATCGCATTTATACAGTCGCGAGCAAAGGGTAGCGATCGCGATCGTATGTGTGTGTCTATCCATAACAAACATCTCAGTATATTACAACGGACCTGCAAGATGAAAAACAAAGTGAGTTATGCTAAATGGTGCGCGGTGTGTCCTGTATTTGCTTTCCATCCATTGAAAAAAAAAGGTTCTCGCGTTGTTGGAGGAATTTCAGGCAAATGTCATTGTGTGCACTGTAGAAGGTCTCAGCGTTGGGACCTATTGTTTTATTATCAGTTCGCTCGTGTGTACCTTTTGCATGTGTTTCTATGTTTATCTGCTCCCACCTTCTTCACCCCGCTCCCCAAATTGCTTCTACGTCCGTCCGTACAGAATATGCGCATTGTGTTTCTATTCATTCGCTTCCCCATTCTCGGGAACGCGCGCATTGGTCACGTAATAATGCATCTGCATCAATGTGTGCATGTGCAATCAGATTCGATCGAACTACGATCATTGCTAACACCACCACCCATAAGCTGTACACTGCTGTTTGCATCCGTACGATGCGGGTAGATCGTGCTCTCTTGTGGAGAAGGCCCTTAGCAGAAGGTGACTACGATCACATTAGCAAAACACGTTACAAAGAAGCATGCTGATGATGGCTAAATGATGTCGCCCTCTCTGTGTAATGTACTTGCCGCATACTAATGTCTTGGGCGTCTTGACAAACCATCTGTGGAGTTTGAAAATAGATGAAATTGTCCGTATCGTTTTGTCGTTTTCTCCATAAAGCGTGCATTGCATGAGAACTGTTGACCTCGTTTTGTATAATTTCCCAGACGCGGGTTGTATGATTCATTTACGCATGTCTTCTCTCTTCGCTCACTCACTCGCTCGTTTCGAACAATTTACATGATAAGACAAATTGAGTATAAATTCCGTGAAATTCCGTAGTGTTTGCGATCGTGAAGCAATCGAGCCGAGGAAAATGTATGTCTGAAGTTAAGATATGTCGCAAATACCTTCACCGGGCTGCATTTAAAATCAATTTTATTTTACGATTGAGAACTTTTACTTTCATTTGTTACAATAATCGTGTCTGTCACCTCTCATTTTAGGCCGGTATTATGAAAATTCATAACTCCAACACCAACGCACCACACGAGAAAGTGAGAACTCGATCGGTCGTCAGCAAAGAAGCACTAGAGGCGAACGGGACAGTGCGTGGACCTGTTGTCGTTGGTGCTTCCGCGAAGCAGCAACAGAAAAAGCCGACACAGAAAGCAGCCGTTTCCTCGCCGTCCTCTAACCTAAGTCCGGAGCTGGAGAACACGGCCAACCGGCTAACGTTGGAAGCGGGCAAACGGGGTCGTCGACGCGCCCTGCCAAAGGAACCGGAAGCAAACGACGAAAGTCAGGAGGAAGAGGTGGAGGT
>STHD01000004.1:20650518-20696562 GCA_016170015.1 Anopheles longipalpis
TCCGCCAGTGATGACATCGAGGACACAGACGGTGCCCTAGCGGGTAACCGATTGTTCCGCAAGAAGGTGAAACGAAAACTACCGGTACGGCCACCGAACAACAGTGGTGGCAGCACCGTAACCAGCAATAGTACGGTACCGATCAGCGGCGAAAGCGCCTCGAACTGTACGTCCAAGGCGAAGCTACAGATGGTGCACGAATTTCCAATGCTCTTTCTCGGCCTGCGCCGCAATCGGATGTTTCTGGTGAACTCGCTGGCGCAATGGTTCGATCTGAGCCAGCGCGACGTCATACTGACGCTGCGCAAGATCAAACAGAACGAAAGCAGCGTACGGTTGGGCAGTGTGTTCGGGCTCGGCTCAACCGAGGTCGAGCTGCTGTTTCACAAAAACGTGCCTAAGATAGCGGACAGCCTGCGCAACTTTATCGTGTGGCCGGACGATATCACGATGAAGCTGAACGTACCGATCAGCCTGCGGCAACACTTTCAACGCATTCACCTCATCCTGAACTACCTTGTCGTGCGGGTGAAGCAGAACGCCGTCCAGGAGCTGCCGGCGGATGAGATCGCCACCTCGTTCTGTCCGAACGAGCAGTGCCACAAGCTGAAGTACCTGGTCGCCTCCACGCTGGACGGCTGCGTGTGCTTTGTGTCGCGCGCGTTCGGCGTCCAGGCGGACGACGAGCAGGTGCTCAGCCAGTCCGGCTTTCTGACCAAGTTCAAAACCAACACGAACCTGATCGCGGGCAAAAATTTCCACAACTTCGAGGACCAGCTGGCGAATGGGCACGATCACACGAACAACAATGGTGGCCATGGTCGGCGGAATCGCGTCACATCGGCCAGTCGGTCCGGGGCCGGTGGTGCAGACGGTGACGATGATCTCGAGCGGGTACTCGGCGGTAGCGGCAGCAACAGCAATAGTGTGGACAACTTCGAAGACATCGTGTCGGAGAAGATTAGCAAGAGCAAAACGTTCAAGCTGAAGAACTACATCGAAAACATACTGGAGAACTTCCAGAGCCATCAGCTGCTGAGCCCGCAAACGTGTATCGATGCACGAACGCTCAAGCTGCTGGACGATATTGTCGTGATTGTGGGGGCGCTAATAAACCTGCAGAAGCAGGAAATCGAGTAGATTTAGAGCATATGTAAGTTTATAGAAAAGGGACCGGAGAGAGTGGTGGACATTGTAGCAGGAATAGGGCAGAGAAGAAAAGAAGAGTGCAGGAGGAAGTGTCGCGGAAGAAATGGATTAAACCTCCCCGCAAACGATTTGTGGTCGCGGTTTGACTTTCTCGATTCGAAGTAACTGATTTTGATTCTATGGATCTGTATTCTATGGATGAGATGCAGTTCTGCTTTGCCGAACGAAACGAAATTTTCGGTGTGGCAGCATTATTACGCTTATCTGTTCAATATTTCACCACCGGCAGTATCATCCTGTATTGTACGTTCGAGTCCAATTTCTTTTATTATGTAAAATTGTGCTTGCCGGTTTTTTTTCCAATACGCATTTTCAAGCGGTTGTAATTTAGTAGTGAAATTGTTAGTGATCGATCGAGTGGAAAAGTTAAGCGCGCGCTACACAGTGCGCCGTAGCATCCTACGTTTAGGTTTATGTTCCAAGCCGAGTGGTGTAATCAAAATGTAAGGAATGATGGAATACACGTCCCAAAAACACGAGCTGAAGCGTCGTCATTCGCATTATTGTGTCCGTTCGATCTAAGAAAAATAGCACCGGCATGTCGTCGCTACCTCCCTTGTGCTTTTCCCTTGACTGCTTTCTCTCCCTCTCTCTCTATCTCTTCCTCAACAGCAGATGCTCTAATCGATCGTCATGCAACCCGTTTCAGTTTTCCCCGTTTTTATGTGTACTTTTCTTTGATTCCACAGTTTTTCTCCTGTGTGTACGTTGTACAGTAGTTTGTAAGATACGGTAGATGATAATGAGTTAAAATTTTTCTTGCAAAAAAAAACCAGAAAAGAAAGTAGAAGCGAAAGAGTTAGAGTTGAATAAGTATGATTTTAAAAAGCAAAAAGGCTAAAGTATGTTTAGCAAAAGCTGAAGAGCAGAAGAGAAACAAAAGTAAAAAACAAAACAATTGCAAACTAAAACGAGTGTAGTAGGCAAACGATAACAGAACTTAGTGCACCGCAGAAGGGAACATCCATAACGCTTCAGGTGTGTGGACGTACCAGGGAGAGGAGGACGGATGTACATGGGTGAATGGTATCGTTTGAGTTTTGTACAAAATAGAGCGAAGCCGTGCAAATGTTTCAGCAATAGAAAGTAGGCGAAAATGGCTTTTGTTAAGGTTAATAATAACGTAACAAAAAATGTAGCAGAAATGGGTCCGTATCGTGTGAACAAAATTATAGTGTGGTTACGCACTAACGCAAATACTTTCATTAAAACACACAGAACACAGGCCACTTGCTCTGTCTAACCGGTGGCATATCACATTCTGAAAGGTCAACGTACATACGGACGAGTTCTCGATAATAGGTGACAAGAACTGGTCCGTAGTTGTATGCTTTTAGGTGTGTGATATGTAAAAAAAACATATTGCAATTAATAATTTCTGTTCGCACGCTACCTAAAATGCATTCGAATCGGAACCGGTTACAAATGTCGGTTTCACTAAGGAAAACATTACCGAATGCCCTCCTCTTCTAGCGTGTTTGAGAGAACGAAGCTTAAAGGATTGCCAGCAGAAAAGCACACGAAATGGAAAACATTATCTTATCAAACCAATTGAAGCCGAAAAAAGCAAAACAAAACAAAAAAAATACATAGAAATAAAACACGCTGGCAAGGACGGCTAGCAAGCGGCAGATTTGTTATCTGCATCTGCAACAAAACTTAAAGGCACATACCGAGTCGATTATCATTGAAATGAGAAAAGCGAGAAACATACTGTGAGATGATGGAGATTGTATAAACGCGCTACATCTATATATCAGCTTGAGGAAGAAAACAAAAGCAAACAAAAAAGAGGGTAACTTCAACCGACAAAGTTTAGTAACATTAACTGATTTAAGCATAAATGGTGTACAGAGTAACAAAATGAATATTGTCAAAATAAACAGACACAGAGAAGACCACACAGCTCCGTATTTACGCCGTATCGAGTTGAATAAATGAATGACATGAAAAAGGGGGAACGAAAGATAATAATGTGATGGGATGTGATTGTACATGCAAACGTTCGGTTTTATAATCCCATGCACTATCAACAACGTTGAATGAAAATGGGTCCAAACGATCCCGTAGAAAAGGTGCAAAAAACGAGTGAAATGTTTGATGAAGTGATCGCTGCTGTAGCTCTGCACTGGCAAATGTTCTTCTACACTATGTTCTTATGACAACTTTGCGTAGATGCTTTGCAGAAACATGTTATGTGGGGGGGAGGTAAAACAGAAGAAAATTTTACAACTGTGCAAACGTGTGTGTTCGTGAAAATGTACGTTCTAATGAACTGTGAATAGGAAGGAATGAAAAACAGTTTGATGAAGTTTAGTTCACTATTACGGAGTAAAGAAAGAATGGAAAAGAGAAAAGCATGTTTAAACAAAAAACTACAAAATAATCGTTTTCAAAACCCATCAAAATACCAATAACACGAGAGAAAGACTGTAAAAAGGACAGGAGCGATAAGACAGACAGAGGAGAAAGTATGTTAAACTTGAGTGAGCGAGTTTTGTCCGCAGTGATCAGCACATTATGAAAATATAGATGAAAGAAAACTTAACAACCTTCAGCATAATGCAAACGTGCTTAATACGTGGTGTACACTCCCTCACGGGAACTAGATTAACAAATTATTCTAGGTAGGTGCATGAAGAGAGAAGGAAAAGGAGCTACCATGGAATATAGCAATTGATTGGTTGAGAATGGGAATGGCTTGCACTTAAGCATTGTATATAGATATGGAAATAAAGAGATCAAAATGAAATACTTGCTTCAGTTCGATTTTCAGATCAAAATTGTGGAATCACAAATGCATGTCCTGCGTTAACATTTGGATTTTGGATCGTCTTTATTTGCTTTATCAGTTAGAGCATAACGGTTTTTTAGTGTTTCGGTATTTGATATAAAGTATGATAAATGAAATTAATGCATAGATTAACTTATAACAAAAAAGTGAGAACATTTTTAAAGATTTCTGTTTACACAATTCCATTTTGTAACGTGTTTTGATTTTATAGCAAAATTATGTTACAGCAAAATGCATTTGAAATATTTCTGAAACATTTCCAACTGGTATTCACCTGTAAAGGTTCATGAATTGAAAATATTTCACTATCTTTTGAAAACTTCAAGCATTTAAAAATATAGTTTCAACCATTGTTCCTTAGTGGTAATATTCACACAAATCAACTAATAAGCTTCATCATGATGGTAAGTTATGATTTAAGTTGATTTAACCATTAATAATGAACCTTTGTAGATAATTTGAGTACAATCACCACCAATCATATAAAATACCCAACTATTTTAACAGTTATAAATGAGACAGGTAAGTTACACACGTTTACTATATATAAAGTTTTAAAGAATATAGTGGACAGCTCTTGATATATTATAGTAGAAAAGAGATAGCCTAAATGCCACGTGCTGCGCCTTACTCGAATGAATACAAAGCGCGGGATGTTATGTTCGAAATGAATAGCCGTGAATTCATAACTCCCTAAAGACAAAATGTATAGATTTTGTTACTAAAATACACAAATTAAATATCTACTAACTAAAATATGATTTAGATCGCTATAAAAATTAGTGATACAAAATCATAAATACCTAATTTCAAAAATTAGAAATATCAGAAATGGAAACAGTAGCAGATTTAACGCTTTTTCTCCTAAGACCCAACAGTAAAAAATGATGTGTTTGCAATCCATCTCGTTCCATTCCTTCTAAGTAGACGTGCGCAACAGAGATAGCCACACGTTCGAAAGCCTTTCGAACGGCGCTCGCTCACGCACACATTGCTGCTTTCGGCTGGACAGGCGGTTTGAACGTGGGTTACTGTTTCATTTAAACTTTTGCAGTTCCGCAGTCGGACGTGCGTGCGCGTGTCTCAAGAAAGGAAATTGTAACTCGTACGTGAAAAGCAGTTTGCGTAGCAAACGTACCAGTACGTAAAGTGAAAAGGATAAATGGTTTTAACATATATGCTGATACTTATGTAGTGTGTTTTTGGGCGGTGTAATGTAGAGAAGATCAAGAGTTTTTTGTACGTTTTGTAGTGTATCGCGCTATGAAAGCACGAAAGTGAAAGATCAAGCTCCCCACGCCCGGTGTGCGCGTATTACAATACAATCGAATGTGTTAGTAGAGGTGACGATGAAAGAAGAAGTTCAAGCACATTTTTAGTGGCCAGTACAACGCTCTCTTGGCAAAATCAAAAGTGTTATGTTAAAATTACCATAATCGATGTAACCGAATAGGTGAATCGTATTGTCCGGTTCGAGTGTTGCTACAATAACTATCATCGAATTGAAGCTTCAATGTCAGTAAGCAATGTTAAAAGGCTTGTAATTTTAACCTTCTGGTATCGTGTCCCATGATCATCGGTACACGCTAATCGAAAGCAACGCACACAAACCCAAACCAAACAATAAAATCCGAAAAGGTCAACCGGTGAAGGAAGCTAACCACACACCTGAAGCTGAGATATCTTACCCACCCCCGGTGAGACGTGAGGCGGATCGCCGATTCGCTCACTATAGTGAGTGCGGAGCAAATGTCGCAGAAACAAGGTAAGTGGTGAGAATGATCACAGACTAACTTCGTTCAAAAATTCGTCACCAAGCGCGGTTTTGATTCGTGCACCTGAACTTCTTCGATTCATGTGACTGATTTTTCGGGATTCCGGCAGGTGCACAAAAGTCGACCCCGTTGTTACCTAGTGTTGCGATTGCACCGTTATTAAATCCGATCGTTTGTGTTGGTGCGGTTTTCTCATGCGGGCGACGATGCGTGACCAGTGTTTACACCGGTTTATGTGCGATTTTTGCGGAACCACCCTTTGTCTCACTTGCGATGAGCGGGATAATTTTTCATCCCAAAATCGGAACGGTGGAGCCACCATGCTTTCGGATTGGATTTGAATCATTTACTCTAATTCCCCACTCTTCGATTGCTCATATTACGAGTCGTAAAAAATGTGCCAAAAGAGATGAAATAATACCCCAAAAAACGAAAAACTGCAACCAAAATCTTTAAGTGGCCGTTGTGGGTGCTCTTTTGTTAGTTTCAAAACGGCAAACGGAAATTTTCTTTCAAGAGGTATTTTGAGTAGTTTTTTTTTCTTTTTTGCTTTTCTCCTTTTGCACCTTCTTCCATGGTGTTGCTGCTGGTAGTGGTTGTGAATTTAACGAATTCTAGCGGTTTCTCGTTCTTGCCCCGTTGGGCAGGGAAGTAAATTGGACAATTTAAGTAATGCCGAGAATTTATTGCAATACTTTATACGATCTATCCGAATCACTCGGTTGGCACCAACGGTGGGACGCAATACGCTTTTTACGTGTCGTTGTGCTTTATTGAATGGCTGGAAGATATCTTGCCGGAAGATCCTTCTCGGGGGGGTTTTTTTCGAATGATCTCATAGCCTAGCTTTATCTACCAAAAACATGTAAAAATTAAATTAGAAAAAAACAACCGTTTCTTATTCAAACAATAAATTATACTTACTTAATAAGCCTGGTTTTGGTACCGTTTGGTTTTACGGAGGTGTGAACAAAAATTTCATAACCACTACAAATCATTACATGTTAATTAATTACTATGTTTTTCTTATACTATTAATTTATATTTATTATCTACGCAAGCGTAAAATTTGTTCTTTACCGGTTTGGTGTTTGTGTGTGCTTTTTAGTTTCGCTTTAGCATTCCACCACTATCCATCCGTTAAGTCCGTGAGTTTCCTTCTTTTTTGCTGCGGCAATAACCGTCTTTTTCGCCCGGGTCGATCGGTGGATTGCATTTTAAATTGCACCTTCAATATCAATTCCCTTTGGGTTTCAAACCTCCTCTCCCTTTGGCCCTTGGTTTTTCCCACCTTTCAGTGGGAATTTATTCCGCTCAGCGCGAGAACAGGGCTGATTGATTGATTTGCCTGCACAACATGGTCTGTTTGGCTAGCGAATGGAAGGGCTTTCATCATGCTGTACGTTTGTTTTCTTGGTGAACAACCCAAACAAAAAAAATAGTAAACTCTCTTCGGGAATAAGCAAAAAAAAATACACCCCAACGAGAGAAGTGATTGGCACGGAGAACCGAAACGAAGGGGAACATCAAATCAAAGAGATGGAATAAAAGGGCAATAGGTCTTCATCGGTTTATCGGGTTCAAACACGGGATTCCGTTGATTCCATTTTAAATGGGTTAAACATTTCACGGCAAGAATCGCACCACACCAGCAACTCATCGGGGGGAATGGAGCACCCCTCCCAAAAGTTCCTCCCCACCCCAAATGGGTGACCTTCGTGTTCCCGTTTCCGGTGAATGGGGGATGGGGATGGTTCTGTTCTTTTCCTTGCCGAAAGTAGTCTTCAAAAGTGTTAACCAGTTGTCTTTTCTGAAAGGAACGAAATGCGAATTTTATTTAATAAAGAGACAAACGACGAACCCACATTACCACTCCCCCAACCGGAGTGTCCTACGAAATGTGGCCGTTTTTATTTGTATTAATCCATCCCACCAACAACAAGAACAAAAATAGGGATCTCTTTTCCTTTTTGCCAAATGTCATACCGAGACAAGCGGTGGACACCGGTTTTGCGGATGGTACGGTAAGGGTGAACAGTTTGCTGGGACCATGTAAAGGTGCCGAGAGGGAAAAAAACCTGATCTTTCGGTGCGGGTCAAGCTGTGTTATGAGACTGATCGGTCGTTTCATATTCATCGCACGGAACCGGTTGGGTTGTTTAAAAAATGGAGAATAAAAAAAAACAACAAAACACACACACACACACAGAGGGATTTTCTTGAGACACGAAATCTCTGACGCCACCCGGCCGTGTGCGGGTTAAGGGAAGGAATGTTTATGTTAATTTGTTTTGGGCGAAGTTGCGGGCCCCAAAAATATAAGGCTACAGGCTTAAAGAATCAAACATTCGCCTAAGGTTGGGAGTTAGCGTAAGCTTTAATGTTGATCGTGTTAGTATGTTGAGATTGGTAAAAAGTTTTCCAATGTGATCACACAACAGTTTGTTTTTATTAATAAAAAGCATTTTTTTCTGGTGTTTTCAAGGTTGTGGCCGGGTTGTGGAACTTATTTCAACCATTTGCCACTGCCTACCCGGGAGTCGCTAGACGGCTCTGAGGCTTTAGCATAGTTTGGATGTCAAATTCTTGCGAAACGGCAACGAGCTGACGAGCCAAGTATTCGAGGGAAGAATGAGTGACTCCATCGAATAAAAAAAGGCTAAACTTCTTGTGACGGAAATATTTCAACAATGATGGAGGCGTTGTTGTGGAGATGTTTTTTTTTCGGAAGATACTACTGGTGGGTGAAGTTGTATTCGCATACTCCAAAGGAAGTTGCGTCACGGTTGTGATGGAATGTCGCTTTATTTAATTATGCGTTGGAGTAGTAAATAGTGGGGTTCTTTAATGATGTATCTATTTGATTTTAACATCTGTATACAATATATTCTAAGAGCTGTGAGATCTAAGATTATGAGTTCATCATAATAACCAAAAATTTAACTTGGTTAGTAGTATTAGTATTAGTTGTTGATTTTCCCTTTATGCCCAATTTAAAAAATGAGATATACGATAAAAAAAGTTAAAATGAAGTTATTTTTATTACATTTTAAAATTGCATACGAAACCTTGAACAAATTCCTTGAGACTTTATATACTATCTCAGTGCGAATTCTACTAAAACTAGTTCTCCTAAATCGAAACCTACAACATATAGCTTGAAATTGGAAAAACAAACAAAGCCACCGGTTTTGCGCAAAATTATGGGAAAACAATTTTTCACACTAATAATACTTTTTCCCAAGTGTCTAGTTTTCCCTCGCGGATCGGAATGCAACTTCCTAACTTCGATTGGGGGGGGAGAAAAAAAACTACTATGGAAGAAAGTTTGAGCGGCAATAATTTGTGATGAAGTTAAAATATTCGTTCTGTCCGTTCTTCTTTAACCCGCGAGCACGTCTTCAGTAGATCCCATGTACTAAAAAGGGCCCAGGAGAGAGAAAAAGGCACAACACAACAGCAAAAAAGGCAATCTTTTCAAGTTTACTATTTGCTAACTTTACCGTTTTTGGTGGCCCTTTTGTTAGGCCTTTACCGAAAGATTTTGCTTTCGTTGGTTCTTTGCTGGAAAGGATAAAAGATATAAATCTCGCATAAGTAGACACGGGCAGGTGAAAACTCTGGTTTTGCAATTTCGAAATGCACGTTTTTTTTCTTTTTTTTTCTGTGGAAACTACCTTTTTTTTTTGGTTGTTTGGTTGGGTGAGACTGAAAAACTTAGTGTACCGTAACGGAGTGGTAGTAGCAAAATGGAAACACAAATCCCACAGGATCCGTTGCTACCCTTCAAAGGAAGGTGAAGATTTTCCTTTGATTTCTTTTAACCGTCACTGAGTGCCTATTGTGGATTAGTGTCTAACGGTGGCTTGCCGAAGGGGGACGGGTGAACGTGATCGGTTCGAGTGAAATAATTCCCGGTAGGGAATAACGAAAGCGAAAGGGTTCAAATGATTTTTTTTCCAAGCTGCGGCCAAATCGAAAGGAATGATCTTTTACTCTTAATGCAACTCGAGGGAAGTTTTTTTTTTGGTTCATCCCGTGAACCGTGACGTGTATCGCGGGTTCTCTGATGTGCCGTGAAATTTAATGTGCCATTAGTTAGCATCGTTAAACGAATGTTGTTTTTTTTTGTTAAATAACTCACAAAAAAATACAAAATTAAAGGTAAAACTTTTCCCTACTCTGAAAAAAAACGCAAGGCCTTATCAGGTGCAGTTTGCGGGTAGTTTATCGTATGCAGTAAAAATGAACTTGATTAAAATGCAGATTTTACTACAAACTTCCTGCCTGGTTTCTACGCCGGAAGCGGAACTAGCGGGCGCATCGATAGGGGCAGGAAAAAGAAAACTCTTGCTGCTCAAAGTGCATTCCGCGAGGATGAAGCTGGTCACTAAAAGAGAGAGAGAGAAAAAAGCCCTAAACTCCTGATGTGTGCCCGGCAGACCGGTTTTTGTCCACATTGCCATACCATGGACGTCGAACGAGATGGAAAGTGAACAAACGAAAAGGGCTTTTCCAACAGTTTCCCCCTTTCCCTAATAAAAAATATACGATAGTTTGAATGAATTTTTCCTCTAACTCTGGCAAGCGTTTGGCATAGGTTTGGGGAAAAGTCAAACGATCTCAAGGGAGGATTTTTTTCCCCCACTGTAACGGTCGGTTAGTTTGTAACGAAAAGCTTCGACTTGGGAAAGAGCAGATGGACCAACAGTAAAAACAATGCTGGTTTCAGTACCGAGAGGTGGTTGTAACTGGTTCATGTGCTTTCTAAATGATGATTGAAAAGTGGTCTTAAAAGTGGTGTGTGTATGTGTGGGGAACGGTGGAAATCTTGTTCGGGAAGCTCGTTGACGGAATGCTTGTCGTTTGATGTGTTGTGTCGTAAAACTGTTTACGGAAGCAAAACGATACTTCGTTTTTTTTCTCATCGAACAGCTTGAGCTTCAACTAAGCAAGGTTGAAAGTGGAAGTTGAGATATGTTTAAGGTGGCTGTGAAGCTTTTTAAGTATTTGCATTACGTTCGTAAATATATTTGATTACAGGATTTTTTTTCTGGCCTTAAGCTATATAAATTGCAATGAGGGGTTTTTAAATCATTATTGTGAATTAAATTAAAGATCTTCGATATGAAATGTTCAAACATTAAATTTAATTTCCGATATTTAAAGATATTTTGTCTTTCAGATGAACATGAAGTAATCATTTATTATCTTAAGATTACTCATTTATTATCTTAAGTATTGCTGATAACTCTTTGCACTCATTGTTGTTAGTGCGAAGAAGTATTTCTTCGAAGTTCAATTATTTACTCATTAAGCCTAGTTCTATTTTTTTTTTATAAATCGTAATTTTACTCGCGAATTGCATACCTCTTGGCGTCAAAAATTACGTTAGTGGTACATTGTGGTCTATAATACTTTATGTTAGAAAGCTTGAATTTTAAGACGATATTTGTCAAACAATTCGAGCAAATTTCAACGATAAACAGATATTAGGTTGTGTCATACTAAAAGATCAGGATGAAGCTTTTGATCTGCTGTTATGTTAAACGATCGCATTGGAGAAATTTGGAGATAAATACATCCAAAATCTTATTGTATTTCAAACAATCTTTTGAAACAAATATGTATACATAATTGCCCATGTCTAAAAAATGAGAAATAGGGGAAAGTTAAAATATCTGCCAAAAAGCCCTATATTTTCTCAGCAAAGTACACCCAGTACGAAATGCAGTTTCTGCCGTCTAGGAAATGCGTTTCGCTAGACAAACAGACAAAAACAAACCATACAAACTCCCCCTAAGTGCTCGTGAGAAAGTGGTCGTATTTTCAAACAGACAACAATGTCTCTCCACGTCGCCAGTGTTTACGTAATCGATAGATCTGCTTCGAAGGGAGTAACAAAGCGAAAAAAAAAATAAGTGCCGGCAGCAGTTTGCCGCCAATCTAACCGCCCTTTCGATTGTGTGTTTACACGAAACTTTCGTCTCCCGCTGCCTTTTCTGCCGGGTGGCGCTTCTTCAGTTTCGAAGCAGGCAATCGAAATTGCATTAGAAATTGAATTGGATCGAGTTTTTGGCTTTTATTTGTTCGCTTACCATTTGCGAACTCGATGCTCGAGTGTGCAAGGGTCCGCCAGTGTAGTGTTACGCTCCCCCGCTGTTGGCGTTAAAATTGGCGACATGATGCTTGCGTGTGACACGGAGCCCGAGATCCTGCCCGCGTGACTATTGCTGGAGTTGTTGCCCTGAATCCGCGTATCGAATGCTTGGTTTGCTCTAGATTTGTTCCTTGCGCCTAGTTCTCTTTTATACACCCGGGACATAGAGAGTTGAAACTTGATCCGAGGAGATCGCTGAATATCCCTGGACGAGATTTATTTTTGGGGGGACAACAAATAAGGAAATTTATTATCATTCTTTCCTCCACGTCATCGTTCTCCGGAATTCTTTGATATATCACGCAGTGTTGATGTATCCCGGAGCGACACTGAAAGCCAAAAGTGCTAGAATCTGACTGTCAAAAAAAGTTTTAATTAGCTCGTTGCGTGTACCATTAATTCTTCAACTGTCAAACTTAGCTCCGGTAATGGAAATGCGTACTAAAGATTGGAAGCAAATGCAAGACCGTGACCGAAGAAAAAAAAAATAAACGAAAATGCAAAAAAGCGATGAGTAAGGGGAGAATGCCTTTTGAAGGAAATAGACTTCATGCTGTCAGGAGCATGAGAAGCCACCCTCAGAGCGTTACGGTTGCGTTAGCACGTGCTGGGAATCGGGTGAAAATTTGGTTGTCAACGGCAATATTGGCAATGGCAACAGTGGCAGTACTTGGCAACTGCATACCGAGTGTTTCAATTAGGAAAATATTCTGTATGTGCGAGACATGCGAAAAGTGTAAACAAAATCATTGATCAAGAGCTTGGAATTTGTCTTGATATGGTTGAGGTTACGGTAGATTTTTTCCAATTTTTTTTGTCGTATCATTAGTAGACTGTATTAAAATATAAAAGAATAATTAGTCCTGGATATGCGAGAACCGATAAAAATCACTCTTATCTTGTCTTATTATCTGTTTTATTTCATTTTACCTTGATCAAGATACTTGGTTCCTAGTATTCTCTTTAAATTTATTCATCGCACCCATTCACGCACTGCGACTCAGTCTATTAGCTTCCTCTTCGGACTTTAGAGCGCTTGCCAAGAAAAAAAATGCAAGACTCGAATAAAATTTAATGATGCTTGAAGTACGTATTCTACGCATTTATTTCGATATCGCAATTGATATTACCGAAGAGCGAAGGGAAATTCATGGTGTTGTGCCTTTTGCTTTAATTTGCGATTTATTAAGATAGATATCACAGTGAAGTAGTACGCAGTGTAAGAAATTGGCTACCTAAAATATCCAACCGTTTCCAAACATCTCCGAACGGGAGTCGTCTCAGGGATATTGTTGCCAAAAAAGCGAAAGTGAACGAAGCGCAAATTGTTTCCACGCTGTGTCCACGACCAATAAATAAAGCGTCGCGAGAGAGGGCCCCCGGTAATGTTATCCCGAGGCAAGTTCTTTTCCCCCTCTTGCTGGTGAGTTCCTACAGGATCATGCGAAGAATGCGAAAGCGGAAAACGTAACACATAAATCTAATTCATCTTCCATCCGTACGGTGGTGACTTATAGAAAGATGGCGCCCAAAACTTTTCCCTCTATTGCCATGACCGAATAGAACAGGTAGTAAGGTTTTCGGGTTTTTCTTTGCCGGTTCCCAGATGGTGAAATATAGTGCTACTCAGTTACGGCAGTTCAAATCCTTTACGTGCCGTGGAGTTCCTGTGTGGCCTGTGTGGGAGTCCCTGCAGAGTTGAGTATGCAGGAGTTATTCGCGTTTGCGTCAACAACCCTCCCCAACAAAGTCATCTAGCCAATTTGAGCTCACTATTGGGCGAAGACTTTAACATACCCTCCGGCATATCGTTGGTGGCAGCGAAACGTGAAATGATTGCTTGCGGCTTTAGCATCACCGGTAAATCTGATGTCCTGCTGCCGTTACACAAGCATTTCGCGTCCTTCTTGCCTTTAAACAGTTCCGTTAGGAAATTGCACCTCTTATTCGGGGAAAAAACCATTTGGCACGTACTAATGCGATAGAAGTAGCCAATTTAATGCGTGTGTTGTTCAGAATTATGGTACGATGGCCTGCGTTGACGTTGCCGGCCCCGTTTTTGGTAGAATCTAGAACGAATGTCACCGGTTTGTTGTTGTTGAAGTACCGATACGCGTAAAATTTCCATTTTATTCAGATGGTTAGATAAGAGAGAGAGAGAGAGAAGAGCAAAGCAAAAAACAGGCAAGATCCTCCCAACGAGTCTGTTTTATTTCCGTCCTCGGCGTCACCTTTGGAGACACTGTTTCCCTGGTAAGAGGTGTGTGATATTTTCGGCATCCATAATTGGCCCATATCCATGGCAAAGTTGATGCTGCTTCTTATGCTTGAAGTCTTCGTTTTGCACACCGCCCGGAGGGTAGAAAACCTCTCGAAGTGGAGTTGTTTTTCCTACTGTGGGGAGTGAAAATTGGACGTGCGTTCTGTTTGTCTTTGTTGTTCTTCCCTCGGAAATAGAAGGTTGTTGGGTAGGTGGTCGGAGTATCCCGATGTTATCTAAAACGGACCTATTCCGACTGAGGACCTAAATAAGATAGTCGAAAAGATCTAACGAATGGTTTATGTTGCTCAATGACCAGTTATATTTATGGGCAAAAAAAAGGTAAAATTCATTCTCAAAAACCACCAAAAGATGCCCAGAAGTCAACACGGGTTTGTTTTCTTATTATTTTATAAAAGATTTCTTGGTGGAGCTATGAAATTGAAACCATTTATCAGCAAAAACCCATATCAGCTTCATTGGTGTGTTGTCCTTAACATTTGTGTTACTTTAGCGGACAACAATCGATTCAAGATTCAAGTTTCCCAGATGTGCCCAGCAATATCCCCTTTAACAAAGGCAAAAAGAATCTTCTAATAGTTGCTTATGCGAGAAGAATACTCATATATTCCGTATCAGTAACGAGGCTGTTGGGTAAACTCGGCATAACAGCATTAAACGCAATCGTAGCGTCCGTGACCACTTGGCTAATGGAATTCAGCCGTTATTGGGTGTGAAGTGTGCTTATTTGTGTCGCTGATGTGCCCGTTTGTGGTGCTGGTATAATCGATAAAAGCAATAACATACAGCAGGAAGACAGCTCTGGAAGTGCTGCAAGAATTATTGATATAAGCCTCAATTATCACACACAAATTGTAAAGACAAGTTGTCAAAAACGGAAGATTTGTATTATGACAGCCAAGTTTGTGATCTGTTGGAAAAATCAAATTTAACGAAACGAAAGTTTACAAACAAGCAGGCTAGATTTGCATCCTTATACACAAACGGAAACCCGAAACTCTCAAACAACTTTCCGTCAGCTTTTTCTCACGGAAAGGTGCCAATTTCGGAGCGCGTGGCATATTTTTGTTGCATTTTAGTGCATAAACTATTGGAATAAGTAAATGTTTTTGTAAAAACATTAATTTATGAATAATTTTTCATGTTTTCGCTCATTATATTGCATATGTTTAGGATCAACAAAAAGCCTCGCATATCCATTTGTACTCTGAAATTTCTTCCACAATTCCCAAACATTTGGCAAACACCACGGAGATAAAAAAAACACGTTTAATGCCGTTAAATATTTTTTGCACAAATATTTCGCATACTTAACACGCGCTCGTGTGATAAGTGGCAAAGGATCAGAAATAATTCAAAGGAGTCGTATTTGTTATGCCAGATCGTCCGTTGTATCACTTACATAGCAGGAGAAAATCATTTTAATGTTTTAATCAATTATTTAATACACAACCTTTTCTCAAGCTAACCGCTATGAGAGTTGTTAACGGTTTTTTGTGTTGATTTTGAACAGTTTGACACATCCATGGTTGCTTTGATACAGCTTTAACGAAACAAAAATTTTGACGAATCTTGTCTTGTCACAAGAATGGTTTCATAATACAAATCTATTTTCCGTTTGTCTTGGCTCACTTGACTTGAGACATTTCCGTTTGTGTATGAAAATCGATGTGATAGTGTTGTAGTTATCGTCAAATACATAGTGGTAACATAATCAGTAACATTATGTATGCTATACTACAAAAATTATTTGACACTGACCAAATTGCTTTTGAAGTATAGAAAAGTTTTAAACAGTTTTTTTATTACTTTTACCTGGTTTAGAAAAATGTATTTCTTAAAAAAAAATTAATAAAAGTAATATTTTGTAAGTAAAGAAATTATTATATGCTCTATTATTATGCTCTTCTGGTGATTTGTAATCCGGAGTGGAATCGGGGATCTACTCCGGCTCCCTGTACTAAAAATTGATTCCGACTACGACTAAAAATCAAAATTGACTGCGGCGAGTCCGGTCGAGTCCAGTCGGCTCAGAGTTCGATCGAGTCAGAATGAGTCCGATCGATTGCGGATGAGTCCGGATGGGTCCAAATGAGTCTGATATAGTNCGGTGAATGGGGGATGGGGATGGTTCTGTTCTTTTCCTTGCCGAAAGTAGTCTTCAAAAGTGTTAACCAGTTGTCTTTTCTGAAAGGAACGAAATGCGAATTTTATTTAATAAAGAGGCAAAAAAAAAAACAAACGACGAACCCACATTACCACTCCCCAACCGGAGTGTCCTACGAAATGTGACCGTTTTTATTTGTATTAATCCATCCCACCAACAACAAGAACAAAAGTAGGGATCTCTTTTCCTTTTTGCCAAATGTCATACCGAGACAAGCGGTGGACACCGGTTTTGCGGATGGTAAGGTAAGGGTGGACAGTTTGCTGGGACCATGTGGAGGTGCCCAGGGGGAAAAAAAACCTGATCTTTCGGTGCGGGTCAAGCTGTGTTATGAGACTGATCGGTCGTTTCTTATTCATCGCACGGAACCGGTTGGGTTGTTTAAAAAATGGAGAATAAAAAAACAACAAAACACACACACACACAGAGGGATTTTCTTGAGACACGAAATCTCTGACGCCACCCGGCCGTGTGCGGGTTAAGGGAAGGAATGTTTATGTTAATTTGTTTTGGGCGAAGTTGTGGGCCCCAAAAATATAAGGCTACAGGCTTAAAGAATCAAACATTCGCTTCAGGTTGGGAGTTAGCGTAAGCTTTAATGTTGATCGTGTTAGTATGTCGGGTTTGGTAAAAAGTTTTCCAATGTGATCACACAACAGTTTGTTTTTATTAATAAAAAGCATTTTTTTCTGGTGTTTTCAAGGTTGTGGCCGGGTTGTGGAACTTATTTCAACCATTTGCCACTGCTTACCCGGGAGTCGCTAGACGGCTGCGAGGCTTTAGCATAGTTTGGATGTCAAATTCTTGCGAAACGGCAACGAGTCGACGAGCCAAGTATTCGAGAGAAGAATGAGAGACTCCATCGAATAAAAAAAGGTTAAACTTCTTGCGACGGAAATATTTCAACAATGATGGAGGCGTTGTTGGGGAGATGTTTTTTTTTCGGAAGATACCACTGGTGGGTGAAGTTGTATTCGCATACTCCAAAGGAAGTTGCGTCACGGTTGCGAAGGAATGTCGCTTTATTTAATTATGCGTTGGGGTAGTAAATAGTGAGGTTCTTTAATGATGTATCTATTTGATTTTAACATCTGTATACAATATATTCTAAGAGCTGTGAGATCTAAGATTATGAGTTCATCATAATAACCAAAAATTTTACTTGGTTAGTAGTATTAGTATTAGTTGTTGATTTTCCCTTTATGCCCAATTTAAAAAATGAGATATACGATAAAAAAAGTTAAAATGAAGTTATTTTTATTACATTTTAAAATTGAATACAAAACCTTGAACAAATTCCTTGAGACTTTATATACTTTTTTCTCAGTGCGAATTCTACTAAAACTAGTTCTCCTAAATCGAAATCTACAACATAGAGCTTGAAATTGGAAAAACAAACAAAGCCACCGGTTTTGCGCAAAATTATGGGAAAACAATTTTTCACACTAATAATACTTTTTCCCAAGTGTCTAGTTTTCCCTCGCGGATCGGAATGCAACTTCCTAACTTCGATTGGGGGGAGAAAAAAAAACTACTATTTCAGAAAGTTTGAGCGGCAATAATTTGTGATGAAGTTAAAATATTCTTTCTGTCCGTTCTTCTTTAACCCGCGAGCACGTCTTCAGTAGATCCCATGTACTAAATAGGGCCCAGGAGAGAGAAAAAGGCACAACACAACAGCAAAAAAAGGCAATCTTTTCAAGTTTACTATTTGCTAACTTTACCGTTTTTGGTGGCCCTTTTGTTAGGCTTTTCCGAAAGGTTTTGCTTTCGTTGGTTCTTTGCTGGAAAGGATAAAAGATATAAATCTCGCATAAGTAGACACGGGCAGGTGAAAACTCTGGTTTTGCAGTTTCGAAATGCACGTTTTTTTTCTTTTTTTTTCTGTGGAAACTACCTTTTTTTTTTTGGTTGTTTGGTTGGGTGAGACTGAAAAACTTAGTGTACCGTAACGGAGTGGTAGTAGCAAAATGGAAACACAAATCCCACAGGATCCGTTGCTACCCTTCAAAAGGCGGGTGAAGATTTTCCTTTGATTTCTTTTAACCGTCACTGAGTTCCTATTGTGGATTAGTGTCTAACGGTGGCTTGCCGAAGGGGGACGGGTGAACGTGATCGGTTCGAGTGAAATAATTCCCGGTAGGGAATAACGAAAGCGAAAGGGTTCAAATGATTTTTTTTCCAAACTGCGGCCAAATCGAAAGGAATGATCTTTTACTCTTAATGAAACTCGAGGGAAGTTTTTTTTGTTGTTCATCCCGTGAACCGTGACGTGTATCGCGGGTTCTCTGATGTGCCGTGAAATTTAATGTGCCATTAGTTAGCATCGTTAAACGAATGTTTTTTTTTGCTAAATAACTCACAAAAAAATACAAAATTAAAGGTAAAACTTTTCCCTACCCTGAAAAAAAAATGCAAGGCCTTATCAGGTGCAGTTTGCTGGTAGTTTGTCGTATGCAGTAAAAATGAACTTGATTAAAATGCAGATTTTACTACAAACTTCCTGTCTGTTTTCTACGCCGGAAGCGGAACTAGCGGGCGCATCGATAGGGGCAGGAAAAAGAAAACTCTTGCTGCTCAAAGTGCATTCCGCGAGGATGAAGCTGGTCACTAAAAGAGAGAGAGAGAAGCGAAAAAAGCCCTAAACTCCTGATGTGTGCCCGGCAGACCGGTTTTTGTCCATATTGCCATACCATCGACGTCGAACGAGATGGAAAGTGAACAAACGAAAAGGGCTTTTCCAACAGTTTCCCCCTTTCCCTAATAAAAAATATACGATAGTTTGAATGAATTTTTCCTCTAACTCTGGCAAGCGTTTGGCATAGGTTTGGGGAAAAGTCAAACGATCTCAAGGGAGGATTTTTTTCCCCCACTGTAACGGTCGGTTAGTTTGTAACGAAAAGCTTCGACTTGGGAAAGAGCAGATGGACCAACAGTAAAAACAATGCTGGTTTCAGTACCGAGAGGTGGTTGTAACTGGTTCATGTGCTTTCTAAATGATGATTGAAAAGTGGTCTTAAAAGTGGTGTGTGTGGTGGAAATCTTGTTCGGGAAGCTCGTTGACGGAATGCTTGTCGTTTGATGTGTTGTGTCGTAAAACTGTTTACGGAAGCAAAACGATACTTGGTGTTTTTTTCACATCGAACAGCTTGAGCTTCAGCTGAGCAAGGTTGAAAGTGGAAGTTGAGATGTGTTTAAGGTGGCTGTGAAGCTTTTTAAGTAATTGCATTACGTTCGTAAATATATTTGATTACAGGATTTTTTTTCTGGCCTTAAGCTATATAAATTACAATGAGGGTTTTTAAAATCATTATTGTGAATTAAATTAAAGACCTTCGATATGAAATGTTCAAACATTAAATTTAATTTCCGATATTTAAAGATATTTTATCTTTCAGATGAACGTGAAGTAATCATTATTTACTCATTTATTATCTTAAGTATTGCCGATAACTCTTTGCACTCAATGTTGTTAGTGCGAAGTAGTATTTCTTCGAAGTTAAATTACTTACTCATTAAGCCTAGTTCTAAACTTTTTATAAATCGTAATTTTACTTGCGAATTGCATACCTTTTGGCGCCAAGAATTAAGTTAGTTTTACAATGCAATACTTCAATTGCATTCAGCTTCAATTTAAAGAATTTATTTGTCTAACAATTCGAGCAAACTCCAGCTATAAATTGATGGTAAGTTGTATCATACTAAAAGATTAGGATGAAGCTTTTGTTCTACGTTTATGTAAAACGATCGTATCGGAGGAAATTCGAAATAAATACATTGAAAATCTTATTGTATTTTTAGCTTAAATAAATTACTTTTGAAACAAATATGTATACATAATTGCCCATGTCTAAAAAATGAGAAATAGGGGAAAGTTAAAATATCTGCCAAAAAGCCCTATATTTTCTCAGCAAAGTACACCCACTACGAAATGCAGTTTCTGCCGTCTAGGAAATGCGTTTCGCTAGACAAACAGACAAAAACAAACCAAACAAACTCCCCCTAAGTGCTCGTAAGAAAGTGGTCGTATTTTCAAACAGACAACAATGTCTCTCCCCGTCGCCAGTGTTTACGTAATCGATAGATCTGCTTCGAAGGGAGTAACAAAGCAAAAAAAAAATAAGTGCCGGCAGAAGTTTGCCGCCAATCTAACCGCCCTTTCGATTGTGTGTTTACACGAAACTTTCGTCTCCCGCTGCCTTTTCTGCCGGGTGGCGCTTCTTCAGTTTCGAAGCAGGCAATCGAAATTGCATTAGAAATTGAATTGGATCGAGTTTTTGGCTTTTATTTGTTCGCTTACCATTTGCGAACTCGATGCTCGAGTGTGCAAGGGTCCGCCGGTGTAGTGTTACGCTCCCCCGCTGTTGGCGTTAAAATTGGCGACATGATGCTTGCGTGTGACACGGAGGCCGAGATCCTGCCCGCGTGACTATTGCTGGAGTTGTTGCCCTGAATCCGCGTATCGAATGCTTGGTTTGCTCTAGATTTGTTCCTTACGCCTAGTTCCCTTTTATACACCCGGGACATAGAGAGTTGAAACTTGATCCGAGGAGATCGCTGAATATCCCTGGACGAGATTTATTTTTGGGGGGACAACAAATAAGGAAATTTATCATCATTCTTTCCTCCCCGTCATCGTTCTCCGGAATTCTTTGATATATCACGCAGTGTTGATGTATCCCGGAGCGACACTGAAAGCCAAAAGTGCTAGAATCTGACTGTCAAAAAAAGTTTTAATTAGCTCGTTGCGTGTACCATTAATTCTTCAACTGTCAAACTTAGCTCCGGTAATGGAAATGCGTACTAAAGATTGGAAGCAAATGCAAGACCGTGACCGAAGAAAAAAATAAGCAAAAATGCAAAAAAAAAAACGATGAGGAAGGGGAGAATGCCTTTTGAAGGAAATAGACTTCATGCTGTCAGGAGCATGAGAAGCCACCCTAAAAGCGTTACGGTTGCGTTAGCACGTGCTGGGAATCGGGTGAAAATTTGGTTGTCAACGGCAATATTGGCAATGGCAACAGTGGCAGTACTTGGCAACTGCATACCGAGTGTTTCAATTAGGAAAATATTCTGTATGTGCGAGACATGCGAAAAGTGTAAACAAAATCATTGATCAGGGCTTGGAATTTGTCTTGATATGGTTGGGGTTAAGGTAGATTTTTTCCAATTTTTTTTTCGTATCTACTACATTAGTAGACTGTATTAAAACATTGAAGAATAATTAGTCCTGGATATGCAAGAACCGATCGAGATCACTCTTATCTTGTCTTATTATCTGTTTTATTTCATTTTACCTTGATCAAGATACTTGGTTTTTGAGAAATAGTTGAAGTTGTCTATTTCTCCTAGCATTCTCTTTAAATTTATTCTTCGCACACGCATTCACTCACTACGACTCAGTTTATTAACTTCCTCTTCCGGCTTTAGAGCGCTTGCCAAGAAAAAAATGCAAGACTCGAATAAAATTTAATGATGCTTGAAGTACGTATTCTACGCATTTATTTCGATATCGCAATTGATATTACCGAAGAGCGAAGGGAAATTCATGGTGGTGTGTCTTTTGCTTTAATTTGCGATTTATTAAGATAGATATCACAGTGAAGTAGTACGCAGTGTAAGAAATTGGCTACCTAAAATATCCAACCGTTTCCAAACATCTCCGAACGGGAGTCGTCTTAGGGATATTGTTGCCAAAAAAGCGAAAGTGAACGAAGCGCAAATTGTTTCCACGCTGTGTCCACGACCAATAAATAAAGCGTCGCGAGAGCGGGCCCCCGGTAATGCTATCCCGAGGCAAGTTCTTTTCCCCTCTTGCTGGTGAGTTCCTACAGGATCATGCGAAGAATGCGAAAACGGAAAACGTAACACATAAATCTAATTCATCTTCCATCCGTACGGTGGTGACTTATAGAAAGATGGCGCCCAAAACTTTTCCCTCTATTGCCATGACCGAATAGAACAGGTAGTTAGGTTTTCGGGTTTTTCTTTGCCGGTTCCCAGATGGTGAAATATAGTGCTACTCAGTTACGGCAGTTCAAATCCTTTACGTGCCGTGGAGTTCCTGTGTGGAGTCCCTGCAGAGGTGAGTATGCAGGAGTTTTTCGCGTTTGCGTCAACAACCCTCCCCAACCAAGTCATCTAGCCAATTTGAGCTCACTAGTGGGCGAAGACTTTAACATACCCTCCGGCATATCGTTGGTGGCAGCCAAACGTGAAATGATTGCTTGCGGCTTTAGCATCACCGGTAAATCTGATGTCCTGCTGCCGTTACACAAGCATTTCGCGTCCTTCTTGCCTTTAAACAGTTCCGTTAGGAAATTGCACCTCTTATTCGGGGAAAAAACCATTTGGCACGTACTAATGCGATAGAAGTAGCCAATTTAATGCGTGTGTTGTTCAGAATTATGGTACGATGGCCTGCGTTGACGTTGCCGGCCCCGTTTTTGGTAGAATCTAGAACGAATGTCACCGGTTTGTTGTTGTTGAAGTACCGATACGCGTAAAATTTCCATTTTATTCAGATGGTTAGATAAGAGAGAGAGAGAGAGAGAGAGAGAGAGAGAGAGAGAGAGAGAGAGAAGAGCAAAGCAAAAAAAAGGCAAGATCCTCCCAACGAGTCTGTTTTATTTCCGTCCTCGGCGTCACCTTTGGAGACACTGTTTCCCTGCTAAGAGGTGTGTGATATTTTCGGCATCCATAATTGGCCCATATCCATGGCAAAGTTGATGCTGCTTCTTATGTTCGCAGTCTTCGTTTCGTACATCGCCGGGGGGTAGAAAACCTCTCGAAGTAGAGTTGTTTTTCCTACTGTGGGGAGTGAAAATTGGACGTGCGTTCTGTTTGTCTTTGTTGTTCTTCCCTCAGAAATAGAAGGTTGTTGGGTAGGTGGTCGGAGTATCCCGATGTTATCTAAAATGGACCTATTCCGACTGAGGACCTAAATAAGATAGTCGAAAAGATCTAAAGAATGGTTTATGTTGCTCAATGACTAGTTATATTTATGGGCAAAAAAGAAGGTAAAATTCATTCTCAAAAACCACCAAAAGATGCCCAGAAGTCAACACGGGTTGGTTTTCTTATTATTTTATAAAAGATTTCTTGGTGGAGCTATGAAATTGAAACCATTTATCAGCAAAAACCCATATCAGCTTCATTGGTGTATTGTCCTTAACATTTGTGTTACTTTAGTGGACAACAATCGATTCAAGATTCAAGTTTCCCAGATGTGCCCAGCAATATCCCCTTTAACAAAGGCAAAAAGAATCTTCTAATAGTTGCTTATGCGAGAAGAATACTCATATATTCCGTATCAGTAACGAGGCTGTTGGGTGAACTCGGCATAACAGCATTAAACGCAATCGTAGCGTCCGTGACCACTTGGCTAATGGAATTCAGCCGTTATTGGGTGTGAAGTGTGCTTATTTGTGTCGCTGATGTGCCCGTTTGTGGTGCTGGTATAATCGATAAAAGCAATAACATACAGCAGGAAGACAGCTCTGGAGGTGCTGCAAGAATTATTGATATAGTTCTGGGATGTTTCTCTCCTGGGTGCATCAAGAATTTTAGTAAGCCTCTACTACTCCAACTACTAAACCTCAAAAAATCTTTTTTCAATTATTTTACCAAAAAACTGCTCTACTTATTCCATACAATTTCACAGCGTAAAAAAATGGCTGACAATCAATTTCTCTGAATAATCAATTGTGTTGAAAGTGATGAAAAAAAACCTCCCGTACACAATAAACCGATATGATACGGCAGCACACGCAACATACTTTACATCTTCAACAGTTCAACAGTAGTCCATTCAAATGATGTTCAATCGTTTTTCAAATCCGTTAAAAATCGCATCAAAATTAGATTAATTGCTTTTTTTTACTTTAATGGTTCGATGCGATCGAAATCTTGCTCGAAACATTAAGTAGTCAAGTTCGAGAGAAGAAAGGAGAAAAAAAAGATGGCATCGGGGGCACGATCATCCGTATCAAGCCACCAGTACGCATTAATGCGCAAGCGGAAGCAAACTTCCTCTGCACAAACGATTCAACGGTTTTAGTGCACAGCTACTCGGCGTGGCATGGAACCAATTCGCTGCAACCAATTCCTCCTCTCTTCCCCGAGTGCTGCATCGTTTTCAAGGTTATTATGCTAATTGAGGATGTTTTGCCGACAACAGGTCTGTGTTTTGCGGGGGGGGGGCCTTCTACAGGTCGGAAAAATGGCGAGTAGGTGAAACGAAAAACACCCGAAACACTGAGAGATGTAAGAAAACAGAAGTACGGCGCATCCCATAGCTGCCTCTAACCCTTCCTTTTCATTGAACCCAATTCAGGTAGCGAACGGGTTTTCTTTTTCCTTTCTTTCTGCCCACCATCGTCAGCATCGGGTACGTTTTCTCACGGCTGATGAAAAATTAATTTTCCTGTCGAATTAAAGCGCCAAAGTTTCCATATTTTATCGGATTCCGTGTGGTTTCCTACCCCCCTTTTCCTTCTTGTGTTTTGTTTGCTATTTATTGTGTTGTGGGTCGACAACTACTCGTTATCCGCAGCACTAGAAGTAGCAAAAGGAAAAATTGAATTCACCCCTAGTTTTTTTTTGCCCCTGACTGGCTACCGTGTTGTCGATAGTGGGTGATGTTTTCCGATTCCGAATTGCTGTCATTATGGGGGGAGAGATTTTTTTAGCAGCCCGGGTGGCGCTTTGCGAACAAGTGGCCAACTTAGACACTTAGATGGAAAACATGGAAGATGGTGTGTCTGTGTATCTGTTTTTGTTTTGAGGAGGTTTTGTTTTTCAGTTTTCTCCCGCTCGAGTCGGAACATGAAGCATGATTGCATGCGTTTTCTTTCTTCATTGTTTTATGATACTGGATTTTTTTTTGGGGGGGTGTTATGATAATTTATGAGCTTTCAATTAATTAAGGATGCGTTACGGTTCATAGGGTTGCCAGTTTGCCCGATAGATGGTCCAATTTTTTACGCGATCTTTCCTTGGCTGACCGGCGATCGTGTGTTGTCCTAGATAAGAAGTACGGAAAGCGTTGGCTGGCCGTATAAAATTTTATGGGTCAATACAGCATTGATGTGAAGGGGGGAATTAAAGACAAGGCGAAAAGGTAAGTTAATGGTAAGTGTAAAAGCAACAAAACCTTTGAAAGGATTTTTGAAACAACAAATAGTATAACTGATTTTAATGGGAGAGTGAAAGTATTGCAATTGACTAAGCTTGATAATTAGTTTGATGATAACTATTACACGCAAACCATTTAAAAAAAGGCCTATCGATAAGCTGTAATCTATCCTACACATACTCTTTCCCTTGGGAATGGTTATTCAAAAATAAATAGGACACCAACATTAGCTTCCTCGGTTGCTCATTAAAACTTCACAGTTGATTGAGTGGTACTAAATTATATATCTCGGTACAGACTCCACTTTATTATTGATTTTATCAAATAATCCAATTGATTGCCACCCTATTTTCAACCTCCCTTCCTAAAGGGGGGGTACTAAGGGTGCGCACGAAACCTAATCCTAATTAGGAGCGGCTCAACTTTACAGCTTCATCATCGTTATCAACCGCATCGGCCCTTTTTGCTTTGTGGTTGGCTGTCGATCGGTGGTGCGACATACTCGCACAAACGGGTGACGTCTTCCTTTGCTACCATTTTCCCAACCCGAAACCATATACATAGTGGGCAAGGTTTCCATTAAGGCGCACTTTAATTTTACGACCCATCTCAGTGTAACGAGCTGCTTGTTATATACCGTGGAAGGTTTTTTTTGTACTCAACACTACCGTGTGCCCCCGGTGTGTTGTTGCACACTGCGTTAGATTGCTATCTAATAAAAATCGAATTCAATCTTCAATCCACACCGACTGAGCGAAGCGCAAGATTCACCCGCAAGGGATGATGTATACTACGTAACTGTTTCTGTGGACAATTGTGAAGTCGCGTTTTCCCTGTCACTTTTGACCTAGTGAATAGTTTGTCGTACTTTTTCATCTTCAACTGAACAAGTGCTAGCTGGATGAAGAGATCGTATATTGTTTCCCGTATGGGAACGCCCTGTTGAATGCATTTTTGCACTGCTCGCTTTAATGCTCTCCAGAGAAGGAACCTGATCAAGCGTGCTAAAGGTATGAGCGATGTAAGGCTGGAATCAACCCAGCGAAACAACCTGGCGAATGATTGAATGGTTCACTGATTGACACAATGCCTGACGGTTGAAGTCACTCGTGCATCGTCACTATTGAAGGCGCCTCAAAGATGAAGCCCGCCAAGTGACACATCGGTAGCATCAAAGAATGGCATGGCCTAGTTGCGGTTCCGGTGAAATGCCAAACAACACACACACGCGCGGTGAAGGACGACACCCCGGTTCTGTTGCAGTAATTGAATTGTGCACCTGGCAATAGGCTCCGGCAGGAGCTTACTGTAGTTCGTTTTCGGTTCGGAAGTCCCACAAACGGGGATCACACTATTTTCCCCGTTAAAGGTTTCTAATGCCACAGAAGTCATCGACGGGGAGGCATCGAATGGCATGACAGTGAAGCTAATCAATCATCAGCCTTGCAAGACACGGGCTGCGTTTTCTGGATGGGTTTGTTTATTCTCCGTGGTGTAGAGGTGGTCCACGCGTAACTTTCACTATCGCTCGACAAAAAAATGAACGTTTCTTTCCTGAAGTTCCTTTAGACAGTGTACCTACCTTGGGAACCAGGATCTTAGTATTGCTCAGTTTTGCTTATCTGCCTGCTTATCACAATTGGACAGATTTTACCCCTTGTGAAGATATCCATTTTTGACCATCATCTCCCTCCAAGGTTTGCCCATACCAGTGCCCCGAAGCAACACTACGTGGATCTTCTCTTGGTGGGATCGTGCGGGAATTTTGATAGCAAGCAACGAAAGTTAACCCGCAACCATGTCATGATCACGGAAGGAAGCACAGGCATATTTGGCAGACCTTGGTACCTTGGGTATTGCGTTTCACTGCCACCTTAACGTTTTTTTGCGTGGAATCCGTGCTGAACCCGTGGGTAGGGGTGTCTTAACCGTTCAATTTTGTTTGCATTCACGCGAACCTTCCCTATGTGGCAGACACCGCACTTTGAAGCAATCAAAACATAAATAATGCAGACAGTCCCAACGCTTTGGCGTTTGGTGAACGGGGTGGCGTGTGGCGTTGGAGATGTCATTAATCATTTGGCGAATTTTTCCTCCAGGGTAAAACAATAATGCGGCAGTAAGCGTGTACCCCCTTCGGAACGTTTGTGCCATTGCAAACGCACGTTCCTCTACCTTGGTGTGCGAAAGGTGGCACTTGCTTTTCTATTTTCGTTTCATACTTTTGGGCAAACTGTTAAGCTGGCGCAATTCTTGAACGGGATGCCCATCAAAGGCGGTGATGTCCTGGGGCCGTTCATTTTGGTGAGGTCGATTGGGTTCCGGTTGGTTTTTTTCCCCCGACGTTTGTGTTTCGTCCCGTGGTAGCGATAATTTGTCGAAAACGAAAGTTGTCGGACGAGGACATGCCGTCAACTTTGGTAGATGGACTAATTTTTCTGGGATCACTTAAACAAACGGCCGTCAACGAAGAGTTATGGTGAACTTGAAACATTGAACAACTAACTAGGTGTGAATCTTTCCCATTTCGAAAGTGAAACTGAATTAAAATTTTATCTCACTTCGTATGTCGGCAGGACGAAGTCTCCGGGTTGACCATTGGGTTTGTCGGGGATAAAGCCACTTTATCACGATTGATCTATCGATCTTCAATCAGTCAACACTTTCCTCGGGCAGGTTACCGGAGATGTCAGTGATGTTCCGCCGGGCGACTAAATCCATTAATCTTTCATCTTTATAGAGGAGTGTCGGACTTTGACAAACGGTACTAAGATGGATTTTACTATCGCGAGTTGGACAATCGTTGGTAGTTTCCAGGTTTTTTCATATTTAAGTTTTATAATCAGTTGTTGTTTTTTCGATTATAACATTTTCGTGGAAACAGGTCCAGAAAAGTCGTATTCATTCATTGGAATTCTTGAATGTGTACATATCGTTAGGCCGTCTTCCTTTCTTCCTTACCTTTGATCGTGACTTCCAGACATGTGTCTTATGGTTAAGCTTAGAGGGTCGAAGTCACGAGCTTTGGAGAAACTTCACTTCAGCATCTTACACGTCTGGTTCGTCCCCCATCAGGGCGAGCAGTAGTTTTGTCATCACGCAAAAACTTCGAGAAAGCATCAACTGGATCCAATCATCCAATCATCGACTTCCCTTCATCCTTACCCGCCCGGTGGCTTTATGCAAATTATGCTATGCTTTCTATTTTTTGACACTTTCTTTTCTTTCGTTACGTCCTCGGCGATTGTGGTGGCGCTTTGGGAACTCCTGCTCCACCGCACACAAGCGCACATGGGCGTGTATGGGATGCCTCGAGGTCGTTTGAACCTGATGCCGGCGAAACGGATTATGCACCCGGGTATCCGGTGTGGGTCCGGTTATGCGAGTCGTGTCACTATCGAACCAGTTCCGCTTCAGTTATCCGGTTTTGTCTACGGTGGCACGTAAATCTGCTCCTTCCGAACGGACACCGGTCGGTGTGTGTTGTTTGTGTTGCTTCTTTCGCTCATTCGATCCGGTCTTTCGATCGATCGAAAGATGACAGTATTACGAAACACGCGACAACGAGCCACATCGCGACTGCATAAGACGCGACAACTAATCGTGAGCTGAACTGCTTGTTTTTTTAATGCTGCTTTTTATTTCATACGATCCAAAAAAGGGTGTGATGAAAAGGGAACGAATCATCGTTCGGAATGTTTCGCACCGAGCGCTCGGATGAGAAAAGGTGCGCGTGAAAATGTACTGAAATTTGATAAGCGATAGCTATTTTCCATTACGCGAGGTGTTGTTGTTTTCCGTGCCACCGATTCGAACCGTCGCCACCGTACCCGGTCCACCATAATACCTTGATTAACGAGCATGAGATTTCATGTCCATTTATACGCTCTTTGTCTTTGGCATTCCCGGAACTCTCTTGTGCACGGGTGGTTGATGAAATATGTTCTACTAATTGGATTGAACGCAAGCGATGCTACGGCGCTGTACCGTCTACCGGGTATCCGACAACCGTAGCGCATCTTGGCGTAAGAAGGGAGCGAAAAATTATTCCTAACTTGATTAGAAATTCAAATTTCGCTCCGCATAGTGTAAACAATTAAACGGTGGTGTTTTTTGGTCAATTTAGGGATGTACATAACGGTCCAGCTGATGGAAAATGGATGCGTGTAAGTGAATAACAGTTTTGGAGCTGTTTTTCCCTCCTCTTTTTTTCACCATAGAGGGCGCTCTAATGTAACCAAGTTACTTAGCTACTGTCAGTTTAACGTCAATTTGGGTTCTGGCAAGTTAGTAAATATGCTTTTTTTTGTTTTTGTTACATATCATGTAACATGTCTTTTCTCCATGTGTTGTTTAACTTCTGTTGCTATTGCCTCACTGAGATATCAGTAATATCTGTTTTGTGGATCCAGTTGCATGGGCGTCTTAACTTGGTAAGACTCAAAACAAGCAACAACACGCTCTTGTTCATGCTTCTTCAAGCTTGCCGAACAAGACGAACTCTCCTCTTACATTGTAGGCAAAACACGAACTCAATTATTTCGTACAAGATATCTTGCCTTTAAGACTCATATTTTCTTCCACGTCCAAAGAATACAACTTGCCAAGTAATGATTGAAGGATGTAGAATAGTGATATGCGAACACAGCAAACACACTTGGAACAGGTCGTCGTGACTTGATGGTACAAATAAAACAGAGCCGGCAAATATATAAATATGGCCGCAAAATCGACACTTTCAACAATCTCCACCAATCCGGCTTCGCATTAATACCGGTTAATAACAGGTTTTGCAGTAAAATCAGTAAAATTAGCCACTAAAAACTGAGGCACAAAAGGAGAAAAAAAAAAGAATAAAAAACACTGTATGTAATTCCCGTTCTCCACACGCGTACAGTGCTTACCTACCAGAAAGAATGTTAAATATTAAGGTCATTTAATACGAATTCTCACTCGCGTTCCCGGTCGCGCATTTATGCTTCTTCCCTCCAAAGGTTGAACAATTAACACACCGTGTTTTTGGAGTGTGAAATAAATTACAACCAAACCGTTGTTGTTGTGAGGGGATAATAGTAAGACACGTAAATGGAAACCTCAATCTTAACCTTACTGTACGGGAAAGGCGAAAGAAAGACACACAGCTTAACCTTGACGGGTTTGACGGGTAACGAACGCGTAGAATTGGGACACCGTGCATGCAAGTGACAGTATATGCGTTCCATGAGTTTCACAAAAAAAGTTCGGACAGGTTTGTTGTAATCGTGCCGATATCCCTTCACCTCCCTCCGGTTCTTGATTGTGGCTTTCGATGGTGCAACGCATCAGATCGGACTTCCCAATTGCCAATCGCCAATCGTTTTAAGCTCCACTTTCGGAAATGAGTGCAATAAACCGCCGCTACCAAACCGTTCGACACATGCATGCGAACAACGGTTTCGAGTAGTGGATTTACATTCCTTTCCTCAAAAGAACATACTCCGTGACCTTCGAACGTCCTCGATTAATGGCCGCTGGTGGAATTTGCGTTAATATATGGAAATTATGTGATTGTGTGAGAAATGACGATCGCTTCAAACTATCAGGAGAATACTACGTGATGCTCATAATTATAACGAGATCCGGCAATCGTCGCGGTAGCTTCTGATTGTTTTGTCGTTGGCCCCTTTTCTGGTTTCTGGTAGAATCATTATTTAATTTAACAATTCTTGCTTGTGTTTCCCACTTTTGCGGTCGCACTGTTTTGTGGTATCGAATTTTGGGAAGCATTCCTTTTTCACGATGAAACATTTCTGTTTCTCCGATTCCATCGTGGAGGTAGTTGGCTTGCTTTATTTTTAACCGAATTTCTCTCAGCTTCCTTGGTAAATGGGAAATTTCGCCGAAATGCTTCTTTTACCCGGTGCCGGGGGTTTAAGTATGTAAATAATTGGGTCCCGTTTGCAACGAATACTCCTTCCTGTTGCTGCTGCTGCTGGTGGTGGTATCTCTCGTGGTTTTGGCCGGATGATGTTGACGTATTTAGATGCTTTCCGGTTTTCCATGACGACAAAACCGGCGCCCTTTTGCTGGGGAAACATATTTGCCGTGTGAAGGAATTTATCTTATGAATGTAAATGCTTTGAAATGGTTTTGAGAAGATACGTGTGATTGTTGCTTGTATTGAAAATGCCCCAAAAAATGTTTCATTATTATGCATATTATGAAAGGTATGTACTGTGTATGAATGTAACCGGCAGATACGTATGTCTTTGAAATTAAATGATTGAAGACATTATTTGGGAGTTTTTACAAATCAGTTTTTTTGTTCAAACAACCTCCATCTTTCAACATCTTTACACGTTTTATCCTGTGTAAATGATCAACAAGACTTAAAGCATATTTTTTAAATGATATCCTTTGAAGACTTCTGTTTTTAATGTGTCTCATTTAAACATTAAAAAGATCTTCGTTATTACGCAACTTAAATTTATAAATTCAATCTGTTTTCCAAATTTTAATCGATTACCTTATGCTGAAACTGAAACTTTGTTTCCATTTCCAAATGATACCGACATAAAAAATTACATTAAACCTTGGCTTTTTGTTTTGACTAATGGAGCCTCCGCAGAAGGAAAATAAACGAACCTTTGCCAACTAGCAAAGCGCAAAAACGTAACCTTAACTTGCCATGGTCAGCGCCCAACGCTGTGGCTTTCGGTTCGGTGAGCAATTTCGGGCGAAAACTGTGACTGCGGTGTTTGTTATGCTGCAGGTCAAATTCCAATTAGTGAAGTAAAAACGAAACGCATTGACACTGTTCACCCACCCCACCCCACCCAACTGCGTGATTTTAGCTGCCCGGTGGCTTTCTGTCGATCGTGCATGAATTCTTTGCGTTTGCTCAGTTTTGCTTACCGCCTAATGTTGCCTCACCGCCTCGGCGAATCAACTTCAAAGCTATTGCGCACCGCAAGCGAAAGAAACGCAAGGAGAAAACAAACTCCCAAAAACTTTGGTGAACCGTGTGTGTGTGTGTGAGTGTCATTATCGATTTGATGTTGTCCAATTATCGACGGTCTAAATTTGATTATCGTCGCGGTGCGTTGACTTGGAATTCTCTCCTCATGTAGCCAAGTTACCACCCAGTGTTCACTAATAGCGTTTAGTGTTTGTTGTTGTTTTTTTTCGCTTTTTCGGGTGGACTTTCAGGGTCTTTGCAGGGTGAATTTTCTTCTATTTGTCCTACGTTGAATTTCACAACGATCTTGATTATTACGTAGGCAGCCAGCAGCATAAGCCTGCTTAACATCATACTATTCGGCCGGCCCGGAGGGTGACTAAGGGCATGTGTTTTAAACATTAGATTAGCATTAATCTAATTATGGAACTTTCTCCACAGGACAGCAATGGTGTCACCGGCTTCTTTCTAGTAACCGCCATTCAGTTCGGTAACCTCTGGCCAGCAGAAAGGAGTATCATTTTTTGGGTGACAGAAGTTGCCGGGTGGCAAGTGACATGTGTATGGGAATGCACGAGCGGATGAGATGTGCCGTGCCGTTTTTAAGGTGGGGACAATTTTTGGTGTGCCTGTTTGTCTTCTGAGATCCCCAAAAAAACAAAAACATTTTTGTGAACGGGTTTCTCCGTTAGGAGCCAGCCCTTCATCCAGCTGCATAATGTCAGTGTATCCACATTCCAGCCTAATGCTAATGGGCCGTGAAAAGGGGACAGTATCGTAAATTGGAAGGATTTAAGTTCCTCTTTTGGGTGGGATATAGCACCCAAGTCCCGATTTCGAGTATCTTCTGAAGAACGAATGCTTGAGGATAAGAAGAAATGGTTGGGAGAGAAGGTTTAGAAGATACTGCCGAAACACTCGAGCTATAAGCTTCGTCCAGCTCACTCTGAATGGTCATATCGTCAAGAGTTGGTTGACCCCTCAAGATTTGACCGGGTGAAAGGAAATCTCCAACTGGAAGATATCGAAGACCATCGAATCTCATTTGCATACCATGCGTGTCGCTAATAATAAAAAAATATATAATACCATCGACACTGCCGGAGAAGACAACACGAAGACACAGCCCTTTTGGCGAGGAATGTCTGTAGGACTTTTTACCAAACGTTCCAAAGTGTACGCAATATGATGTCATCACCAACATCCAACCAACTCTCAATGATTGGTTATGGGTGTGGAGGGAAAGACTTTTTTTCTTCTCTTCTTCGTAAACTCTTTAAAATAGTTGTTCCCTTTACATTGTACATGCTGGCAGTGACCTGCACGACATCGATCATTGGGTGTACAGGTGAGAGTATTAGCAAATTTGAACAAATGAACGCCCGAATGATTGTTAATTTTCTGTACGAACCGATGACACAGCACTGTGCTTCTGCACTATCGCAAAGAGTACGGCAGTGGAGATCTTGGGATTGCGACATGCCAAATAGCTATAATCGGAAAGATTATTTTAAGAAGGGTGATCAGACGAATTCCATCCTACCATACACGGTGAACCTTCGCGTTATGTAAGCCACATCGATTGCATGCGTTCAACAACCTGTCCCGCGGATGTACAAGAAGAAAAACAAAATCAAAAAAACCGGTAAACGCTGAAAGGCGCGTACGCATTCATCGCGTGGATTGCCTTTACCTTGCGCTTCCACTCAATCTGCCACCGTAACCCATCATGTTAGTGCCGGTTTGTAAGGTGCGTGCCATGTCGCGCGAATAACGGAACCAACAAACTATCAGCTTCGTGGGGGTATCATCCCGAAGGCGGGTGTGCGATGCCTGGCTGACTTCTAGGCGTTCCAGGCACGTATGTTTTTTGGTCCAACCAACGTTGTATTTCGTTTGTCCGGGACAACCCCAGGTTGCGCGGGTGAGTATGGCGAGATACCGAGCGCGAGATACTTCGGATAAAATATGAAGCGCTGAAGAAAATTAATATTTATGATACGATCCCGAGATGGAAGGAAGTTTTGGGACATTAGCAAGGTAGAGCTCTGGAGCTGGAGCCTTTCGGGCAAACCTAGCCTACCTGGTAAAATAGAGACCTCTAGGAATTCGACACTAGCTCGAAGGCTCGCTGTAGGAATTTTCGCTGAGATACCGAAGATGTTTGTGTTGGGTTTTTGGAGATTTAGCTCCCAGGAAAAGGGTCAAAGAACCGAAACCAGTTTGCGCACACCGTAAGAACCGATGTCGTGCCTGAAGTATCGTGTTTGCTGTACCAACTCGTTCTAATGATGGAGTCCGTTTGGATGATCGGTTTTGATGGTCAAAATAGGTTTGGAAATCGATTATGTCATGCGATCAAAGCAGTTGCCAGTTGGATTAATGGTGTAATCTCTGCTGTCATACTGACGATGATTTAGTTTGATAGGGGTTTTTTTTTGCAAACTTGAAAACAGCTCTCTTCTCCTTGAAAGTTTGACAAGTATTTAAACTTTAAATTGACTTGTGGAAACGCAAATTCTATGCGCTCTTCCTGAGGCGACGGTTAGCTCGTACTCGTAAGGGTCGTNATTTAGTTTGATATGGTTTTTTTTTCGCAAACTTGAAAACACAGCTCTCTTCTCCTTGAAAGTTTGACAAGTATTTAAACTTTAAATTGACTTGTGGAAACGCAAATTCTATGCGCTCTTCCTGAGGCGACGGTTAGCTCGTACTCGTAAGGGTCGTCTGCCCATTTTTGGGTCAATGATATGCAAGATTCCTGCACGTTTTCGTTCACATTGGTTGATGGTAACTTTGTGCTCTCCCACTAATAGACGGCGTCCCCGTGTGTGGTGATGTTCAAAAGCTGGCCTATTTCTCGTCCAGTCCATTCTTTAAAAGTACTTTTTGTTCCTTTGTGTCGATGAAGAGATATTTCTGGTGGGGCTTAGTTCTCGTTGCTGTTCGTAGAAAGTTGTTCGATGGTTTGCATTTCTGGTGGTGTGGAAAGATCACTCAGAGAATTGATATATTTAAAACAGATATGGTACACTAGAAGTGAGTGTCGCACCTAAACTGTTTTGCGCATTAGACTTTATTTTGTTACGCGGACATATCAACATTAAAGTTTTCTTGTGAAGCTTTCGAATGTTGACTCAAAATCAAGTTCTGGAATTATTTCTCATGGTATTGATACGACGTAGTGAACAATATATAGTCCTGACCTTGATGGACAGAATTTGGGAGCGGCTTGCGGATATTTTGAAGTTGGCCATAACCGTCACTAATGAACCTTATATAGCTTGCCAGCCTGTTGTTTAAGTTTTGCCAATCTAACAGGTGAGTCGATCGATTAGCGTAACGTTTCTAGCTTCCGGCAGCTGTCACGACACTCGGTTCGAACTGCAATGATCGATTACAACTTCACGTTTGCAAGTTTTCGCCATCCGTAGCCGTCAGGAGGCTAATCCTCAACCACGGGCACCTTCCTGGTTTCGATCCATATACACGAGATCAGCTCAAGATCAGATCAAGCAACTTCAAATGGGTAATACATATTTTTTGGTATGGATCGTGCAACGGCATGTATCGGTCATAAAGCTGTATCGTTTACTAATTGGCTTGCCGAGCTGCTGTCGAAAAGAGTCCGTTGTCCGTTAGGGGCTTTCATCGCTGCAGAATTTTACGTTGTTGTTTACGAACTGCATGAAGTGCACGATCTCAACAGAAGGCAACAGAGGAAAAAAAATCTCTACCCATTAAAGGATGGAATATCGGCGAGATCTCACATCGAATGGAGACCCTCATTTCCTAGCCCTTAATTATAATGACCGACAGTCGCTCTCCGCAGGATCGATAGAGATAAATTACTGTCGATAGGTACTAACGCGCACGCCGCACGCTACAGACAACGATTTTCCGCGGTTTCATACCACCACCAAAAACAAGGTCATTTCGGGTTCGAATAACAACCACTAAAGGGAATCAAACAAAAAAAGCGCACCCGGGAGTAACAATCACGGCTGGTAACGCGGATAAAGTGGACACAGGAATGGGCACCGTTTTCCCAATGATTGGATCAACCGCAGACCTGTCCGTTGTGACGTTGGAGACGGCATTTCGGCAATCAATTAAAGCCAACTTCACCACATACGCAACGTGCACCATACGCCAGATGGGAATTCCGCCAAGCGCGTACGCTGATCCTTCCCCGCCGCGGGGAGGATATGCAATTGAGTCGCACTAAGAGAGATGCTGTTTCAGCTTGTTTAATCAATTTTATTCAACTGCATTTGTACGGTGCATGCGTTTGTTTTGATCATTATTTGATATGCTCTACGAAGCCAGCCACCGGCTGAGGAAGGGAGGCAGTGCCGAAGGGGAATGTGTTTGTTTATTTATGTGACCAAAAATGGACGTACTGGTGCAATGTCGAGCACAACTGTCATCAACCGAAACAACCGCACACCAATTTTCACAATCGAATTATTTGTCATTTTCAATTCAATAAAATGGCCCGTTCCTACCTTTACCTGCCTTTTTGGGGGGAAGGTGAACATTTGGAACATGACCATTCTGCCACGATGATTGGTGCTGGTTTGTTTGGTTTGAACTGAAGCAGTTTCAATGGGAAAGCGAAATATGTTACCTATTCGTAGAAACTATTAAGCGCCGGCGAATGTTTTGGTGGTTAACTCGCTGAGAGATGTTGAGTATGAAATTACTATTAAAAAAACGGATTTTGAGGGCGTTTTATAGTTGAAATTATAGTAACTTTTTTTCCTCGCATAGTTACATTAATGAAAGCTTACTGAAACCAGCGGCATAAGTGTGTTAGGAGTGACTATTTTGTACTTGAAATGAAACAATTATGCTTTAAAAAACAGCTGAACAAAACGCATTAAACCTACCTGCAATATGTGCGCAACATCGGGTTCGGCTCGGGTTCTTCCACCCAGCAATAAAGTCCACATCTTGCCTTGACTTCGGCCACTTGCAAGGAGTGCCGCGGCTTGCAGCTATAAAAACACCCCGCACAGACGTGGCGAGCATTTCGAGGCCAACTCGACCTAGCGTCGGGGTTGAATGATGGAGTTCCCTAAGCTCGCGGGTGTTCATGTCCGGCCCGTCCGAATGGAAGCATAATTCTTCGAGACCGCCATAAGCAGCGATTTCGAGAGTAATTTCAACCGGGGTAAGGTAATAATCATCGAGCTTTTTGGCATGGTTGAGGTTGGGTAAAAGTCTCCATTGCCCGCAGCCATTCGGATTTCGCGACGAGGGTTGAATAAAAAAAAACGATTCCCGCACCAACCGGCGGTTGCAAATTTATGTGCAAATGCAGTGTGTTTGCAAAAAACTTTATGGTAAAATGACATCGCTACATAAAGTTTTTTGTTTGGGGCAACAAGTACACTGTAAAAGAGCGGGTTAACAAAGCGAATTTCGCTTTCTTCATCGTAAATGGTGTAATTACACATTAAAAACATGATGTCAACTTATGTAAAAGTTCACCAGTGTGATAGAAAACGAAATGAAATCTGACTACTTACAGATAAAAGCTTCCTTATCACTACTGTTCTGGTGTGATTGTGGATGATGTTCGGAACGAAAGAGGAATAATTTTAAAACGAACCTTCGAAAGTCCATAACCCTCCATAATACATTCGAAAAGCGAACGAATCGAATTAATACAAATTAATTCCACGACGCATATCGAACACATAATCGTTGTGTCGTACGACACAACGGGTAACGATTGGATACGCTCGATTGGATTATCATCTGCTCGTTTCGGTCCGCAGCAGCAAAACTCGCTAAAAGAACCGTTCCATGACAGCATGGAATCGAGAAGAAAAAAGCCCTGCTTTTCCTTTTTGCCCTTACCGTCGCGTCAGTATGAATGTTTAGAATTTCAAATAGATTATGCTAACTAGCGTCGGTGCTAGGGCAGGACGATTAGCTAAACGTTGTCAAGCGTTCCCCGTTGCCGTTTTTCTTCTTGTCGATCGGATGCGCTTTCGGATTTCGGACAAAATGGTTGAAAACGATCGGGTAGTGTTTGCGGGTTGCTTGCAGACGAACAAATTGGATAGCTTATCGCACATTGGAAAGTGTTTTGTGCGAAAGCTGCCCTTTTTTGGGGGAGAGATGAGCGTGTCTCTCCGTCTGTATACCTGCGTATAAAATCCTTACTGTACACCACGGATTGCGCTTCTTTGGCGGCTAACCTTAGCGGTACATACTATAAATTTACATATTTTATTTTAGAAAAGAAAAAAAAACATAGTAATGGAAATTGGCTTCAAGCCGAGATGATATTCTCGTCGCTGGTTTGTGTATGTACCGGTCTGCTCGGTGTAGCTTAAGGGATAGCTAATCACGGCAGTTGCAACCGTTGTTTTGTAGCAAAATCCGTCACATTCCGAAAGAGTATGGTGTGTGTGTTTCTATGTGGCATCATGTTAGCACCCAAGGTTTTGCCATCACCGACAGAAGACTTCCCGACATAACGTCGTTAGCTCGTTTGCAGAGGAAAGTTAAAATATACACTGTCAATAGAACTGAACTTTCTCCCTGAAAGACAGGCAGAAGAGAAGGCAGAAAAAAAACAACCAAATGATCATCATGAAGCCATCATGAGTGATGCTTTGGTGTGTGGAGATGCCAATGGACAGACGGTCTGGCAAGCCACATCCGGTCACGGTTCGGGATGGATGGAACATTCTTCCCCCAGTTCGATAAATGACTTTTAGCCACCGGGTCATGCAGAAGCCTAGCGGAAACGTTTGCTTAATTGTTTCAATTGATTTGTGTCCAGACACCCAGATAGTTGCTTCACAATACCCACCAGGAATGGGATCCGTTTTAATGACTTTGATGGCGTTGAAGATAAAGTCCCACCTTGACCTGGCCTGCTGCTGGAACGGTATCACTTTTCCTATAGGTTCTTTCGACTCGGGATAAGTTAATTGTTTTGTGTAGATCTTTGACGAGCCTAACGTCCCGTGTGCAAGGTTTCTGGACTCAATGTCTGGTGATAATTAAAAGCGGAAAAGCCATGACAGNCAGGTGAGTCGATCGATTAGCGTAACGTTTCTAGCTTCCGGCAGCTGTCACGACACTCGGTTCGAACTGCAATGATCGATTACAACTTCACGTTTGCAAGTTTTCGCCATCCGTAGCCGTCAGGAGGCTAATCCTCAACCACGGACACCTTCCTGGTTTCGATCCATATACACGAGATCAGCTCAAGATCAGATCAAGCAACTTCAAATGGGTAATACACATTTTTTGGTATGGATCGTGCAGCGGCATGTGTCGGTCATAAAGCTGTATCGTTTACTAATTGGCTTGCCAAGCTGCTGTCGAAAAGAGTCCGTTGTCCGTAACGGTCTTTCATCGCTGCAGAATTTTACGTTGCTGTTTACGAACTGCATGAAATGCACGATCTCAACAGAAGGCAACTGAGGGAAAAAAAATCTCTACCCATTAAAGGATGGAATATCGGCAAGATCTCACATCGAATGGAGACCCTCATTTCCTAGCTCTTAATTATAATGACCGGCAGTCGCTCTCCGCAGGATCGATAGAGATAAATTACTGTCGATAGGTACTAACGCGCACGCCGCACGCTACAGACAACGATTTTCCGCGGTTTCATACCACCACCAAAAACAAGGTCATTTCGGGTTCGAATAACAACAACTAAAGGGAACCGAAAAAAAAGCACCCGGGAGTAACAATCACGGCTGGTAATGCGGATAAAGTGGGCACAGGAATGGGCACCGTTTTCCCAATGATTGGATCAACCGCAGACCTGTCCGTTGTGACGTTGGAGACGGCATTTCGGCAATCAATTAAAGCCAACTTCACCACATACGCAACGTGCACCATACGCCAAATGGGAATTCCGCCAAGCGCGTACGCTGATCCTTCCCCGCCGCGGGAGGGTATGCAATTGAGTCTCCTACTAAGAGAGATGCTGTTTCAGCTTGTTTAATCAATTTTATTCAACTGCATTTGCACGGTGCATGCGTTTGTTTTGATCATTATTTGATATGCTCTACGAAGCCACCCACCACCGGCTGAGGAAGGGAGGCAGTGCCGAAGGGGAATGTGTTTGTTTATTTATGTGACCAAAAATGGACGTACTGGTGCAATGTCGAGCACAACTGTCATCAACCGAAACAACCGCACACCAATTTTCACAATCGAATTATTTGTCATTTTCAATTCAATAAAATGGCCCGTTCCTACCTTTACCTGCCTTTTGCGGAACATTTGGAACATGACCATTCTGCCACGATGATTGGTGCTGGTTTGTTTGGTTTGAACTGAAGCAGTTTCAATGGGAAAGCGAAATATGTTACCTATTCGTAGAAACTATTAAGCGTCGGCGAATGTTTTGGTGGTTGAGTCGCTGAGAGATGTAGAGTATGAAATTACTATAAAAAAACGGATTTTGAGGGCGTTTTATAGTTGAAATTATAGTAACTTTTTTTCCTCGCATAGTTGCATTAATGAAAGCTTACTGAAACCAGCGGCATAAGTGTGTTAGGAGTGACTATTTTGTACTTGAAATGAAACAATTATGCTTGAAAAACAGCTGAACAAAACGCATTAAACCTACCTGCAGTATGTGCGCAACATCGGGTTCTTCCACCCAGCAATAAAGTCCACATCTTGCCTTGACTTCGGCCACTTGCAAGGAGTGCCGCGGCCTGCAGCTATAAAAACACCCCGCACAGACGTGGCGAGCATTTCGAGGCCAACTCGACCTAGCGTCGGGGTTGAATGATGTGAGCACAGTGAGTTCCCTAAGCTCGCGGGTGTTCATGTCCGGCCCGTCCAAATGGAAGCATAATTCTTCGAGACCGCCATAAGCAGCGATTTCGAGCGTAATTTCAACCGGGGTAAGGTAATAATCATCGAGCTTTTTGGCATGGTTGAGGTTGGGTAAAAGTTTCCATTGCCCGCAGCCATTCGGACTTCGCGACGAGGGTTGAAAAAAAAACGATTCCCGCACCAACCGGCGGTTGCAAATTTATGTGCAAATGCAGCGTGTTTGCAAAAAAACTTTATGGTAAAATGACATCGGGACATAAAGTTTGCTCTTTTTTTTGGGGGGCAACAAGTACACTGTAAAAGAGCGGGTTAACAAAGCGGATTTCGCTTTCTTCATCGTAAATGGTGTAATTACACATTAAAAACATGATGTCAACTTATGTAAAAGTTCACCAGTGTGATAGAAAACGAAATGAAATCTGACTACTTACAGATAAAAGTTTCCTTACCACTACTGTTCTGGTGTGATTGTGGATGATGTTCGGAACGAAAGAGGAATAATTTCAAAACGAACCTTCGAAAGTCCATAACCCTCCATAATACATTCGAAAAGCGAACGAATCGAATTAATACAAATTAATTCCACGACGCATATCGAACACATAATCGTTGTGTCGTACGACACAACGGGTAATGATTGGATACGCTCGATTGGATTATCATCTGTTCGTTTCGGTCCACAGCAGCAAAACTCGCTAAAAGAACCGTTCCATGAAAGCATGGAATCGAGAAGAAAAAAGCCCTCCTTTTCCTTTTTGCCCTTACCGTCGCGTCAGTATGAATGTTTAGAATTTCAAATAGATTATGCTAACTAGCGTCGCTGCTAGGGCAGGACGATTAGCTAAACGTTGTCAAGCGTTCCCCGTTGCCGTTTTTCTTCTTGTCGATCGGATGCGCTTTCGGATTTCGGACAAAATGGTTGAAAACGATCGGGTAGTGTTTGCGGGTTGCTTGCAGACGAACAAATTGGATAGCTTATCGCACATTGGAAAGTGTTTTGTGCGAAAGCATGAAGGGACAGCTGCCCTTTTTTGGGGAAGAGATGAGCGTGTCTCTCCGTCTGTATACCTGCGTGTAAAATCCTTACTGTACACCACGGATTGCGCTTCTTTGGCGGCAAACCTTAGCGGTACATATTATAAATTTACATATTTTGTTTTAGAAAAGAAAAAAAAACATTGTAATGGAAATTCGCTTCAAGCCGTGATGATATTCTCGTCGCTGGTTTGTGTATGTACCAGTCTGCTCGGTGTAGCTTAAGGGATAGCTAATCACGGTAGTTGCAACCGATGTTTTGTAGCAAAATCCGTCACATTCCGCCAGAGGATGGTGTGTGTGTTTCTATGTGGCGTCATGTTAGCACCCAAGGTTTTGCCATCACCGACAGAAGACTTCCCGACATACTAACGTCGTTAGCTCGTTTGCAGAGGAAAGTTAAAATATACACTGTCAATAGAACTGAACTTTCTCCCTGAAAGACAGGCAGAAGAGAAGGCAGAAGAAGAAAAAAAACAACCAAATGATCATCATGAAGCCATCATGAGTGATGCTTTGGTGTGTGGAGATGCCAATGGACAGACGGTCTGGCAAGCCACATCCGGTCACGGTTCGGGATGGATGGAACATTCTTCGCCCAGTTCGATAAATGACTTTTAGCCACCGGGTCATGCAGAAGCCTAGCGGAAACGTTTGCTTAATTGTTTCAATTGATTTGTGTCCAGACACCCAGATAGTTGCTTCAAAATACCCACCAGGAATGGGATCCGTTTTAATGGCTTTGATGGCGTTGAAGATAAAGTCCCACCTTGACTTGGCCTGCTGCTGGTACGGTATCACTTTTCCTATAGGTTCTTTCGACTCGGGATAAGTTAATTGTTTTGTGTAGATCTTTGACGAGCCTAACGTCCCGTGTGCAAGGTTTCTGGACTCAATGTCTGGTGATAATTAAAAGCGGAAAAGCCATGACAGGTCAAATTTTCGCTTGCAGCTGAAAGAGCCCTTGGTCCCATGGTCGTTTCAGGGCTATAGATGGTGACGTTGGAGTACTTCGTGTCAATAGATGTAGAACACTAGTTGTCGTATTTCTCGTAGCGAGTTCGTCCGGACTCCAATTTCTGTAGGGTTCAAAGCTACATCCTCAGGATGACACCCTGCAAACGTAGTGGCCTCACCTCCAGAGAAGCGTTTAGAGCAGCTGATTAAAAGAGCAGCGCATACATGACACTTTCGTCTGGACACCGTGAGGCATGATCCTTCAAACTGCGGCACATACACTCACAATAGACGAACATCGGAGTNNGTGGCCTCACCTCCAGAGAAGCGTTTAGAGCAGCTGATTAAAAGAGCAGCGCATACATGACACTTTCGTCTGGACACCGTGAGGCATGATCCTTCAAACTGCGGCACATACACTCACAATAGACGAACATCGGAGTACTGAAGGCCGGATGGGTACATGACCCTCACATCCACAGGGAGCGGAACCATCTAGCCGGTTCCAAACACATCGGTGAATGTTAGCAATTTGAGCTACCGCGCTTGAGTTTGAGTTACGTGGGAAAAAGGGAAAGTATGTTCGGCTGCAAATTAATCGGTGATAAAATTTACCCCAATGCTGCATACCCGCAGGTTGCGGTGTCCACCAGCTTAGGACAAGTGAAAGAGAGAAAAGTGAGCAGCTTGACAGCACGTTCATTACATCGAATGCTGCAACTATTAGCTCGGTTGTGAACCATCGTGCCCTCCCCTGGGTTGCCAGGGTACTGAGACAAAGGTAACCCTTGGTAGCGGGGTCGAGAAAAAAAACCCGACCCGACAGTAGCACAAGGGCTCCGACGGTGTCATAAGCGAACAACCGAACGGAATGTGCTCTCATGCGTCATAGTTCGTTGTTTTCGGTAATTAGAACTTGGATGGTGTAAAAGTTCGAACATTGCTGCGCACACCAAGCACACAGGCCAAAACAGTGGGATGGGGGGGGGGGGGGGAATTGCCGGTAAAAGGGGTTTATCGTTTTGTTTTACACCGAAGTAGGGGTTCGTCGGCTTCATTAGTTTTGTTTTTTGGTTGATGTTCAGGAATTTTTTTTCGAATCATAATTTAGAAATCGATATCTACAATTCGGTACCGAAGGGAAAATTGTGATAAAACTCACACAGCATCTGTGTTTGGTCGAGTTGCAAGTTATGCAGTTGCTGTTAATTAAAATTTGGTTGTGAAACCATTGGCAATGGAATTGGAGCAATTTTTGGGGGGAATTGAGTTTCTCATTGTTTTTTTTTTCGTGTACGATTTTGACATAACTTTTACATGACAAGAACTTGTTTCTAATAAATTTCATCAATTGTTTTTTTTTTCCTTTTCCATTCCAGGTAAGCTTCAACGATTCATTTGCTCGCGCATGAAAAGCTTTCGGCGGGAGATAGAACAGATGGGAAAAGTTTGTAAGTAAATTTTAACTTTTGCCGGTATTGTAAAGAATGATGATCTTGGCCACACACAGTAAAAGACTCTTCCAAAGGGATGTAGAGAAATCTGTACAACCACTACACCGTAACGATATTTTTGCTGACCAGATCCAGAAATGTTGGGAAGGAAAAGTTTCATTGAGAACGATCATTGGAAGGTTTTGTAATGGTTTTTTTGTGCGCACTAAAGAGCTTACAATCATGTTAAGGGTGTTGCAGCAAAATTAAAAACGATTTATGAGCTGTTGGAGATAAGCTTCGCAACAGTTTGCTCGTAGTATTTGTGAGTGTAGTCCGTAAATTATCTACTGTTTTCAAGTATGATTAAAATGTAATTTAATGTTTCCAAGTTGCTCAATGATGAAGGAATTTTATGAAATACCTTTTGTTTTGTTCTTGTAGACATTGAAGAATTCAAGGTTTCAAGAATTCATAATTGAATGTTTTATTTAAAGAATGATATCTCAAATTTTGAATAAAAAATATACGTTGAATATAAAACAAAAATATAGTAAATTTTAATAAAAGCTGTTAAAAGATAATTCTATAACAGTAAATTTGAAAAACTTTGAGGCTTTGAGGATGCACAATGATATCTTAAAGCAAATATTGTACATAACTAGTACAAGGAAGTAGTAAGAATAAAGATTCTTGAGAATAGAGATAGGAAGATAAACTACAGGATCGAAATGATTGATCTACGACCTCCGATATATTACGAGAAACCTTTATGAAATAATATTGATATTCAAATAATAAATATGACGAAATTGATGTTTGTATGGCAATTCCATAAACGTATTTTCCTTCATTTATTTAAGCTTTCATGTGTATTGCTAGAGTTGGACATCCCAGCAAATAATTTCAAAAATATTTGTGATCAATTTAAGCTTGTGGTCAATTAGTAGCTTCTATCAACTCTCGTACCAATTACGAACCCTAGCGAAGCTGTGAGTGAACTCAATGGCGACCAAGTACGGCTCAATCTTGACATCTTGAACCATTTATGTGTACCGCTTCATTTGCTACATGTACAATGGCCACACAAATGCTTAACCATCTCAGCAAATATCGCACCCGACTGACCACCCGCGGTGCCGTGTTATATAATTTGCAAATTTAACACAAAACAAGATCCACCATGCAGCATTTCGAGTAGAGTGTGTGTCGCTACCGGCTTCAATCACTTTCTCGCACGGCAACGAAACGGATCGAACGCACACGATAAGCACAAGCGTACACCGAAATAATTGCCCCATTGATCGGGAGCAACTGTACGCCGATAGTGG
>STHD01000004.1:20696746-20764172 GCA_016170015.1 Anopheles longipalpis
TAAGTGTGCATCTCATTCGGGTGCATCGGGTTACTGTTTTGATGGTCGTTGACAAACGGGCAAAATTTTCCACAACGAAGCGAAGCGAAATATCTCCAATATCTTTCGGGCAGCATTAGTAATGCCGCACCACTCGGTACAATTGTTTCGAAAACATCCAAACCGCACACGCAGAAAAGGGGAGTTTTTGGAGTAGGTAATATTGGAGCACCAATTTAGATCTGGTCTCGGTACTGCAATCAACGCAAGAACGCAGACAAATTGCAATCGGATGTCATCGTATCGAATGTGTCGTATGTTACGCTCGAAACGGTTCAACAGCAGGAAGTGCCTTCGAACGGAGCACAAGGTTTATAAAATTTGCCAACCCAGTTTGTACAGTGCAACGGGAAAATTGGGAATGCCTGTAGCACTGTAGAAACTGTACACCCTCCAACACTGGGCACTGGGTCAATCGGAATCGGTCGTTATTGATTGTCGGCAAGCACACACTCACAAAAACAAACGTTGCCGAATTCTTCATTGCATTCCGGGCAAAATTTCTACTAGCGACTGCTGTTTTGAGTTGCTATGAAGTTCATTCAAGCGATAGTCAAAAATAGTTCGTTGAAAGTTTCGGTAGCCTAACCGAAACGTTCGAGGAAATTTTCCCTCCCAAAACGTAGGAACGAGCAAAAAACAAATCTAGATCAAATCAACAATTCACTACGAAACATTGCATTGGAAATGGTTCAAAGTCTTGCCGTGTTTTCTTGTTTTTTTCTTGCAGACCACAAACTGCAACACCGGTAGGCTTTTTCACTGTTTGATCAGGCATTTCGGTGTCTGGACGATGGCGAGAGTCACCTTGTTATGTCACCGGGAAGGCTTTTGTGGCAACGGCTAGATTCAATATTTCGGTATCGAGAGGCCAATCGGGCTTGTTTTGGGCTTTTAGCCATGACTTCGATTTGTTTTCCATTTTTACCATACGCTAGTCTAGTCAAATCGAGGTTTTGAAAGTTTCACCTGGCACATTGGAGTTTGAAGTTCGTATTTCTGTAGTCAGCCGGCAAGCCGCCGCGGATGGAGAGAAAACCAACAAAACCCTTCGTATTGCTTAACCGAGCACTGGTTGCACAGCTGCAGGTGGAATCACGAACCATGGAACTAATCAATCACTGTGTTTGTTGCAAACTTGGTCTGTGAGGGAGTGGAGATGTAGAAATCTCCCGGTGGGTTCCTGCCATCGAAGAAATCCCGACTAAAGACACACGGTGACACAGCTCGGCTATTCGAGCAGTTATTTAATTGATCCGGAACATTGGGACAGCTTTGGGGGCTGTGAGTCAAGTGAAGGGGCTTTAGTTTTTGTGTGCTTTGGTTAAAGAAAGCTTTTTTTCTGATGTTGCCACCCGCAACCATTTCCCTTTCGTGGTACAAGCAAGAATGCAAGGCACTGTTGGAGCGGTTTCTTTCCCGAATGTCTCTCCGCTGCAGTATCGCCTTGGGGAATGGACAACCGACGCCCGTGTGTTGCAATGTGATAGAAATTATTGTTTTGACAAAGCGATTTCCACCTTCTACCAGACAAAACGGTGGAATGCAACCGAGAGGGAAGCAAAGATTGATTAGGCCGAGTGGGGAGCGGTTCAACCGTAATTATAGAGCGTTTGCCGGTGGAACGCCTAATGGCGGTGTATGGGGCGGGTGATTTTTGCTGGTTTGCCGTTTTTTTCCATAAACATTTGGAATGGAATTTTATGCGTTTGCAATAGTGGTGGCGGTTATGGTTTCGGGGTGTGCTTTGTGATGAATTTCGCTTTAGGATGCAAATTATAATTCACCCGATTATAAAACAGATCGATCAAAAGTGGAGCGAAATAAAGTTTGTAGCGATGTTGCGTTATTTTTTTTTTTTCGGCATTTTTGAATAAATCAATTTATTTGGAAATGCGTGTGTGTGTGTCTATGCAAATGATACATTCACATATTTTTTTATTCTATAACATTCAAGAAATTTAAATTAATTTTCGTTCTTTAAAAAAATATTTCGATCAAACCTCATGTTAAAACAAATCAATTTCACATTAAATTTTACACACATATTAACAGTTTGATTGTAATAATTATTTAATTATAATCAAATATAATCTCGCACACTCAATTCGGTCACATTTTAATGGAAAAAGAAACCTTTCAAATGTTAATAGAAATATAATAATCTGGTTTACTGGCGATCTAAATTAACATCTTCATTACCTAGCCATGTGCATGACATGTTAATTTGACAAATCTGATATACCAAAGCGATTATCGCACACACTAATCTTCCTTCCCCCCGTTCAATCGGATTGGAGCATTTTCGCGTGCCTCAACCAAACGCTTCCTAATCGCAAACGGGACGGGAAGGTGTCGGCAATGGACCACAAACAAACCGGAAACAAAACACACCGTCCCACAACGCCCAGAACCATCCATTAAAAATCCATCGTCAGCTAAATGGCTTTCACTTTTTTTTGTAATGTTTTTTTGTCCACCCTTTGTTCGGTATGTTTTTGGGTGGAGTTTTAATGCGTGTGTACACCTGTTTTCGGTCGCTTTTATCTGTAACGCGGTCTATTTGCCAAGATGATGAGTTAGCAATCCCTTATGCTAAGTTGAGCTTTTTTTTTCGTCAATGTGTTTCATGTCTTTTTTTTGTTTGCATACACCTTTCCAATTTCTTCCTACGGCAGATAATAAAAAGGTGTCAATCGTTCGGAAAATGTACTAAAAGATCGGTGTTTTTGTGTGTGTCTGCAAGAAGAGGATGATGTATACGCAACTAAACGATCCATTCCTGCTGAAACGGTTGATGGGTTGATAAATCACGGTAAGGCTCAAGCAAATGAACCGATGGCTGAGTAGGGGCAAATCGAATAGCAAACACTTTTGCATCACAAAACCGCCCAGGAAATGAGGCTAATCACCGTCAAAATGCTGCAAACAAGATGGAGGAAAGCAAAAAGCAGCAAACATAACGAGCTAATATTGGCAGAGACCAATAACGTAGAGACGTCGATGGTGATGATAGTAAGCAAAACGCTTGAGTCAAGTTGAATCCGCTGGAATGTGTCCTCTTTGTGCGGAAATTAATCATTTGGAACGATAAAGAAGGGGCGTTGAAATTGATGTGTCATTGCAGAAGTTACCGAATCATCGATGGTTGAGTGTTAATCGATTTATCCATAAATTGGTGGAGAAAGTTGCAAACACATTATGTGTAATTTAATTTGTAATATTATTTATGCAGCAAAATTTAAGCATCCAAACGCACTTATTAACTGAACAATTGCTTTAATTTTTTAAATCTCACACTACACACACAGACATATACATTTTTTGGCAAAATTATGAGGTATTTGAACTCTACCACCTCAACATACGGAGCAAATAATTGGAGCTTTAAAAAGTGAAAAATCCCATCCCTTTACAATCTTCCATAATTTGCATCCCATTTTATGATGCGCTAATAATCTTCACCGGTAATGCAATTGCTTCGCTAAACGAATTACGACTGGCATCAGGTTTTTTGGGGGCATCATCTTGCGAGTGTGAAAAACGGTTCCCACTTACTTCACCTCCGGCGACAGTGACGCTAGAAGTCTTCGTTGGGCAGAGATCATACAGATACACACAAAAAAAAGAATCTCTTAACATTAAGCGGGAAGAAAGTGTCCGTAGTAGGGTTACCACTTTCCCTAGTGATCGTCGTCTTGATGCGTGTCCATTTTTGGCAACTACCACCACATTGCCACAAATGGCAACTGATGTGAATGCGGACGTTAAATGGGTAGATGCGCCTGACGCTTAAAGGGCGGCTCGCGATCAATCATTTCCCCCCCATTTGCGCTTCTAAAGGAGTTCTGGTGGGTTTTCTCGGACAAGCGGGCATCCTCAAAATGCCGCATGGCACGTATATATACGTAGTCGGAAATTGGTGGTAGACTTCCGAATGGTCATATTGGTGTAATTGCCTGTTGGGATCGGTTTGCCAAGCCTTCTCGGTGGTGGTAATAAACGATGCGGTAGTAATAGCATCGAGGTCGGAAGCATAATCCCAACCTACCCCCCGTTTACAGTGAAGACCACCCCACGTAAGATCTGTGTGTAAAAGACCTGTTTGACTTGTTTCGTTTTTTTTCGGCACAAGTCGCAATGTGAGAGCAATGGGTTTTGCGAGTCTACACGTGTGTATGTGTGTGTGTGTGTGGTTGTAGAGGTCGCTTTCTCTTTTTTCGAACTTGTGCGCTGGCGACCTCTATCACCAGAAAGGGGGAAGAACACGAACCCCCCCGGCTTTTGAAGTAGACGGAGCAGTGTGATTCCATCTTTAGTGTCTATCTTTTATTTCTCCGTGAGTGTTTCCTCGTCTGTGTGTGTGTAGAGGGCACCGGACATGCTGTGGAAATGAGCCACCGGTTGACTTTGGCGTCGCCCTGGTTGGTAATCGATCGTAGGTTTGTATAATGATGCCTGTCCGGTCAATGGCCCCTGGGTGCCTTCACATAACTGGAGCAGACAAGTGGGCGCTTGGGCCCAAGTTTGGAAATGAAAATTTCGGATTTGAAGACTGTTAAGAAAAATGGTTTCTATCTACTGAAACTCAATTAAAAGAGTTGTCAGTCAGGTCAGTTGTACTTCAACTTGGGATAAAACATAAGAGTTCAAGGATTTTTTAATAAGAGTACTGAGAACTCCTCCTAAAACCCCTCAGAGAAGTCCCTTTCTTCTTCTTGGCTTAACGACCTGTAAGGTCACGACGGCCATTTCTGGCTTACTAGACTTATTTTACCACGTAACCGGATAGTCAGTCCTTGCTACGGGGGGACGGTCCGGATGGTATTTGAACTCGGTCCGGCCGTGTGGACGGGCGCCGTTTTTCACATGCACCACCGAGCCGCCCTTTAAAAAGCATTATTACGAGACTTACTAAATCCAAACCCCAACCTGTGTTATAATAAGCATGATTGTCTCATTTTGTTGCCTATTTGCGCAAAGTTCTTTCCTGAGTAATCAACAAATAATTGTGCTAATATAAGAGTATTTTTCGAGAAAGTAAGTTCTACACACTGCTGAAAACGGTAAACAGTAATTATTTGAGTTGGTGAATAAAGTTTTTCATTGTGGATGTCTCTCCCAACTCCTGTACAGAGAGTGTAAGAAAGTTGTAAAACAGAATGAATGTGTCAAATGTGTTGTTATCTGCCATTCTTGTCCGTCCCTCACAAGCGATGAAGATGGTTTCCTTCAAGTAAAACAACAGTGTAAAAAACTTTATCTTTTTCTGTTGATAAATTGTGGAACAAATTTACGCAACGATTCGAAATCTTCCAAAAACTTCTTTTGCGAGTACCGGTTACTTACAAAAAAAAACGTCTTTAATCGATGATTTCGTTTGTCAACCTGTTTCATGACATGATAAACCGGAAATTTATGAATGTACGTCATGAAATGCAGGCGCTTTTGGTGCGTACCACCCCAGGATCAAAGAGATTCCTTCCGGTAGCTGTCTTCTGTGTCATTTCTTCTAGCATGAATTTTGTAGGGAAGGTTTTTCTTGCCTGGTGTATAACCAGGCATAGATTTGTCTGCTGTCTCGAAAGTTTTACCATCCGGGATATTTTTCATGGCATTCCACACGGTGGTTTGATGTTTCTGGTTCTTTTCGATTTTGCCGGCATTGAATTGGAATGCCAAAACAGTGGTAACGGTGGAAACTGTGCTGTGATTGGGAAAAAATGAAGATGAATGGATGCAAGTTGAGTTTTTTTTCGCTCCACAAATCCCACAGGACGTCAGGAAATGGGACATTGGAACCGAAGCGTATTGGTTGTCAAAGTGTGGCAGCATGTCTGGGGTTTTGGCTGTACGCTAATCCTTTGAGCAATGATGTCTCAATACAGGATGAATTTATCGTTTACCAGAATGATGGCCAATTTTTTCTTACTTTTGATGGGAGTTGGAAGAAAATGTCTATCTTTTTCTATATTTGTCAACTAAAGTTTTGTTTTAATAAGAATATAGACGTTTATGCAATAATAATATAAGCCAGAAATAAATATTGAATATCTTGAGGTATCTAGACATGGTATACATACTTTGTGGGTCTTTGACTAAATCACTTGAAAAGATTCCACAAATAACATATCGTAAAAACGTCGTTGACCAAATTTTTGTTTTTATTTCAAAGCTTCCAACTCCTCCAAGGCAAAGAAGTAATGTCTGGGTTCAATTTTTCATCGACCACAGCTCCACTGCTCCGCATTCTATAATCCCGTCCATAAACTTATCACTATAACTACGCACAGAACGACAACCAGAGAGGGAGAAGGTGATCAAAAAAAAAACCAGATTCCAATGTTGAAATCGTACCTTTTGCCCGTTGGTGCAGCAACAATAACAGACCGCAAGATGATTGTTGGACACCAATGGTGGCCCAATTCGAACGATTATCTGCGCCAATTACCGCTGCGCTGCGTAATGGTTTGCTGTCTTCACGGCCCAACAGCTAATCCTGTGCGCAACGCTAATAACTTCCCTTTCTGGTGCGATCTGTACGTCGCCATTAAAAACCCGACGATCGTTTGGGGCTTGCGCTTTATTCGGTGGCCTCCAACAGGGGGTACCGCGTTTCGTATCGTTCGGATGGTGATCGAATTTCTTCCTGCACCGGTGCCAAAGCTTAATGCCAACCGGGTTGGTTTGTAGGTGTATAGAAGTCTCCTATCATCGGCAGTGTCTACAACCCCCGTAAACACCTAGGGAATCGCCGTTTCTAATGAGCAATTGGCGAGACCTTGTCCAAGACTACGATTGAAGCGTACTGCAACTTCACAGCCGCGTAGTCAGTGAATCGGACTGGTGTGCTTTAGGTGCCTTGCCGGTATATGCCACCAAGGGAAAGTGAAAGGACTTTGGCTCTCTGGCTCGATCGACAACCGGAGGCACATTCCGGCCTGTTCGCCTATCTACATCGTGCTACCATACAAACAAACGGTCGCAGCGGTTTAACGAGAACGAGCGAACGGTCCGAACAATCGATGGTTTTGGAACCTAAGCAGAAGGATGGAGGAGTTGTAATAAGAAAGAAGTGGCGGAGAAAAAAAAATACATGCGCCATAACTTAAGATTCCACTGTGGCCATACTGTTTTCAGTGCTATAAACAATTAGGCTCGTAAACATAAACTGGACAGCTTCTGGTTGCCTTTTCCTATCTTTCTACTTTATACACTAAGTATTACTTTTTTCTTCGCCATCTTTATTATGGTACGCCGTTACATTATCCATGATATTGAATCCGGTGCAGGTGTTTTGGGTTTTGCAGTTGTACGTTTGCTAATGCATTAATCTAAATGACACTCACCGGCGCGATACGGTTGTAATTTAAAATGCATTTATAACTTGCCTCCCGTTGTGTTCCCAAGGTCCCAAGATAAGAGCACCGAGATGCAATGATGAAGATTTCTTCCACAAAAAAAAAAAACAAAGTGCACTAAAAGTGAATGGGAAAAGGGCTTACGGGAATGGCATAAATGATGCAATATGTATACGAACCTGAACCATTATGAGATTTTCCTGTGATTAGATCATTCAGTTTTTGTGGGTGATACACCGTACACAAAAGTATAAAATAGATTCCTTGTCACATCAACAAGCATATACAGACACTCACACGAGAATACTGTTTTTGTGTCATACAATGACATAAGTAATTGTTTAAAAATTGTGAACAGATCATTAAACAATTGTGGCTGTCACAATAAACGAGTATCGCAATAGCGTCACATTAGTCGAAATTAGCCTTAAAAGGAAGATGCAATTATTTAGGCATTTATACACGAGGACTAAATGGCATATCGCACGGTATTTGCCTACCCTCTTTTTTAAGGTGGTTGGATGTAACGAAACTAAGGAAAAAAGACTTCACAGTGCACACAACACAAACTGCTACATTGTCCCCTAATTGTTCGACATTTGTTTCGTTGGTGGCGTTAGATACAATCCGACACGACTGCATCATACCACACATCGTGCAGCGTGCGATGAAATGCATCCAAATTAGCAGATAAAATGTAAGCAATTTTTTTTAAGTTCGTTTGCTTCCTTGCAATCTTTGTTTTTTCGCTTCTGTTGTTGTGATCTCCTTCTCAAGCAATCAAAAGGTATCACAACGTTTGCCCCGTGATGATGTCTATTGTAGCGAATGGTTTGCTGTTTCGAAACGTTTGCCGGCTGCAGCAAATGCAATCCTCCTGTCAATCACCAGGCTCCCTCAAAACCCGCGTGCTAATGTCGGTGTGCTTTCACTCGAAATGGAAGGAAGCAAATGTTTATTGCATCCAGTTTTTTTCCTGAAGCTGTGGATTCAAGCGTGATGTGTGTTTTGAAGGGAAAATGGTGTAAAGAATATTCCTCCCCATCTGCTGTATAAATACGATTATTTGCATTTTAATTGCAAGCTAGCTGTTTGCACGAATGAAGTCAGCATGGAGAAGATGATGTAATTAATGGTTCTGTAGTTTCTGCAAAAGTACGAAGGCGTTGAAGTTGCGTGGAAGCGAGCAAGTTCATTTTAGTGCAAACATCGATTTATCGCATGTTTTTTCTTGTGATGAGATGTTTGATGTTAATAACTCATTTGCAATCTTCTCTTTTGATCGATCTTTGAACTATATTTCTTCGGTGCGTGAATCAAAACGCCAAAACCACCCACTCTTGTCAACATTCCACGCATTCCATTGCACTCGGGTGCACCAGCATCGATCTCGATGTCCTATTGAAAGTCTGGTACGATCAACTAACCGACTGTCAAGGAAGGTTAGTGTTGGTGTCGATTAGCCATTCATATTGCTAATTTGAATATGATAGTGTAGTTGGCCCTCTCTTCCGCGGTCTAACCTGCTATTAACCCAGAACACCTACCTAACGAACATTCCACCTCCACGAAACTCTCCTCGAAAGCTAAGCTCGCTCCAGTGAGAAATCGTTAAACCGTGAATGACAGCGTGCTGAATTCCAGCGCAGGAAGTTCACCACTCACAACACCTCCGTGTTTTATTTCCAAAACAGCACACGATGTCGTCGCAGGCAGCGTACGAACACCTTCGTCCTCCTCCAGCAGCGGCGCGAAAGCTAACCCAAGATATTGGCCAAGCGCTGTTGTTTAAGCATGCGGAGGTTTCGAGTGTCTATTGCGTTTGAGCAACCGGCACACGCGATGCTGTTTGGTGACCAAGAACATAAAACCTTGTTCACCTTGAAAACGTTCTTCGCTGCTCATCCGTTTAGACGATTGCAGGTGATACCCACGCACACACACAACAGGCTGCCGTTCCAAAGATGTTGGAGAGGCATCTGTTTTGTGATGAAATTCCACCCGAGTCTCCCACCGTGGCTTAAACGATCTTGACACGACCTTTGGTACGCCGCTTGGATCATCAGGTGTATCGGGTTGGTGGGTGATGGACGTAACGTTGCACCTTGCTTACTGCGCATAACAACTTTGAGGCTGCTGCAGTGAAGCAAAAAATACAACTTCTAAAAGTATTTCGATGTGTGGATGATAAGTTTATTGGAAATCTTAAGAGCATTTTTTGCAAGTACAAAGTCATCGCACACGATACACGCACATCATATTGTGGTGAGTTGTGGTTATTTGATCATTGAAATGTCATAGCCGAGGTTGAGTGTCCAATAACTTCTGTCTGTCTGTCGCCAGTGTAACGGTGGAATGTGATGCTGGTACCTTTGCTTGCCCGAAGGCTAATCTTCCGCACAGCCCAGCAAAACCAGAAGCCGTTGGATCGTACATTAATCTTGATCCAACGTTTTAAACCCGCTTGATCAGAGGAGTGCCATCCGGGCTAAGCATGCTGGACACCTCGCCGGTGTACAGGTGATCGCGTGCACGATGCGGTAAACTGTTGTGACTAATGGGTGACGTGAATGGTGGACAGAAAGAGATTAAATTGCGCAGTAAGTGCAACAAAGGTGATGCTAGAACTCGAGGCTATGGGAAGCGGAACCGAGTATGTGATTACGTTCTTTATAACTAACAGGTAAAATATTGGAAACGAATTGGAAGGGATGCAATTTGTTCCAGATTTGTATCATAAATACTAATCGCAATCTAGTTAAGCTGATCTTGTATCATTCATTTTAATCGCTATATACAACACTTAATCTATTTAAGCTACCTACTTTGGTTTGTTTCAAGTAATATTTACTGCAAATTATCAATTTTGGCTTTAATTACTAACTTCATGTGCTTTCATGTAGGTGTGATTTAAAGTGTGAACTTCCCATCACTCATATGGCACGTTCGTGAAGTTTCATGTACTATTTTACACCCAATTACATCAGACATTTCTGTGCACCGTTCAATGTTGTCAGTACGAATTATCACACATTTTCCTCAATTAAGGTAAACTTTTGAGAGTTGAAAACATTTCACAACTTACAGTTTTCCATCGAATTTCACCTCTAGCTACACGCAACCTGTCCAACAGCACCAAAACGCATGCCACATCACATGATTTTCGTGAAATATTGGAGCGAGTGTTTGAAACGACGCATCATTACAAAAGTTCAATCGTTTATCACTTTCCGTAACGTTTGCTTACAATTCCTCCGAGTTCCGAGTTCCCTTCTGCCGATCGATGCGATGGGTGGAAAAGTTAATAGTATTTTCCAGTTATCCAGGTGTGCCACGTGGAGGCAAATGACTCACGGCAGGAAATTATTTCGCTTCTCCTTTACACCAGAATAGCTTCGGGTTAAGGAATTTAAAGGAAAAGTTATACCAGAACAAGATTTACATAGACCGCAGTAAACTTCATGCGGAAGAATCTTTGAAGACGCACTTTAGTCTCAGGAGGAACTGTAAAAGAATTTAAAACCAACTCAAGTCACGGACAGCTCGCAAACGCGTTGTTCTTGACGCGGGAGCCTCGTCTTTGTGGCAATTACTGGGAAACCGGGAAACGGTTAGTAAAATCCTTCCATTTCGTTTGAATATTCATGAGTTTTCTTTCCATTCCTACCCCCCCAAAATAATAATAACAGATCATTTTGCACGGAAGACAAAACCTAAACCCCTGCCAGTTTCCGGCTGGAAAAGTGTAATGTCATTCCTACCCGGTAGAGCATCATTTACTGGAGTGTTGTCTTCTGCTTCAAGTGCTTCATTTCTATCCTGCATCACCCCTAATTTCAGTGCCAGATACCAAAAAGGGGAGACAGTTTAGAACAGTTTAGGAAGACAAAGCGACTTGCGTGATAGTGCCTTGGTGTGCTGGCAAAGAATAGTTGGCTAGATTCTTCTATTAAGGGTTTCCTCCGAGATAAGATGGGACGTGCATGTGTAACTTAGCATGGTTCTGGGTTTCCGTTTTGTCGATTGGCTTAGTTTTAGGATAATTGAATTTTAGTTCGTGATTAGAACGAATGTCTCTTTCGGCGTTTCATCGTATGACCTTTTGCGTATTTGAAACGTGCTGACAGTCGTCCACAACACGCTATCCAGGACATCAGCTCTAAGAATCTTGGTCTTTCACTATACAGGATGGTCTTTGCTCTACACCCAGTGCAAATGGTTAATTTTCAAAACGTGCCACTTTGTTTGTCGATTTCCCGTACGGAAGGAAATTAAATTACAAAACTTTACCCACGGGTGGTGTGATCCTTTTTCGGTGGTTGTCTGTAGCGCATGAACGACCATTTGGTGGGGTACCGTCCTGTACCGGGGGTCTGTGCCTGGGCTAAAAGTGATAATGGGTTTTGTAAGGATAGTTGCCTCTGTAAAGTTGCTACACAGATTCCCCAATCTACCGTGTGTTCTTTAATGATCGTTTTCTTGTGCAACATGAAGTTTTCTGTGCACACGTTTGTGTTGTTTGTAGCTCGCAGCGTTAGTCTTGCTAGGTGATAATTGAGTCGAAGAAAAGCTGTTTTCGTACAGAAAGTTTGTTCCGTTTTTGGAAGGATTTAGAAACTGTTTGAATCGCTCACATAACGTACGATTGACAATGGCTTTAGCAGCTGATTACATCGGCTTAAGAAGTTGGATAGTTAGATCGAAAAATATGTTACTTTGAATTTTATGGTGAAAATCGAGCCGATTGTGAACTAGCTTTACACACACATACGCACGGTGGCATTAAACAATGGTTAACGGGTTTTGTGGATCGATGCTGGTGCCAACAAGTGTTGACCACTCCACTTTTTGCCGATGCGTATCCGCCGTGTAGGGCTCTCAAGTACGGTCACCGCAGGGAGAGAACAACCTCGCAAGTCAAGTACGGAAACGTAGTGTCTTCGTAGCTGAAGCACCCCTACATAGCACAATTTTGCATAACATTATGTGTGCACCCCGACAGCCCCAGTGTCTATTGGGTTGGGATGTAAACAGTGAACACCGAGTGAAAACTTCTTACGTTCGCCAAAGTTCAGCAGACCGCGACTCAACACACTCGTGCCTCGCATTGCTGAGTCTCTTGAGGAAGTTAACGTACAAACATACTCGCGACAGAGAAGATGTACAGCGGCGTGGGTAATGCAATTATGATGCAGAACGACATCGCTTCCACCCAACCACAAACACCCACACACACATAAGGATGGTGATGCAGCAGGTAGAAATGCAACGCGAACGGATGACATCAGACAGGCAGTCCGGGAAGTCACCGTTGCATCGCAAAAATTATGACATTAAGGACACGCGCTGCTTCTCGTAGAGTGTGTACCCGTACAAAAGCGTACGACTAAACGATGATAAACTTTGAGTGACATAATTCAGTGAACGGATAGCGAAAACATTAGACTAAAAAGAAACGTTTGAATGACAGTTTAGTGGTACAGAGAGAAACATCTTTGGATAGGATCTTTAGTACTAGTATTAGAACAATATTTAGTACATAATGCTTAGTAGCTTGACATGCAATATGGGGATTTTTTCATACTTGTTTTATCACTCAGATAGAGTTTATTTTTTTACATCGAATTTTACTTTCATCGAAATCACTGTACGAAGATGAAACCCCTCTTATGCACAACATGATTTTTCTTTCTGCATCATGGCCATTTTTTTGTTGTTGCCTGTGTGGCTGTTTACTTTTTTCCCTTTTATTTTAAACTCCCGCTTTCATGTAACCGTAATAGAAGCATGTGTGTAGTGCTGATCGAATCCCAAGTAGCATAACACCGAATATTGTGCTTGCGCGTTTTGTGTACCGAACGATGTCTGACCAACCGAGCCAATGCACGCGATTAGCTACTAGACGGTGGTTCGCTCACACGGTGATGTTTGGTTTACACATGCTATTCCGATGTTATTTCATCGAACACAGTCGATCGATCAACCCTGATACGCTGTATAACAACATTAGCCAGATGAGAAGTGATATGTAATAGTGGAGTGAAGACAACAAAAAAATCCGTTTGCAATTTTGCCAAGCACCTGTACCACTCTGGGAGGGGTGCGAAATTAAGGGATAAATTAAAAAAAAAACGGTGTGAGGAAGAAAAAATGGAAATTAAATACAAAAGCAAACAAATCATGATGAAAGTGAAACGTTTCTGTAGCGAAGAAATTCCCCCGTGCATCATCTCGATCATCGATCATTAATTTCTTTGCTTTGGTCTGCTGATTTTTGAGTTGCAATAGTTTATGATAAATCAAAGATGCACGAAAGATCATTTCAACCTAGACTGTCGCGCGTCACGAGCGCGTTCACCTGATGTCTTTATCTGCATCTCATCAACGCAAGGTTTGGCGCAAGGTGCATCGCGAATGCATTCGTTTCACCATAACGTGGCGAATAAAGGTAAAGCTAAATACGCAAAAAAAAAAAATCGCTTCAACTCGCGCCTCCTTTTGTAAATGGTTTTCCGCGAGGAGTTAGATAATAGCTAAAACATGTCGAGATTGGTCATGTGGGAAGTGGATGTACAAATCGATGTCGCTGAGTTGCTGCCGATTCGGTCATTTGATTTGCGTATTATGTGTGCCTTATTCAGGCAGGTGTTGGTAAACAAATATTTGCCGTATGTTTGCTGATGGATTCCGGTTCGTTTGTATCGATGGGATAGTCAAACAGTGTTGACACGGTTGAACAGTTCTACGGACAGGGAGCCGAGAGAGATTGAGTAAGATACTAATACAAAGGTGCAAAAGTATTACGTTGTAGACAGCGATTAATGGAACAAATATGAAGTTGACAATAGACAATAAACATGATAAGGAAAAGAGAGGAAAAACGTAAAAGTGATAGAATTTTTTATTGTATTTAATTTAAATTGAAAAATTTAGATATTAAGTGTTGGACTCAATGTTTCGTTTTGTATTAACTTTAATTAAACATTTTACAGTATTAATGAAACACGTACAACAATGGATGAAAAATCATCGATTCGGCACAAGTTGAAAGCAAACTGTCAGGGAGACAAATTTAAAACGGTTCACTGACGCTTGATGAACGTTTCCATCCTTTCACGCGATAAAATTCCTGGTACGACCGGAGATCCATCTGACGTTCGACTCACGTTACGGAAAACCAGTCCAGAGCAATATGCAAAACTGTGTGCAAAAGTTGCAAACGATGAGCAAAATGTGCGGAATTTGCACTACGGGCAAATGGTCCCAGTACACCCAAGCGCTAGTAATGGGGAGGAAAATGCATTCTCCAAACGATGCAGCTCTACGGTTGCCGTTGCTGTGCTCCGTTCGGTGTGTGTTCCTTTTTTTTTTGAGTCTTGAAAAACAAAACCAAACCAAACAAAAAAAGTGACAAAATCAGTCACCAACTCCGGATCCGGTATTCTGATAATTGCGAAAAGGTCTTCCCTATTCGGGGGCAATACAATTTAACAGCACACTTGACATGCTGGCATGCTCTTGTTGCGAAACTGCTCGTACACGTTCGTCTGTTTAGATGGCACTGGTTCTTTTTTTTGGTACCGATTTTGTGCTGCCAGAAGGGACAAAAGAAAACGCAAGTGATGCAAGTTCGCTTTTTCCGAGCAAAAGAATACAATCGAGGGAAAAAAGGGCGATCCGAAACAAACTTTGGAATCGTGCCAAGCTTTAGCTGTACCGAAAAAGAAAAGCGATACGATTGAGAAAAATGAACATCGATTGCGTTTCGTTTAGTTTTTGCATTTGACAATATGACACAGAAGGGAAATCTTTACCGTGCAGAAAGAAACGAAAACGAACACTTCGAATGTTCGGGCACGTAAATGAAAGTTTTTGATGATGCGTTCGACAGAAAGTTCTGGTACTTCAGAATCGTTCAGCCAAACCTGGGGGCTGTCGTACGGTATAGATTTTCCTACGCTCCTCTGAACTGTTCCGGGAAGAAACGTTTTTCCACCTCAAAACGATGTGGTTTAGTTTCATTCCGCACGAATGGAAAGTTTCGTCCGGTTAGGCTCTGTTCTGGCTTCAATTTCCGTGAATGTCTCTTTGGATCACCACTGGAGGAGAGCAATCGATCGATCGGATCCACTCGACACAAAAGTGGAAAATCAAAAGTTGCAGCAAATTTATAGAAGAAAAATAAAAGAAAACGCAAAACGTTCGCTTTCGCCATGCATGCAACCCACTCTCTTCCATCATCTCGTTTATTGAATAAAATCAATAAGCAATTAAAGTGGCTTTTCCCAAAAGAGCCCACCCGGTCGGCATTGAACTGGGCTGGATGAAAATCTTTTCCGGTAGCTCCTATATCACGTACTCCTAATTTATTGGCTCTGGCGAAATCAGGGAAAAACAGACTGTCCAGGGAAGTAGAAATGAAAGTACGGAGTAGCCAAAGTTTTCCTCCCAATTTTTGCCATTCCACCGTTTAACCCTGCTTCTTGGGATCCGGTATGAATTAGTTCTGCAAACCACAGGCAATGAGAGTGCAACGAGTGCTGGTTGTTTGTGACTTTTCTCGCTTGGTTGTGGCTTTTTTGTTCTTCTCCTCGTACTCTGAATCGGGTTTGGTCCGGAAGTCAAAAAAGGCACTGAATGCATGCGGTTTCTTGTTTTCCGGTTGGTGTGACTTTGGTATGAAAATTTAACCCGATAATGAACAGATAGAAATGGTTTGGAGAAAAACAGATTTGCGCCTTCTGTGCGAAATGATGGGGTCCTGTTTGCAGGGGTCGAAATATTTTCCTTTGGTAGCATTGAGTGTGGTTTGGTGCTGGTTGGTAGTAAATAATTTACTTTTGCCAACATCGGTTGAGTGTTGGCTTGGTGGCAGAAGTTAAGTGAATTTCGGTAGCAAGAAGTCTAGTCCTTTTTAGATAGCTGCCAGAAGATAGTAGAATCCGCACAAGTTGAGGGCAAGTCAGCCAATGGCAATAACTGTACGGTCCGTTCACAGTGATTGCAAATGTGTCTCAGGGGAAGGGAGTGTCCATATTTTTCTTACCATGTTTGAGTAATATAACCCGTTCAACAATTCATAAGCACTTTGAAAACTGCACCAACTTATTGCACTAAATCATTCAAAGGTTTTTGATGCATGGTCCAAGCGATAAGAATAGCCAATGCAGCAGCAACCACATCATAGCTAGGAATGGGCTGTGTTAGATGGGTGGATTTAGCAGCAATCACTGGTTTTGAAACTATTAATCAAACTTTAAAATCTCATTCTCCAATGCAAAAGCGGGACAGCGCCACACTCATTAAACTTTGTGTGCATCCCGTGTCGATAAATAGGAAACGTCATGAAAAGGGGTTTTTCGTTGTAAAAGGGGGGGAGAATATTAGAATTTGTTTTACAAGCTCAACTTTCGCCGATAACATTCCAACAAGGTACAGTGGCATGGGGATATTCGTCTATTGGAACAAATCGTCTATTCTTGGTTTTTGGGGAGTGTGTGCTGTGGACCCGATGCAATGGATGAGTTTCCAGTTTCATTCGCCTCATATGCTAACGATAAGCGGTTTGCTGACCCTATCGATCTTAACCCAATAGAGAGGTAATACGAACATTGTCTAGGACACCTTTTGCTGGAAGTTTTAGCAAGATCGGTGATCGAATTAACGAACTTTCACTTGTCTCTATTGCGGTCTCGTTGCCATTTTCTTTTTGAGCTACGGTGTGCTAATATTTTCCTATATTTTCGTCCGAAATGTCGTCTGCACGAAGCACTTGAACCATGTTGGAAAAACGTCCACAACCTGGTTAGTGAGTGAAGTGGTTGGGTGGTCTATTGTTCATCAGCAGCTACACGAAGGTGCGACAACATAAAGCAACTACACAATCGAGCTTTTGTTCTGTACCACCATTTCTACGATGAGTTGTTAATGGAACTCAATCGGGATAACACTCCATATCGGCATGTGACGGTGGTGTTGAAACTCTCTGCACTGCCGTTACGATTACATATTTTTCCCGACATGTTTTTGCGCATTTTGTTTCATTTTCTCCATCCTAACGTGTAATATACTTTCTACTTTCAGATTGATTATTACCACCGGACTGGGTTAGCTGGGGAATTGGATTGGGATACATGTGGTGAGTGTTTCTATCTATTATCTTTTAAGGGTGAAAGGGAAACTGGCTGATGAGAGCTGATGCGATGTTAAGAAGGGGACAGTTTTCATACATTCTCCTTGAAATGTGTCTGTTTTTGCTATACATACTCATACCTTTCGTCGAGTATTGGCTTGAGCGGGCGATCTCACTAGGATCTCATTGTAACACGCAGCACGTCTTTTTAATGGCAGATGGCCTTATGGATGAAGGTTAATGGGATGGGCTTTTTTGATCAATTTTGTATCATCTTCAATTAAGAGTGGCAAACATTGATTGGCTCCATAGTACGTGTGATAGTTTTAAACAGTTGCAGGTGCTTGAGTATTTGTTTTGAAATGTTTTACGATAGAATCTGAGGAATTTATCCTTCGTTTTCAAACTTCAAAACACAAAAGTAGTTATCCTCGAAGTTTTGCTAAAAGAAATAACGATTACGAATCTTTACTGCTCGCCACATTGTCTAACCTCAATGTCGACTTATCGTAAAATATGTTGGATTTTGAATGAAGGCCTCCAAAAATGGTTAAATTATTTCACGAACGATTTTTCTTGCTTTGCTGTCCCTTGTAGTTCTGCAATTAATTATTACCTGTCCTACGGTTGTCAGTGAATGGTTGGCCGGCCAAAATGATTTCGTCATTTTCTCCACCACAAAGATGTATTGAAGCTCGGTTGCCAGCATGTGTCAATTTTGTTGTTGTTTCGTTGTAACTTCAAGAATTCCACCTTCTCGTGTCCACCTTTTTGGACGCATTGGGCGTCGCTTGGCTTTCCTTTTGGCTAATGTCTCTGGTTCTTTATAAACAACCTACGAAAGCTCGTAGCGAACGAGCAGTAGACTGATTCTATCCCGGTCTTACCATAATCGTAGTGGCGCACCCAAGAAATCGTGTGTAGTTCCGCGCCCAGTTCCCTCCGATGACATTGAGCAACCGCCACCAGCAGTGTGGTATGAAAGTAAACCTGAACCGACCCAACGCAATTCAACTTACCAATGAGCCACCTTGCCATCGGTGCGGTACGGGGTGTTGGAGAGGCTTAGATGCCCTGACCAGATACCGAGGCTTCTGACACACTAGCCCCTCAACAGCCAGTCACAGGGCAGGGCGTTGCGGATGGCCCCCCCGTGTGGGGTGTCTTCCCCGTTTGCAACGCAAAGTAATTTTTATTGTCCCAAGCTTTTGCAAAGGGAAAAGGCTACACCGCTATTGATTATCGCCGACCTATCACACGATCTATATGGCTTGGTATGGGTTAGCTTGACCCAGATATTGGACGGTGGCAGATCACACTGGAACGTTGCTCACACCAGAATGTCTCACGAAAATTCCTATGAAAAGCTTCAATCTTATTGCCTCGCTGCTAGGGGGGCCCTTTTGAATCTTCTGCTTCTCATGCGATGACATCCAATTTTCAAAACCAAGCACCTGCATAATGACCCCTTCGCCTACCGTGTCCGGGTGTGCTGTTTGGTGTTGTGGCAGGGAAGTCACCGGTCACGACGCAACCTTGACTGTCGTCTAATGGATGATTGGAAGTGGAATCAGGTAAGCAGCAAAAGGTGTTTTCTTAAGCCGTTAAGAGTTCCTAAGTGTTAGATCAAACGTCATGTATTGTGACCGGTGTTATGACACAGCCTGTAGGCTTAAATGATTGTGTCTGGATGTTTCATGCGGGATTGAATCTTACGTCACCTTCAATGCAAAAAGATGTCTAACATTAATTTCCTGCCGGTGTGGGGGTTTGATCTGATATGTGGTGAGGCTTTAAAGTTTCACCAGAAAAGNGTTTTGAAATGTTTTAAGATAGAATCTGAGGAATTTATCCTTCGTTTTCAAACTTCAAAACACAAAAGTAGTTATCCTCGAAGTTTTGCTAAAAGAAATAACGATTACGAATCTTTACTGCTCGCCACATTGTCTAACCTCAATGTCGACTTATCGTAAAATATGCTGGATTTTGAATGAAGGCCTCCAAAAATGGTTAAATTATTTCACGAACGATTTTTCTTGCTTGCTGTCCCTTGTAGTTCTGCAATTAATTATTACCTGTCCTACGGTTGTCAGTGAATGGTTGCCCGGTCAAAATGATTTCGTCATTTTCTCCACCACAAAGGTGTATTGAAGCTCGGTTGCCAGCATGTGTCAATTTTGTTGTTGTTTCGTAGTAACTTCAAGAATTCCACCTCCTCGTGTCCACCTTTTTGGACGCATTGGGCGTCGCTTGGCTTTCCTTTTGGCTAATGTCTCTGGTTCTTTATAAACAACCTACGAAAGCTCGTAGCGAACGAGCAGTAGACTGATTCTACCCCGGTCTTACCATAATCGTAGTGGCGCACCCAAGAAATCGTGTGTAGTTCCGCGCCCAGTTCCCTCCGATGACATTGAGCAACCGCCACCAGCAGTGTGGTATGAAAGTAAACCTGAACCGACCCAACGCAATTCAACTTACCAATGAGCCATCGTACCATCGGTGCGGTACAGGGTGTCGGTGAGGCTCAGATGCCCTGACCAGATACCGAGGCTTCTGACACACTAGCCCCTCAACAGCCAGTCACAGGGCAGGGCGTTGCGGATGCCCCCCCCCCCCGTGTGGGGTGTCTTCCCCGTTTGCAACGCAAAGTAATTTTTATTGTCCCAAGCATTTGCAAAGGGAAAAGGCTACACCGCTATTGATTATCGCCGACCTATCACACGATCTATATGGCTTGGTGTGGGTTAGCTTGACCCAGATATTGGACGGTGCCAGATCACAGTGGAACGTTGCTCACATCAGAATGTCTCACGAAAATTCCTCGTCGCTGCTAGGGGGGCCCTTTTGAATCTTCTGCTTCTCATGCGATGACATCCAATTTCCAAACCAAGCACCTGCATAATGACCCCTTCGCCTACCGTGTCCGGGTGTGCTGTTTGGTGTTGTGGCAGGGAAGTCACCGGTCACGACGCAACCTTGACTCTCGTCTAATGGATGATTGGAAGTGGAATCAGGTAAGCAGCAAAAGGTGTTTTCTTAAGCCGTTAAGAGTTCCTAAGTGTTAGATCAAACGTCATGTATTGTGACCGGTCTTGTGACACAGCCTGTAGGCTTAAATGATTGTGTCTGAATGTTTCATGCGGGATTGAATCTTACGTCACCTTCAATGCAAAAAGATGTCTAACATTAATTTCCTGCCGGTGTGGGGGTTTGATCTGATATGTGGTGAGGCTTTAAAGTTTCACCAGAAAAGTGTCTTTTTTTTGTTTAAAAGAGAAACAATATTTTTTTCCCAAAGACAAGAATTCAACCCCGAGATGAGATCAATCAGGGTGAGTTACTGTTGCGGTAGGCATCCATTTTTAATTTCAATTCTCACGAAACTTTACCACTTCGTTTGAGCGATTCTTTCGATAGGCAGTTCACACTCTATTAATCTGCTTGCTATAATGATGGATTAAAGTGTGGATTGGTTAGCAGCTTCCATAAAAAAATCCACTCAGCGTGTTGGGTTTTTATTATGTTACTTTTAGTGTTGGCTTATTTCTACAGACACGCATACACCTTCAAGGTTTTAGATCTTGTGGGCTAGTTGTGATGTCGCACACAACATGAAGAATTAATGTTGGAGGTGCACCTATCGAGTAGTAGTGTGTAATTTGTAGTTGTGTTGATGATGGTGGAGTTTGTTCGCAGTATCTCATCCAATAACGAGGCTAGTCTCACAAAAATATTGGTACAAAATGAATCATATTTTAGATGAAAACAAGTTATTTTTTTGTTTCAGTTAATTAAAGTTGTCTTCTCCAGTGCAATCGATCGTCTTAAAATTTCGTCTACTATGTGCTAATTACTGTTAATCTGTTGTTGCTGATCGGTAGACAGTAGAGAGCGATATGCAACGTGTGTTAATTAAGTTATCATTTGCCTTTTTAGGGTAGATGACCTTATCGATAATTTCTGAGTCATGAGGTGTTTTTCATTCGCATTTCTAATAAACGCATGTTGAAATCGTTTGCTGTAAATCGATGCGTGTTTAGTGGCCATAATGTTTTACTGTCTAAAAACGGATAGAAGCGAGTCTGCTTCGGCGGAAAATTTGCATCTCGCATCGTTTTGATATCATGTGATGTGATAAAGCTTTTATTTCTCAAGTGAGTTTGAATGTTTAAGTATTAAATTTTTAATATTGTTTTGTAAAGCGCTTAAGATCATTAATTCGCACTCTGTTTCACAATGCGATTTTAAAGAAAAGATAAACATTCCGTAGTGAATCGAAATCGTCTACTACTACCCACCGGTGTGTTGGGTCGTTTGGCAATTACAGACTCTTACCATAGCATACGAGAAACAGGTTATGATGGATTGAAATCAGCGACAGAAAGCGAACATAAATGCGTTGACCGCATTCTTGTGAAGGCAAACCTCCGCAAACGATCAAACCGTTAACCCCTTCGCGGTTTCGGTCTGTAAAGTTAGCAACGGATTGCATAATTGCACGACGCTTTCAATGACTCCGGTTTTACACTGGGAGTTCTTTCTTTTTTTTTGTTTCCTTTCCTATTGCTTACATTCGAGGTTGACAGTTTTGTGGCACAATTTTAAAGTACAAGCAATTGTGATTGAAGTTTTTTTTTAGTTTCGAGAGTTAGAAGATTACCTTTAAGTCGAATCCCTCCAAGAAGTTGTTTCTTCTTTTTGATCAAATCAAAGTGTATCCCTTGAAATTGCAGACGTAAATCTTGTCCGGACTGGAGTGTAAGCGGAAGTAGAAACCCGCAGCTTACGGTAGATAGGCAAGCAAATGAGGCGAAAAATGAATCACAATTCTTCCTCCAAAAAACCATCATCGTTTCATGTTGTAACATCTCCATTGTACGGGACAACAACATTTGGAAGGTGAGATCTAACTTTCCGTACGTTCTATAGGGGCCGAATTTTCAAACGTCCCTTTTGCACGACCGGATTTTAATGAACCATTACACCTGGGGATTTATTGCTACCGGCAAATGTCAACCTCTTTATTAATAACATCTGCATTTCTGTGGTCTTTCTGGAGCTGTCTGGTGCTGGTGGAAGGTGCTGCTCGGGTTGAGTGAAACATTAATGAAGGTGTGCTGTTCATGGTAGCACGTTTCCACCTACTCGTCCCCAAAGGGGGGGGGGCATATGAAAATCTGTCGGAAAATTGACACAGACACGTGCTTTTTAATTGCCAGACGTCACTCCCAGTGGAAAGGTTCCGGAAGCAACCATCCAGCGAAACCAGGTTGAAACCCTTTTTTTCAACCTTCTCCTAAAAGGGTTCTGTTAACGGTGCCCAAAATCAAAGACCAAGGGATTGGCTTCCGGGTAATGGAGACGCTGTAAATGACGATTTATGCTCGTGAAGGTGGTGTAACCTTACTAGGTAAGCGATCGTAGAAGTTATTTTTTTCTGTACACAACCAAAGAAGCTTCTTGCTGAATGGGGTAGATGTTTACAGAAGCGCCGTGAGAAGGTGTACATTTTCATATCTGTTGACTCCTGTCTACCGGTGTACTGCAAGGTGCGGAATATAAAATCCAAACTCTTCGGTTAAATAGGGCGGAAAAGCAAGCAAGTGTTTGTGGTGGTTTTGAAAGGGATTGATTGGCACTGGTTTGGGGCCAGCGAGAGCGCACACGGGAGAATAAAATTATTGATATTGAGAAGGGTGACCGCAATCTGAGTTTTGTCGAGCAACATACTGCGGTTGTATGCTGATGTTTGCCTTTTTCCTTACCCTCTCGGTTACCCGCGACACATCGACAGGGGACTTGGAAGTGGATTTACCCACCCGGTTTGACCATCCTGAGGTTCTCCAGGATATGAAGCAAATTCTAATACATGTTTAATGGACACCGTTTCTCGTTCTCTCGCTCGGGGTTTTGTGTTGAATTGCAATCGTAAACATAAAGTAAACAGATGCTACATCAAACGGAACGCTTCATCCACTTAAGAAGCAAACCGTTCAGACACGTTTAAGGACACGCTGGGGGACCATTGGGGAAAGAACAAGGATGGAGTGTATGTTTTATAAAATATAGGACCAATATGTTAGCTGATTTAAATTGTTTTTACGTATGTTTTAAACATTTGCATCTAACTTAATATAATTGTAGAAAAAAAATATAATTTATTCATTCAATAGATTTTTTTTTATTTTTTGATCACTCGAGAACACATTTATCTAATTTTAATGTCATTTTATTTTCAAAACATAATCGTCACTTTCTTCATCTCCCGTTTCCTGAACAATCAATTAAAACGTGTCATTTATGCTTGAGCATTTAATTTCACCTTCCAACACAAAGCTTATTAGCTAAGCTGCAATTAAAGCGCGATTGAAACGATTTCACGGCTAATTAAACGATGAATAGCAGGTTTTTTTTTCTTAATTCACCATCACCATTAAACTGGCCGAACATTATCATTTCGGTCGGTGACGCTTGTTACGTTTCGTTTCAGTTACAACACGCAAAGATGATTGTTTTGCTGTGCGCTTTTAAATCACAATCAAATCTGGCCCGTGTAACTTATTGCAAAGCGTTTCTGTTGTTTTTTTCGCGTCCCGTCGTTAAAGTATGCCCGGGACAACGACAACAGCAAAAAACATAATCCCTTGGTGGAAAAATTTATATTTTTTCTTCGGAGGGTTTTTTCATCCCGTACAGCCTACCGCCGGCTGGTGGCGAGTAGGAAGTCCGTTCTGAAGTAGCAACGCTACGAAGGATATAAATTTTTCCTGTTTTTCCTTCTTACCGCATCGCTTTACGGTAACTTTTGTGCCGCGTGTTGTGCCCCCGAGGGCATAAATAGGCTGGCGGATGATTTTGCAATTTTCATCATTTCCCAACTTCCCTTTCACGGGTGTGGGGTGGGGTACGTGGTAGTTCCAAAGGTTATACCGACATAAAGTATGGATAGGATAAGCGTGTGGTGTATTAAAATCTTCACCAAGCCTCCCATCCATCGAGGAAGCAGCGGAAGGTGTTAAATCGGTGTTATCTCGACGGTGGAAAAGCTGCTGAAATGCATTCGCGGAAAATTTAAGACCTAACTGCTGTGCCATTGGGGATTTAGTGGCAGCAGTAGCAGCAACACGAAACCAGTGAAATTTACCGATTTTGAAGGGTGTTTGTTACGATTAGGGCCAAATTTATGGGTTCTTGTACATACGTGGCTCAGCAAAACCTCATAATCCTTGAAATAGTACATTTAAAGCACCTTAAAGAGGCATCCCGCTTGGTTGCGGAATTCCATTCGGAGGTGAAGCAGGAGAAGAACTCCTTAAATTCTTGTTATGGTAGGATTAGTGGGCAAATTTATTGGATCAATTTAAAATGGCATCGCATTCGCATATTCTTTCCGCTGTTGCAAAACCGTGCATTAATGTCACTTGGTTGCATTTAATTATAAAACATCTTTTACGCCTTGCTGACCGTAAGTGCGGGTTCTCCGGATGTTTATTTGATTTTTGTTTAAGGTCCTGAAGGCTCCCTAGACTATTTTGTAAAAGAAATATTGAAACTCTTAAGTTTGTTGTTAGACAAATCCTACTGGAACTTCCTTTGTTTGGCTGGCTTTTTATTGGGGATTGTCCAGGCATATAATTGCAGACCAAATGGCCAAAAGGAATGTATTATTATTGATATGCTCATTCTAAGTAATGAGCACTTGAGAAGTGACATAGTTTACGGACCAAAGAGAAAATGGGTAGGTTTTTCTATTCGATAACTTCACAAGTATCCTTAAATCCTTGGTTCTCTGACAACTCTGGAGATTTCATTCGAATGATTCGTATGAATGGAGACGTTCATTCGAATGATATCTAGAGTTAAGTCTATACAATTCACATCTTCCAACTATGTGGATAAGCCATTGTATTTCAAGATTTCTATAATTCTGCGTGGAGTACGACAATAGAGGATCTTCCATGTTGAACGTATCTCGAAGTATAGGGACATCTCCCCGATCCAGGAATTGCTGAGAGGTACAGTTTTGACGTACCTTAGAATGAGTTTTGAATATTGCTTCCTTGTCTGTGTCAACACCACTCATTCTTCAGCCTCAAGTTTGTGGTTATATTTTATTTGATACAATGCAACTTTCTATGGGAAATAATTAAATAATACATTATTTAACATCCTTTATAAATGCAAAACAAAAACAACCATCAAATTATCCATTCGCAATGCACATTTAATCCAACCAGAACACATTTAACGCACTTTCTTTCATCGTAAAGTGTGTAAAAGTGGCGAATGCTTTTTTTGCGATTGTCAATTTTCCAATTTAGCTCAATATTAGCGAACCCAACCCTCATGGTCCGCGAAGAGAAATAATTATCGTACGCAGAAGAAAGACAGCACAAAATTGCAAACCGTACAGGACAACAGCAGCACACAAACAAAAAATAATCATCATCACCCAGTCGATGGAAAAGAAAAGTGGCATAAAAAAGTGAAAATCAAATCAGAGTAAAACCAATCGAAGTCAACGTCCACACCCTACCACTGGTAACCCATCCGATCAGACGATCGGTTTTTTGCTTGGTTTTTGCTCTCGCACTATTAATCGGCACCAAAGCTTCTTCTCGCCCGGTACGCAAGATACCTTCGGCGGTGAAATCGAAACGCAAGCGTCCTCAAGGGTTCCGGCGATAGTCGTAAAATAATTGAGCATGTAATTTCATTAGCGAAAAATTGTGTTTCCCTTTTCATTGAACCGTTCGTTCGATAGTCCCTTTTTTTCCTTACATGCTGTGTGATTTGCTGTGTGGTTTTACGACGATCGCTTTGCTCTGCTGGAGGCTGCAAAACAAGCGTTAGCTTTCGTTTTCGTTTCGTACAAGCTGATTTTGTTCGATTTATTGTTAAAGGTGTTTTAGTTTTGGATGGAGCGGATGTTTCTAGCATCTAAAAATCCAGCTACAACATCATGATGTTCATGTTTTTTTGTTGCAGCACATAGTCCGCACTAGTCGACAATACATTATATGTAATTGACAATCATTCTTTCGGCTTCCTTTGCAGTACACAAGTTTTCTTTTCGAGCAAGGAAGCTCAACCCATTTTCTGCTGTTCAAAACCGACAAACTTCGTGACAAACAATTCCGTTCGATTTTGTTCATACACCCGGGACACACCCTAATTAATTTCAAACCGCTACAAATTGTGGTGTAGCAATTGGTACCATTGCCGATTGCATGGCGATAGGCATGGAAATTAGACCAAATTTAGGGCTCGTTACCGTTCCGCTGGTTGTGGTGTTTCGTGACTGTCGTACGATTCAGTGATGGAAATGGAAAGACTCGTTGTACGCAAAAAAGTGATGGGAGAAGGTTCAATTGTAACTGCTGATTTGGTTTGGATTTGGTCAACATATTTCGCTAATGTTTGCTTGATGATTTGCGGCAAATGGTTTGTATTAAAAATAATGACAGTGAATGTTTGCCAGTGTTGTGAAAACGGTTACTAGAACAGTAGAGACGTTTCGTTACGCGACACCTAGAAGAGATTTAAATCCACAGTAAGCTCATTCTTTATTTTAAAGGAGTGCAAACATTTTAATTTGTTTATTCATTCTTTATGGCACAATTTATGGCACCAAGACTTGTCTCGTAAAATACTAGAACTTTCATATCTGTCTGAAAAATGACAGAACATGAAGAAGTAATCCTTCCCGTATGTACCGGATAACCATGTTTATCTTCGGAAGTCATTAGTTTTCTATCCGTAAGGCATGCATAGAAGTTGACAAAACTTTCCAGCCGATCCGATTTGCGTTCTTCCCAGCGGAAGCAATGCTCGAACTTACGTTTCCATTCGTCACAGTGCATTTCATCATCATAACTGCATAACTACACTTCCTCAACAAGTTTCTTCCATTTTCTCCATCATCTTCCCCATTGCTTGAGAAACGTAATGCAACGTGTATCCACAGCGTATGGGTAAATATTTTCTTAAATCTATCCACTCCACTCTACCATTACCAACCGGCTTTATGTATCGACAGCAACATCATCTCAGGGAATAAATTTTGCATCCAACATCCGTGTGTTATCTCACGGTTTGCATCGGAAATGGAGTGCTGTTCTAACACCTGAGGTTTATACACGGCGAAATGGAGACCCTGTACATTTTATGGAACAACGGAAAAGTTTTCCAGCTCGCATGTTTGTCACCATTGTACGGTATGGTCCATCTGGCTGATAGCAATATACTTCACAGGAAATTGTACACTTGTGAATTCGATCAGTAATGCGAAAGTGAATGTGGAAAATACAAGAATTCTCCCTGAAGGAAAATTGTTTATCACCGTTAGAGATCGAATCTATCTCCTGATATGTTTTTTTGTGATAAATTTCTTAAAATAAGTCTAAAGTATTTTAACGTCTTAACATATTCTCACGTATTAAACCTTTATATTTTTAGACAATTAGATATTAAGATATTATCTGTTGATTTATATTTTTTATAATAATTTCGCTTCAGTCTGTTCATTATAAAAACAAAACACATTTGATCAAGTATGTTGATGCTGCTCACGTTTTAAAAAAGCAAGGACAACCTCATGCGCCATGCCGTATGAAGGTACACAGCAAATTAACATACTTCATCGGCGTGATACTTGTGAAAGGAGCCATCCATCTGGCCAGCATAATTCGTACAGCCACAATTCATCTCGCAAAACATTCGGCTCGTCACGTCCGAACGTCGGTGATGAAAGATCCGGCCCGAACAGGGACGCACACACGAAAGGTCCCAACATATAACCTTACACTCAGGTGGTTCACGGGCAGTGTGCCGTTAGTAACCGCTAACGTCTTATGACTGAGTAGTAGAAGCATTCGAGAATGTATGCCACACGAGATGAGCATAAACCATGTGCACGTGCTACACGTTCGCAATGGTGCTGATTGCGCAACGACAACTTGCATATCGCGTGCACCATGAAGACCCGAAAGGTTTTCCCCTTTTCGGTGTTGTTGTTTGTGCACCTGAGCGTCTTAAGCTTAAGAGGCCGATATTTCCGTCCGGCGTTGTGCATCTTCCCATTGTCGTTTTGTTGCATCGGGTGAAAGTTTAGATCCGTTGGTTGGTGTGTATGTTTGCCTTAATTAAGCACTACTACATGATGTTGTGACAGATTTAATTAGTTCCTCGAGAGAGAAACTTTCGTAACCTAACAGATGGAAAAAGGAAAATGGCAATGCGCTTATCATGCACTTGATCCGTACAGCGTTTGGTTAGCCAATGATTCCAACTGCTAGGATGAAACCACTACACCAAGACGTCTTATTAATTATTGTAGTAAACAATCTAATCCAAAATTGCATAATGGAGTTGTTAATTAGTTTGAGCTGATAGTCTTTTGAAGCAATACTGTTAATAGGAGAAGATATTTATGATATCGAACGAAGGAGACTTGTTTTATTTTAAGAACTTAATGTGATAAGCTTATTTTGTTGTTATTTCCAAGTTGCATCATCTCTCGGTTGTTTCGATGCTCTAATGATTGCATTTCATATTCAAGGTTTAATGCTCCTCCGTGTGCAGTGAGATTCTATCGGTCGTCCAAGTTGCAGGAAGTTATCCCTATGATGGTCGATCCTCCAATTAATAAGCTAGTTGGCAACTCTCGTACCTTTACGCAATGATGTTCCAGGTTCACCAATAAGCTGTGTACATCCTTACAGAAATACTCTGCCGTAGCATTCCAGTGGAGAAATCGATAATAATTGGATTTATGTCGTTTGATCTCCGCAAAGGAGGGGAAGTCAGCTACACCAGCTAGATAGTGAAGGAGTTGAGCCATTTTTACCATACCTCCTACATTTGCAGGAAGCACATTTTGCCATTAACGAAAGCAAATGGTTGAATCCACCATACGGCCAGACAGGTTTTGTGTCAGGACGTGTGTGCGAGAGATGGAGCGATATATTTGGAAGAAGATTTAATTTTCTCGTTTCAATATTTGGGCAGATTGCTCGTTCCGTTAATGAAGTGGCTGAACGGAAGGTATTGGTTGATGAGATGTTTTTTAGGGGGGGGGGGTATGAATCTCCGCAATCGTCTTTTCGTGTGAAAGTGAAAATTAAAAATTTTGATATCTGATTCGGTTTGATGGTGTGTAGTAGCTTCGGTGTCGTAATGGAGTTTGATATTAATCGATCAAACAGTCAATTTCTTGCTCAAGTAGTGGAAGTATCTTTTTTTGTGCCTACCAAATATGCTTTTATCGGTTCATATTTGATCATATAGATACCTGCTTACCTTTCATTTTCCAATAAACCGAGTTACTACCAAACGAAACGGTTCTAACGCATCCGTAAATATCCATTTTGTTCCGTTGGTGGTAAGTATTAAGAGCTTACCAAATCTTATCACAGTTTGCAACCTTTGACCCGGGTGCGTTACGCAATGGAAAGTAAAGCTGCGGTTCCACAATTTATTACATGTCCTGGAGAAAGTTTTTTTTCCTTTTTGTCTGGCTATCATCGGAACACCTTTGTGAGAGGCCATATAAATGTGGGTTTGTGTCTTTTTTTAAAAGTAATTTCTCTTGGATGATCGAGTAATGGTGGTGTACGTACGGTTGTTTCGTAACCGGTTCACCGCCTCAGTGCTCATAAATCGTCAGGTAAAACAGGATTAAAATCATACCTCGACTAATTTATTGTGTGTGTGTGTGTGTGTGTTCCCTTGCTCGTCTCCACTTGGATCGGAAAAGACAGTTCCCGCACCGTTTACACTCGATTGGAGTTAAACTTGAACTCACCACCAAGTTTGTGGAGATAATTTTACAGACACAACTCGAAGATATGATACACGTTTTCGAGAGACAATTTGCATGCTGTAAAAGAAAGAAGAAAAAAACCGACACTTTTTCCGCAGATCATCAGCCAAAAGCCAATTCCGGTAGCATGGAAGTGTGTGGCATAAAATTTATGATCCCATTGTTGACGTTATGAGCATTCGTTTCTTCGTCGCAGATCGTCTTTTTCAGCGGCGTGTACATTCAGCACGCGTGCAATTTTGACGATGGCCTAGGTACAGTGTGTGTAGGAACAAAAAATAAGCAATAAAATGATATTAACTTATAGTTGGCTGGTAGTTTGCATTGCCATGTTGAGGAAAACCGTTCATCTTGCGCTTCATCCGTAAGACTTGTTTCATGGGAAGATGTATATGTTTCATGTATATGTTTTTTTTTATCACGAATCAGATATACCAGCTTATGTAGTTGAAACTGTTGTGTGTGGCGGGTTGTTTTTATTTTGTTTTTTGCACATCGTAATTGCAAACATAGTGCCACAAAACGAAACCTGAAACTAAAGGAAAGCAAACAACAAACGGAGACAAAACGTAGAAACGTTCCCAGTGGAAAAGATAAATGAAACACTACGGAAGTAAATACGGAAAAAAAACTACGACACCATCCAATTTGTGCGCGCGGAGACGAATGATGTGATATAAACAATGAGTGGAATAAAAATTATCATGAGCCAAATTAGTGTCCGCTTCCCAAGGATTGTCTGAGGCACATACCGGGTTGACCCTCCAAGCTTGTTGTAGGTAAACTGTTTAGCCGTCAAAATAAAACCAAATTTATGGCAACAAAGTCCGATGGTCAGGTGACGAATGGATCGTGCGAGAAAGTTGTTGCTGATGTGGGTTTTGATTCCATCTCACATACAACCTACCGGAACTAGAAGTCATCAAAATTAAAGACGTGATAAAACACGGATGCATACAGTAGATTCTCTGGGCATTATCCATCAGCTGCAATGGAAATAAAATGTCCATTACCGTGTGGTTGCGTGATAGCGGATTGTTTATATTTTATTAGCTTTTTGTCATACGCGTGTTGTGTTTTCTCTACAGTGCCAATCTTAAGCGAACGAACTTTATCACTGTGACAAAAGCAAAAATCTGACAAAACAGACACAAGTTTTGGTGCGCCCACATCCGGTGCCAATAAAAATGGGGAGAAATGTGTGTGTTTTTTTCCTCGAAAAAAGTTTGCAAAATATTCGTGGCTTCATACACCCGGCCGGAAACAACTGTGCCCGTGTTGGCATTTATTTTGCATAGGGATGAAACGGGAGGATTGTTTTTCCCCCCCTTAGGTTGTATGTTTATCACCGTTTTTATCTGATTATACACAGTTAAAGGATGGGAAGAACAAGGTAAGGAATGCAAAGATTTACCTTTTCTATCGCTACTGTCTCGCTGGTGGAGAAAATTATATCTTTTTGCGAAGCAGTAAGTTTGGGACCCTTTATGGTTTTGCATTAAATGAAAACGAATGCTAAGGATGTTTTACCACTTTATTTTCTTGTTTTCTTGTAGTTTCGTTTTTATTTCACTAGCAATAAAGTGGAGTCATAAAAATAAGGGTAAATAATGGAAGCATAAAACATGAGTACTTTAAAAGTTAATTGTAATGCTTTATTAACTTTTGTTTGTTTCGATGAAATATTTATAAGTTTTACCTTTTTTAAACAATTTTTTTATGTTTTTGTTTGTTTATATGTTTGTATGTTATATGTGTTTATATATGTTTTTGTATGTTTATATACTTTTTTATTTCTTTTATTTTATTTTTAACTGTTTGAAATAAGGTTTATTTGTTACAACATTTACTTACTTAAACTAGATAGTTTTTTTTATTATCTTTTTCGCTTCTTTTCTGTAAACATAAAAGATAATACCCTGCCAATAGGGTCTCATTGCCCTGATCCAATAAGATCGAGCATGGTTACGAAGTATGTAAAGAATGGAGAGAAAATGCATTTATTACACTACACCAGCCTTCTTTTCTGCTAATACGCTGCTTAATGCAATCGTTCCATTTTTGCGTCTTGTAATTTTCCTATTCAGATAAAAGCTCCAACAAGAAAAGAACCTGATTGAAGCCACTTTGCGATTTGTTTTTTTTCATTCAAAAAAAAATTCGTTCAAAAAAAAGGTACGGCACGCGAAAAAATTATCATCCTGTTAGGAGGTGGAAAAACACCCCGGAGTAAGGGAAATCCCGTGCCACGATTTTCCCAACCACTTGTTCCCGAAACGAGCGCGATCTCCCATCAATCCGCGATACCGTTTTGGCATGGGAGGAATGAAATAAAAACAGGGAAAACAAGAAATCTCTGCCACTAAATTTAGCCCATTTGTATTCGAAGCACATCGACGTACACGAACCTTCGAATCATTTGGCGTTTCCCTGCTGTCTATCCCACTGTCATTGGCTGTGTTTTTCCTTCCTACTGCCATGGATGGTAGAAATGGATGCTGCAATATGCTGCTTTATGTGGCCGCATAATATGCCGTATCTGGTTCTGGATGGCGCCTCACAGCGAGACGATATGAATCGAAACGAATCAACGCAATTTGTGCTGGCGCATCATCATCATCATCATCATCGGAGCCGCCGCCGACGCCGAGCCCGAATTGCAGTGCAGCAAACCAAACAGCCAACAGCACTGAACGGTTCGGTGCGTTTTGGGGTTTTTGGTTGCATAAAGAAAAACTACCATTTTTGTGGGCAATATTCTCCAAGGAATCGTTGATAAAAACTGAAAGTAAAACATTTTCGCTTCGTTTTTTTCTGCTCAGTTTTTCTTTTGGTTGTTCTGGGCTGGAATGGGACTTTTTCTTGTTTGGGTTTGGTCTTATCACAGATAGACTTTGCTCCCCAAGAAAAAAAAGAACAACCATAAACATTTCCTGCGTTTTAAATTTAAGTTTCAGTACACTGCAATAGTCTTCAAGACTACGGCACATTGTTTGTACGGGGATTGTGGAGGCTAGAAAACGTTGGGCTGAAACTAAAGTGGCAAAAGTTTGTCTGCTTTTTGAAGGTAAATTATTTCATTCTTATTCCGTACCATGGTTTGGTACAAGGGGTTTGTGCCGTGTTATGTAATAAAGCCAAATAAGAAAGACTTAAGCTGCAGAGTACTTCGCCTTCATAATTTTAAGTTTTTGATTAAGGGTTCACTTTTTAAAATCATTTCAGATGAAAACTTCATCTACCAGCTGCTGAACTCTCTTTTTTATACTAGTTCAAGTGGTTTGGTTGGTAATAATCATATACACTTTCGTTGCATGAGGCAACTTGTTGGCAAAGAAACTAGGTTCATGAAATGATCTGTGCCGTTTATTGCCACCTAGCCAAGTGTTGTTGAAAAATATATTTATTTTTATCTTCTTTAGTGGAGATACTGGACTTTTATTCTTCGTAGTTGAAATTTTACCAAGTGTTAAATCTAGCACCAACGAGTGTTAAATTACGAATAACATTTTTGCAACACTGTGGGCAAAATCCTTCTACAGTAATTTGATAACTTAGTCATGCTGAAATGAAATCTAGCATGTCCCCTTTCCTGTTGCGAAGCCATCAAGTGCCGTTTCTAGAAAGGCAAATCCAGTGGTTCGTATCAAATCCCACCTTCCAAATGGTTGATAAGCTAGATGTCTACTGGGTCGTCATCCATCCGGACGGTGTCGCTCTATTCTCGTACGTTAATTGATACTCTGCCACGCTCGTACTGTTTGACTGTGCGTGGAGTTGACATCCCAGACCGGACCGGACGGTGCGCGAACGGTGGCCTGTGGATGCTCCATTATTCTGCAGCGAAAACAAAATCGACACGCTACGACACCAGCACTTGCAATCCGATTAAAAGTAACGCTTCGATTGATTTAATTAAAGTATTACCTCAGTGAATAAATCTTCGCACCGCTTCGTTGAAGCCCTGGGGTGGGAGGAATAATGGCCGGCGAGAGGGGTTAATTAATTTCGCCTACCAGCATAAGCCTCATAATAATAGGACGACACTTCTGCCCAGAGCGAGCAGTGATGGGAGAATTGGGGAAGTTTTCAACTGAGACTTTTCCCAATGGGTTGCTATCNAAGTAACGCTTCGATTGATTTAATTAAAGTATTACCTCAGTGAATAAATCTTCGCACCGCTTCGTTGAAGCCCTGGGGTGGGAGGAATAATGGCCGGCGAGAGGGGTTAATTAATTTCGCCTACCAGCATAAGCCTCATAATAATAGAACGACACTTCTGCCCAGAGCGAGCAGTGATGGGAGAGTTGGGGAAGTTTTCAACTGAGACTTTTCCCAATGGGTTGCTATCCGTCTGTAACGATGCTACTATAATGTCTCTGTTGGATGTCATCTGGCAATCAACAAGGCGACGAGTATATTAAATTGCTACAAAGTATTTCTAGGACACGTGCTAGTTACATCTCAATAAATGCATAAATAGAAAAATTCTTTCTTCTATTATGCAGCCTCTACCGCCAGCACTGGTGATCGAGAGCGGTTCTTTTCAATTTCTGCTCCTTTTGTTGTGGAGCGTATGGAGCGAATGTAATTTCAGCTTTACTTTCCGACCAACACATTCTGCACTCTTCCTCAACCGTCTTACGTCTTACGCTTGATGGGAAAATAGCTCATTAGACTGAAAGCCGGGTAGGATGGGGTTTCTCTGGTGGGAGTTAGTTTTCGCGGAAAAACAGCTCATCCATAAGTATACGCGTCCTTCGTGTAGTGTTACTTGCAATGGGATGAGAAAAATAAATACCTCCGACGAAACGGACATTAGTCAACGGTTGACAGTGCCCATCATGTACATTGGCGTTCATCAACGTCACCGCCATTCATCACTTGAGTAAAAGTGACGATGAGTGGAGAAAACTTATCATCCACTTTGGTTAGGGAAAACTCATACTATCGGGCGGCAGTACGCTATATAGACAGACAAATGATTCGAGATGGTTAGTTTCACAATTTCCCAGGGTCGTTTGGCATTTACAGGGTAATTCCGCAGAGCAGAGTCAGTGAGCATTAGGCGATTGTCAGTAGCAACAATGATAGTCAGATACGTTGGTAAGAAATTTTAAGAGAACATCTCAAGCACAGGATGACAATTGACAATTGATCGTCAGAAATAAATACCAACCGCCTTTTTATGGATAGGATTTGCAAACGTCTTACCCGAACGGAAAAGGTCCGAACCGTCTTAATAAACGTATGATTGAACCAAAATATGTTTTATTCAACAATAACCAATTTTTTTCTTCTCCATTGTCATTCATAAGTTGTCCAATGTTTTAATGCTTTAAGACAGGGATGAGCAACACGTTTTAGAGCTTCGGGCCACATTCAAAATCAAAAACCGGTCGGCGTGCCACATTGCAGGATGCATTGATATAGTAATGAATGTAGTAAAGCTGCTTTTATCCCGACTTTTTTGGACTAGATGCATTGCTGTATTTTTGAAAAGTGAATTAAGATTAAAAATCTTTTTTTTTTTTAGTTTTGAGTGTTGTATTAACAGGGTAATTTGCACTTTTAATTCTTGATAACACTTGATATAAAATTTGCTATTGGCTATTCGCGGACCGCATAAAACCACTTCGAGGGCCGCATGCAGCCCGCAGGCCCTAGGTTGCTCATGCCTGCTTTAAGACGATAGATAATAGGGATATTCTGTTTCTATTCCACTTATCAATCGTTTTCCTGCTTCCAATTGACAAGTGTTCACCGTACTGCATCGATTTATTGAGCCTCACTTTCATCCCTGGGATGAAGGTTTTTGTTTTGCATTCGATTTAGTGGGTCATTGCTTTTGAAGTTCAACCCCTTTTCCAACAAAACCGGGTTGCACTGAAAGGTTCTCGCTGTGCAAAAGGGGTGGGTATGCAAATTGGAAAGCCAGTTTTGAGCAAAAAAAAAAATAAAATAAAATAAAAATTGTAAAAAACCATCTCGACCACAATTCTATGTGACCCCACCACGCAGCAGCAGCATAATCGTTGAGACTCAATAAAATATCGAAGCCGCAAGCATAATCCCTCTCGGTTCTCTCGCTCCTCCCGCTTTAACCCTATTTCATTTCCAACCCGTCTGAAAGGATTTCCGTCTGTTTCTATCTCATTGCCTCACGCACACACACACACGCTCGCGCAAGTCGATTGATTCGTCCATTTGCTTGGATGTGGTTAATTGCAAAATATTTGCATTTTAAATTGCACCAAGCGTTTGTCGCACGGCTGGGAGTGTGGTCCATTGGTTACGCTGCAAAGTGTAGATTAAAGGGAACGAGTTTACATTGGACGGTACAGCGGGGTAGGTATCAGGAGGAGTTTGGTTCGGTTTTGGGTGGAGAAGGATTGGAGCACCAATATTAGCCACGATTGGGCTTGCACGAATGGGTTTCAATCGCGCATGAAGGCTCATCGATGGACAAACAGTAAATCAACATGCCGTGCAATAAAATCACCATCGCTTTTGATGGGTTGAGTTGGGTGGTTCATAAATTTAATTAAATCTAAATCCTATTTTTACGTTTTGTGAAACGATCAACGTTTTCGAATTTTAATTTTCAACGCGTATATTTGCTCACGCTTATAAAATGCAGCTAATGAGAGAAGGCAGTTGTAAATTCCAAATGAAATGTTTGTTTAGTTTTTTAAATGAAGAAATGTTAAATAGGCTTAGGAGCTTTTTTTAAAATAGAGAATATACTATTGGCAGCTTCTTTACACTAAACATGTGACATTAATAATGATTAAGGGAAATGCGACTTTTTATAATGAATTTGTAATCAATTTTTTTTATTATTAATGAAATTCCTTCATGTCTAAAAACACTGATAATAAAATATTTGTATCTTTTTTCTCTTTCTCTCTTTCCAGGCTTGTTAACATCGCTTGTTGATCTTTTCGTAAACAACCCTCTTTAAGTGCTACCAACAAATACGCGAAGGATATCGACAATTTCATCTCTGGATAGCGCCACAACCAAAATCCGAAAGCTGCCCTCTCATAAAGATAAATTATTAGCAACGCAAGTGAAAAAAAAACACACGAACGAACACTTGAGGGACCATAAATACATGCCGGAACGTGTGCCATGATTTATGACCGGTTGCCCAATCGACGTTTGTGGTCGGCGTCATCTTAAAGCAATGCGTGAAAGAAGAATTTGTTACGGACGGCAAATTCTTCCCTTTTGGTAGCCTTACCAAAACGTTTCCGGGTTTTTTTTTCGCATCGATGCGTGACGGAGAAGGGAAAGTCAGTTCGTTCTACTTTTATCACCGTACGCCGTCGATGTTGCATTCCTGAAGTCAAGTGTTACACATTCGTACTGCGTACTTGTTGGATCGGTGTGCATTGTGTTACATTTTTTGCAATAATTTATTAAGGATGTGTAGATATGAAAGTGTTTCATTTGAAATTTAGTTTATAAGAAAATAATTTTCAAATCTGTTCTAATGAAATTGCATTAGACGTTTTAGAAAGTGATTTAAGGGATGAAAATATTGTAACTTTACATCAATTTAATCTCCCGAGAATATCTTCTATATTTTCATTGTGTTTTTAATTTGTTTTTTTTTGTTTTTACTTACTTATCACCTTTCTCCAAAAGTAAACCGAAGCGTTCCAAACCCCCCCTTGCTGGGGTTCGCGTGCATAAGAAGTGAATGTAGTTATGTGTGTGTTTATGTGAAAATAGTGCAATCCTAACAACAACGAGCAAAACAAAAAAAATCTGCATCGAAAGTGAAATCAATCGGCTCCCGGTCTAGCCTCTCACCGTATGGGCAAACCGTACCGGAAGTGAACCGAAGTGAATCGACCATTGGCGCTAGTGCAGGAAACGGGGCGCTTTATCAGTGGGAAAAAGTTAATTAATCCAAATATTGGTTCACTTTCGTCGAGCACACATACACACAACCACAGATAGTCATTACAGCTCTGGAAGGGTGGTCAAAGTTTTAGCAAACGAAATCGATCCGTTCGACATCCGGCAAGGGTTCGTAACGGAGGACGATCAAAGTTTCCGATCGATCGGTGTTAGTCGACATCTCACCAGCTTAGCAGCATCAGCTGGCAACGGCAGCAAAATGGAAACAGAGGAAATCATCAAACTGGTCGACGGGATCTATAAGGTAAGCTTTGAGACACAGTGAGGGAAAACCTCGGAAATGCTCGCAAAATGGGTGGGAAATGAAAAATTTCCTTTTTTAATATGTTTTTTTTCAAAACTTTTTCACCTCCAAATCTGGTGAATTTGATGTACTGAAGAGTGGAAAAAATCCTTTTGTAAAAGTTACACATAACAGTGCCTCAGTTTTTGGGTCAGTTATTTTGCTCAGTAATTTTGGGTTAGACCACGGAATTTGTACTTAAAGTATTGTAATGAGCTAATAAAATACAGAAAAAGAGCGAATATTTCTACATAAAACCCTAAGATAAAAGTGATATAAAATGTTAAGCAAAGTATTATCAATGCGAATCGAATGTAGCTTACTTTCTTCATAAAGCAATTACAAACGAGCGGCTGACGTCACGTTGTGAAACGATTGTGTTACGCGCAAGGTTCTTTCATTCTTCCTGCATTCCTAGCCAAACGGTATGGGCTTGGTCGGTAAATGCTTCGAAATCCAACGGTGAAGACTATTCCCGTCCAACTCGTCGACACCTAACCCGGGGCGGCACATGTGAGGGAGAGCAAGAAAAGAACTAAACCAGTTTACCGGTTACACTCTACGCTGCTCCACGTACCATGAACGGCCGAGCATTAGACGACCGTGCGGAATGTGGGTTAAAGTGGATCAAAAACCCCCGTCCCGTTTTCGGTCCCGATCCCAAAAGCCCCGTAGATAGTGTGTCGAGGGCAATTGTATCGTTGTGGACTCACGGGTTTTCTACACCCACCAACGTGAAGGGTAAAGGGTAGAGATCAGCCACGTCAGCGAACCTGACCTGCAAGGATTACAGGTGTGGCTCGACCGGTAGAGCGTAGAACTATTTATGGCGCTCTAGACTCGTGAACCGATTCCTGAGGTTTGCTTGCAGGAATGGACAACATTCGCAGAGACCGGAATGACGTGATGCTGAAGTGAGCATAGCGTAGATGCGTCTGCTCTGGTGAAGAATTATCAAACAAATCCGGAGCAGCCAAAGGTCCCGGAGTGTTTGACGTACAATCAGTGCCAACCACTAAACCCTTCTGCAAAAGCACTCGTTTGCAAGTATCGAGACTTGAACGGACAATCTAAACTGTTTTTGAAAACATTCGGATTTTAACCTTTGCATGCGTTGTTGTAGATGAGTAGCGCCGGGCTCTTGAATGGTTTGGCGCCATGGTGCAGTGAATGGACGACACTGAAGTCGAAGCTTTTTCATGGTTCCGTGCACTTTGCTGTTACACACCATTTGGGAATAGAAGTGCACCAGCTTTTGGGACTGATGAATTGTGTCCGATTTGTTGTAACCGGTGTTACATCCTGTGCATTTCACCAACAACAAAAAACGCAGGAACTCTATGCTGGACGAAAGCATGGAGCCAGAGTTGCCTCCGGTAGTGACAATGTACGGCAACGTTTTCAACATCCAGCGTACACGGGATAATGCACACGGGATAGGTGCATGTTTGCATGGAGATTGTCCATTTTACGGGAGCTTATGCAAACGTTTCAGCACCATGATGGTTGAGATAAAACGGCATGTCTGATGAGAAGCACACAAACGGTCAGTGGAATTTATGCTGTACGGTGTAGCTTATGCTTTAATGGCAAAACGTTCTGATGGAACATTGCCGTATTGTTACGCACAACGAAATTTACGAACTGCTGACGCTGGTTTTTTTCACTTTCATTGGGATTTTTTGTTGTGAGTTGAATAGCCTAACTTTTTTGGGTGTTTGGGTTTTTGTTGAGCATTGAATTTTGCTAGAATATTAAGTAGCCTTCTGAATTATACAAGTCTGTCAAGAAAATCAATATCTTGTGCTCCAGGAATGCTTTGAATTGCTCAGGTTAGAGCACCGTATACGGATAATCTATTATCATAGTCTTTTTGTCGGACGCAGCATCTTCAATTCTCGCTTTTAATGTTAACTTATCACTCCTGCACTGTTAGTGTACTCTTCATAAAAAGCTTTGTTACTTGGGTCGTCCGGTGTCATACTAATGACATGATCCTTGTATGATCAAATTCAAACAAAAGTTAAAGATTATTTTTGTAACATCTTCTTTGGTGGTTCTACAACCTCAAGAGGTGTTGGCCGGCCATTACTTGCTTTCCTTGACTTTATTTTAAAGCAATAGCGAATAGTCAGTCTTGGGTACAGGAGTAGAATTCGGATGAGATTTGATACCCTTCCCTGTCGTATGTGATCAAATAAAGAAGAAGTAAATCCCATCCGGAAAGTCTCCCGACGGACTGATTACCTGGCTACGTGGTAAATATAAAACTTGAAGGGCCTGGGTCATTCCTAGGGAGCAAAAAAATCAAAGATATCCTTGAAGTTTAGTACTCAGGGCACTTCAACGAGTATTCACGACTTACTCCAAATGGACGAGTAGACGATCACTTCTGATGCAGTGCTACCAAAAAAAAAAAATAGATTAAGATACAATTAACCTACAACAGTAGTTAACAAACAAAAAAAGGCAATCAAGAGCACCGAACTTTCTGTCCAAATTACATTTGATTTGTTGTATTAAATATTTTCTCCTGTCAAGGTCGGTGCGTATTTCCACAGGACATAACCTGAACTTGACAAGATGCGATTAGCGTACATTTAGGATGACTTTTCTGATTTCCATTGTTTTTTGCACTTGAAACATAACAAATGGAATGAAAAAGAAGCTTACATTCCGAGAACTTGGCAACAATCGTTTAGCGTGATTTCTGTTTACCTTTCGCTTGAGGAGTAAAGCATTTTTTGTTCTCAGTTGCTTTTGGTACTAACTTTTCTTTTTCTGGGAACGTTATGTGACGGAATTCTAGCAAAAAGATATGGATAGAATGGGAAGCAAAATAAGTCACAAAAAAAGAAATTGTCTTATCGCTTCAATTTGTTATTTCACTCATAAGATGCCGTTCCTTCGAACTCGTTTAAAAGCTTGGCAATGTTCCGAAAAAGCGTCTCCTTCCGTACGNAAAAAGATATGGATAGAATGGGAAGCAAAATAAGTCACAAAAAAAGAAATTGTCTTATCGCTTCAATTTGTTATTTCACTCATAAGATGCCGTTCCTTCGAACTCGTTTAAAAGCTTGGCAATGTTCCGAAAAAGCGTCTCCTTCCGTACGCATTCCAGCATTGCCATTTTGTCCTAAACAAACGGTGGTTAACAGTTTAGACGTGGTTTTTCAACAGTGAGAGGATTTTTTTGTGTGGTATCTTAGTAAAGTTTTATTATCATCTGTTAAGAGTAAAAAATGAACTCGATTGTCCTTGTACAAAACTACGCGCGCTGCTTGATTGGATAGATTATGCAACCTACCGAGTTGGGGATTATGTCGTTGCTATCTTCATAAAACATTTTCTACTTGACCCAGATATTGAACCAGAAAAAATGAGTTGGAAAGAACGATAAAAAATGTGTCCTTCCCAAAGCATTTACGTTTTTTGGGTTAGTTTAAGCATTTTTAAAGTGAAAGTAGGTTTAATTTTGTTAGATATTCAAGGTTAAGGATCAATGTTAACCTGTACAACTATAAAATTCACGGTATTCTCACTGATCCACAATAATTTTGTAAGCAAAAAAACACAAGTGACTGGTATGTCCCAAACAAGCTATTCCCCAATTGACTCAATCAATTTCCCATACAGCTGAATGGAACTCAATAAGCGTGCCTGACATCTTCGTCTCATCAACGCTTTATCGTTCGTTCTCTCCAACCATAACATCACTTACATACCTGCTCGTGAAATGAATGATGATGACTGCATCTGGCAGTATCGATTCACACATTCCCAAAACTGTCTGAGTGTCTGCCACCGTACGCCAATCAAGTTTTCATCTCATCACAAAAACACTCCATCTGTGCGTCATTTTCCTTCGCGTGAAATTTTCCCGCCCAGTTCCGATGAGTGCACATGTCACTTGCACACACCATGAGGTTCATACTCGTTTACTGGTGCCCTCACAACTGAATGGTGTGAACTTTTCCACCATCAACTTACGCCACGACACGACACCATACTCTGCCGGATGGCGCCAGACGCGAATTGCAAAGTTTGCCGAGTTCTTCATCGCGCGGATACGAGTTGCGTGTAACGTTGTGCTGCTCATACGTTTACTATGGTTTTTTCCTCCTGAAAGCCACCGAACAGAACACAGAAGATGCTTTCATACGGAGTCAGCTAGCTAGACATCTGCAAATTATTGTGGGGTTGGGGTTACGAATTGGGAGGATTGTAGCGGTGAGACAGAAAGATAAACTAGCATGCTTCAGACATCAGGACGCAGCCATTTTGTAAAGTTTGTCGTTCGCTTGTGTTGTGTGATTTATGAAGAGTTGGACTGTACTGATGTAAGATGCCGCGAGGAGGAGGTTGATTCTTTGGGATAAATAACTTTCTGTATGAAATTAGCATATTCTTCACAGAATGTGAAGAATTTTGAAGTTTTGCTTACCGAACTGCACCTACAGGGCGGCATATGTTGTGGGGTTTTTTTTTCGAAGATGCATCAAACTTGAATATCTCATGCGTGTCCTTACAAAGTTTAAGAAGACATCTTTGTTTCTAGCAAAATAAATCAGGTGTAAAATGTTGTCATGTTCTCTAAACCCTCTCAGAACACCTATTTTCCATGGAATCCGTTGGTGTTTTTCATTCCTTCCCAAAGAACCCCAGCATCGTAATGTGATTATAGTAGTTCCTTAGAATCGGCAGAAGTACCGTCTTGGAAATTGTGTTCCTTACTTCCGGTGGAAGCTATCGATTTGACACTGAAACTGTAGCAAATGGAAACAGCAAACATGCTGTTTCCCAAATCGTATTGTCACAAACTTCCCCTGCCTGGCGAAAGACATCCGGACGGTCGTGCTTTCGTGGGCCCCGGTAAGACCTTTGGGGGGCTTAAGAAACAACAGTACAACCGTAAATTCAACACGACCGAAATGGGACGTAACCGTGTCGGATGTTGGGAAGCGTAAGTGTACGTATGTGTGATGCAATGTGACATGACAGAAGTCCGGAAGGAAAGATTCTATTTACTACACACTTCGAGTGAGTTACACCACCAAGCGATGGCATCACGTTTGACACTGGCTGGGTAAGCTTGTTGCCCCGGTCGGGTCACCAGAAACGGGCGTACAGGCGTACAGACGTACGAGCCAGCTTCCTGGTTGGTTTCATTCGTTTCCTGTTGTGTTTTCTTCGGTATAAGAACGATTTTTTTTTGGGCCAGTACAGTCGGGAAGCACGTGGCAGTCGATTGGAAGAATGTAGATAAAATTGACAATAAAATTGACAAGCATACACACTTCATCTTGTTGTTGAAATTTACCTTCTTCCTATATGCGACCCTCGTTGTCACCTTTGTGTGATGTGGCAATAATCAGCTTTTCGGCGATATTGTGTGCTAGCTGGAGCTGAGAAAATTCTTCCAAGTATAAAAGAGGTACACCTTAAAGTAGAAGTTGTAAAATCGGGATGTTGCCGTTGCGATTGGTTTATGGATTGCATTGGAAGATATTGAAGATATTGTAGAAAAATGAAGCAGGAATCTTTCTTATGGAAGATAGTCGATTAATAGTCTGTAAGATAAATTCTGGAATATGTGTATTTATTTTTAGAATATTCCAGTATAGTTACATTAAAAATAAATTAAAATTTATCATTTAAACCAAATGGAAAACCAAACAATTGTTAATGAAAATAATAAAGAAATCACGAATTCTCGTCTAATTTCTGTACCATTGTAATCAATTAAAGTATTACTATCAGGATCAAACAGTCTAGAATTGTGGATATGATGTGTTTTTTTCACCAACAAACCACCATAAAATCCCTGCGCAATGCGATAAAGCCCACAAGCGCAAAAGGAGCAAGAAAAAAGTGAACTAATCCTGGAGCTATTGAGAACAACAGCAAAAAAAACCCTCCAAAGCGTTGCCACCGATGGTCAACCGGTCGGTAATCCGCTTTCGATCCCCGACGATGTCCAAAATATCCAGGCCACAGCTGGAAAATCCCAACCATATCACCGTGATACCATGGTGTACACAGGACAGGAAAGTATAATTCGTTGTGCGGATTGAGGGAAGCATTATGGTCGGTCGGTTGAACCGAATCGAAATGGTTTTATTTGTTCCCCCGCGCACAGTACGATAGTCCTTTGGCCAGAATCGGACACACACAGCCTCCACGGTGGGTGGTACATTTTCTTTTTGGGGGAAGGTCGTGAAAGCGGAATGAGCGCTTTTACGCCCCATCGCCCCGTTTCGGTCTAGTTCCGGCCGGGGGCGGATGTGCAAAAAATTCAGACCATTGTCGCCCGGCATGTGTTTCCTTTTTTGGTACGAGATTTATAGTATACTACTGCTGGAGCTTGCGGCATTCTTGATAGGAGCGACACCTGACACTGTTTCCGCTTGACAACCCGCAGCGACGTGGCAGTAATCCTTGCCTTCTTTTTTGCTCTGGTCCCCCCCCCCATTCTAGCTAAGGATGAGGATTAAACGCTCTGCATCTTACGATGTCGCCTTCCGTGTAGTCGGTCATTCACATTCTGGCATGAGCACGACCTTATGGTACTGTACGTGTACCACAACCAACATACTGAAAAGCCTTCGCAGGAACACCCGTTTTCCAAACCATTTCTGACCATCGTTCGTGGATTTTTCTCCATTTATGGTTTTTTTTCTTTGCTCTTTACATCACCTTACACCAAGTAAAGCGTCTAGCTCGTGGTTTACTAGTCAATGACTGCATCAGGTTGTATGGAAGGTAAAATTTCACATCGAGTGTGAAGTTGCAACTTTATCCTGACACCTGCTGGTTGAACATGGGACACACATTTCCCGCTGTACTTCACCACGTCCAAGTCTATGCCATACATACATGTGTGTAACCGTACCGAAGGCTTTACACAATGTTGGACAGCCTGGACGTTAGAATTACAAGTACGGTAGGCAAGTACAGCGGGAGATGATTTAACGCCCAACGTGTTACGGGATTAGTTTTTGGAGAGTTGCTGTTGGATTATGTGTGAAAAATGAATAGGGTTTAGCCAAAATTAATGAAGTTCGCCTTTTTTTGCGGGGGCAGAAAAGTTTAGAGACATTTTGATGAAAGGGGTTGCGATGTTGTTGTACATTTTTATTTCTCATACACCCATATGTATTGTTCCTGGCTTTGTTTAAATGAAAAATAGCTCTTTTTTAAATTTGTAACGAACTAGTTAAGTTTCATCAAGTTCAGGGAGAAATTTACTTTTTTTAATTTTTTTTTTTATCACCTTAAAATTTTTGTAATTCTTCTAAAAAATCGTGAAACAATTTTTTTTTTATTCATAAAGGACGGCCTGGCCGTATTGCTAATCCGTAAATAATCCGTATAATCCGTAAAATAAGAAGGTAATTTCTAAGTTATAAAATCAATTGATATGTGCAATTTCACACACTAATGGACAACTCCTCATGAAGAAGAGAATTAAGATGTTAAACTACGCTCATTAAAGAATAAACCATTGTAATTATTTATGTTATATGGGATGTGGTTTAATTATAGTAAATGGTGCGGCTCTCCTCCGTTGGCCTTCTGTACCGCCCACGGTTTTTCTGACGGATACATTAGTTTCATCCAACGCCAGCTTTCAAATCCATCGTTTTTTGAGTTTGTTATGCTGCCTCTTGCTATGTGGATGGCGTGGAGAAATATTTACGATTGGGTCGTCCGGTGTACTTCCGACATATGATAGACCAGGTGTATCCTCTTCGTCTGGTCAGCTTCAGTCGTCCTCAATAAGGAAAACTTGGAGAGGATATCCTTCCACATATCTTAATAAAGAATATTTTTTCGTTACTCACTTTAGACCAAAAAGTCATTCGGTTTTGAACGTCTTCAAATGGGTTATCAGTTATTCACCGTAGCAATAATTTTTACATTTTAAATCCGTTTAAACGCAACAGGTTATTTAATTAGAAGTACAAACGCGTTAAAGCTTTCCTCACCTAATAAGCTTTGCACAATAGTTCTGAACGATTCCACAAGTGTGGGATTATTCTATTCCTGGCTTTAAAACCTATTACAAAGGTGAAAATTTTATTTTTATACACCTAAAACATACACATTGGTAATGTTTTAAAGAAGGTTTCGCTTGAGAAATGGTGGCGATTGGAAAAGTTGATGTAACTCCAGTTGCTTTTTTACTCCAGGATGTACAAAACAAGAACCATCAACCATGTTGCGGGCACCTAATGCTATTAGCCGATACCGCGATTACTCACGAACGTTACTTCCACGAGGTTCTAAGTGACGTGCAGTTTGTAATCCGTACAACTGAACTAAGTAAGGTTAGTTTTGCTGTACAACAGACCACACATCATAAAAAGTACTATTTTCGTTCGCTGCCTCTAACGCTGGGTCTGCTCAATTTCCTCGGCCAAGAGCGCACGTTGTTGTATGTTTTCCTTCAATGGCTTCCGATTTGTTTCTACACATGATGGACGACACCTTTACACCAGTGACGAGTGAGTTTATTCGATGTACCGGGCTTGACCCGGATATCCCCACGGGATAGCACGTTTGTCAAGTTTGACGCTGTCTGACTTTCCTCTTGCAAAAACCCTTATTTGCAAAAAAATTACTCGTTTTCGGAGTGAAACAGATTTATACGCAGTTGTCGCTGTCACAATGTCATGAGGGCTGAACCCTTGGACATGAGCAAGCACAAAAAAACCTCCATTTGCTTGCAGCACGCTGAATGGTTGAACGGAAATGATAATTGCGTACAGGGATGTGTGGAAAAAAGGGCTTTATTTTACCTGTTTATTCCGCTCTTTTTTGTTGCCGGTCATATTCGTAATGTCCACCACATTTTCCACTCACTCTGTGAGTTGAATGATTTGCACTGGGAATACGCAACGGCTCAAAAGCAATTTCTGATATCGAATTTAAATAGTGTTTGCATAAAAAATTACATGCTCGGAGTGGGGAATAAACATAGTGGCACTGTGTTACATCATGGCAGGTTCTTTGGAAAAAAACACATAATCTAATGCATCTGATTTGCATACAGAAAAAAAAACATCCTTTTGCTGGTATTTTGAATTGTTTGTTTTTAAGTACAATACATAAAACACCTCTCAATGGTAGAAACATACTTTAGGCAGAACAAAACTTATTCATTAGATTTGTTTGTAAAACTGTATTATCCCATTTTTTGGTTTTTCTCAATCCCTTTCTCGACCCTATTAGCATAACAGACTCTTCCTCTTATCTTTGCCGCCAACATAACGCCCCCCCTGCCCCCGCCCCCGCCTGTCTCCCGATCAATCTCCCCCTTTTACGGGAATTATTATCATAATGATCATTACCATTCTCATCCCCAACATGAAGACCCGGCCGGCCAAGGGTATAGGAAAAACTTTTCCTAACGCTAATTACAATAATTTAGACAACTTGTAGCTCACGTTCAGCATCATGCTAAGCCCCAAAAAAACGGAACCCATCATCCTCTTATCATCTCTTCGATGAATAAGCATTATCAGCCCTAACGATGGTATTGATGGCTTTTTTCCCGTTTCCACGATCGGGAGGATGATTTTTGTGAGGCTTCTTGAAAGGTTTCTCCACCCGGGTTTTTGTTTTCCCTTTTGTTGGTGGGCTCCCCCAGAAAGGGGGATATTTTGTGGACGCAACTTCTATCCATCGCACATTCGTCCGATCGGCTGAGTCGGGATGGTTCTTCCACCGGGTTGGGTTAAGTTTTAAACGTGTCGGTAGCATTTCCTTTCGTCACTTTTCCCCGTAAAATCTCTATGGATTTTGTCTTTTCTTTCCGAATTTTTCTTCAGGCAATCGATTGCAAACCATTCCGTTCCACTTCATACCATTCGGGTGAGGAAAATGTTTGCCAAAAGAGGTAAAATATATAGCAACAAAATAAGCAAACACATCCCTGTGCCGTGCCCTGTGGGCTTGTTTTTCTTCACTCGCACGGGGTGGCACAATCGGATTACTTTCGAGCTTCGCCGTCTTGCGCTTGCCGGGTATCATCCTTCCAACAAGGGTAACATAAAGTAAGGGGTTGTGTTGTTTTTTTGCCCTGTCTGCAAGGCAGTGACGGTGACGATGCGATGCGTCTCTGGAGGAGTCTTTTTTTTTCTTCGGAGGGAAAATTCTCTCAACACATTTCACCGTACACTGGAAATTCCGGAATATTGGGGCCTAGGGGATGTTCTCTTCTTTTGCTTGAAATATTTTTTGTAGACATTGGTCTTGTGTACATTTTGTGTGTTTTTTTTTATTTCCCTACCTTCCACGGTATTGTCTCGTGCTGAGGCGAGAGTGAAAGGTTCGACAGGTTTAAAATTACATTACAAAAGTTATCCCATTAAAAGTTGTTTGCAGTTGTGTTGGAATGAAAGTTTCTAACAGCAGATGAGCTTTCAATGTGTGGGAAAAAGTGAAACAAAATATCTAATTTTAAGACATTTATTGTGGATTGAAACTCAAAATAAAAATTAAATTCCCCATCGCTAGTTGTATGATACATTGCAGTACTCAAATACTACGTTGCACTACAGACACAATCCGGTTGAGAAAACGGCCTGATGGCTATTTATGCGATATGTTCAGCATATCAATAAATCATTGAACATTGTAAACAAGGATTAAATAAATTTGGTCATATTGCTTAGCGATATAGAATTACAATTTATCGTTCCGATACCTGCGAGACAAATGGAATTCCTTTATTCGATTTTGGCACACTAGCATTGCGTGCTGTGATGCATAATCTTTTGATCATTTTTTTTTGAATAATTACTATTTATAAAATATTGCTTTTTTCTCAATCCCTTCGAATTGGGAATATATTTTCTGTATTTCTGTAAACACTATTCAAAAAATATTATCCAAAAAATATGTCAAAAAAGATACAAAAGTACCACATTCCATCTACAACAATGCTTTATTTTAAATTTATTCTAGCTCCTTGTTAGTACGGTATTGGTCCTCCAGGAAAGTTTTTTTTTCTTTCTCAGCAAACTCAACACGAACCCCTTGTAACAGCGTTGCATTCCCTCCAAAACACGATCTAGCCGTAGCTACTTTGCATTTCAACCAAAGCTAGGCAAAATGTCGTGAATGCCGGAAGAAGGACAACCATAAACGCTTGACACGAACGGTGAGACCCCGGTCGGATGCTGTCGTCAACGTTGGTGGCGTTTGATTGATCGCGAAATCGTGCATTATGACAATTTCCATAAATTGTTCATACCCATGGGTAGCGCGACCAAGCGCAACCTCATGAAGCCAACGATGTGTAGTGACGTACGTGACTGATAGCATCTCATCTGACTATGGGGAAATAGCTAATGTTGATAAAAAAAAAATCCCCTTCACCGTTTTAAACTAAAGTTTTGCCGTTTGGAGATAAGCTTATTATGAATGTAAAATTGAATAAAAAGTGTCATTGTAAAGGTACCATTTTAAATTTTGCATGACTTTATACATACAGATCATGACTTTAAGTATCGTCAATGTATAAAGTTATCAAACTTATCTAAACGACTACTTCGGAAAAGTGTTTTGCCGACTTCAAACCCCTTTCCTACAGAGCCCGCTTATTTCAAGTCACGATTTCGATCTGAAGATTACTTCACACGACCCCTAAAGTTTCGATCGTCGAAGATGCGAAAGATCGTCAAAGAGTTGTGCTGTGAGTCATTCATCCACAGATGATCTCCTCCGGCGCAAAGATGCTGCCCCATTAGTATCGATATTAATGTCAGCGGTAATTGCAACTGACATCGACAGTATACACTTTTCGATTCGGTAACTTTTGCAAAAAACTTTCCTACCGGCTTGTGGGAGTTTGTGTACTCCCTGGGCTGATGGCGTTCATGATGCACACAATCATTAGTCGATGTTCATTACCGCGATTGAAAGTGTGTGCGCGATGGTTTTGCCTTTTGACGATTGAATCAACTGAGACGTAGTGGAGCCTCTTGGCGAAGAGGCTTTACACTTCTGCTTGCTCAACAAACTCCCGAGCCTTATACCTGAACTTCGCAAAAAAAAGCCAATGCTCAGCGTAATCTGGCGACGCAATAGCAAAACATAATCATATTTATTTACGATACATACTAGCTGCCTTTCATGGATGATGGTGATTCGTTTTACTTTATTTATTCTTGTCTACGTTCGTCTCTTTGCAGAACATATTGGAAAAGTTCAATCCCGGAGCACGACAGTTGATCAGCGCTGGCAAGGCGTACCTGAAGGCACTGCATGGAGCGTCCACCGCATCGAACGTTTTCAACGAGGCACTCGCCAAGATCGCCGTCAATGCACAACAGGGAGGAACCATCGACATTGGTAAGCACTGTCATGTAGCCATCTTACTTAGCACCAACCCCATTCAAATGTCCTGGCTGTGATTTGTTCACGCAATAACACTTTATTGGAACGCATCGGAATCGGAGCCTGAAGTAGATCCGATCCACAATCAGACTTATTTGCCGATCATTAACGCATCGGTAGGCATGCATTCGTACATGCCGGAACATTTGCAACTCAGCCGAACGCTTTGTATCGATCCGAGCAGACACACATCACCGGGTCCCATTGAGTGGTTAAACTTATGGTGCGACTCAACCTTTGATATTTCCCCCATTCTGTTTAATGCTTTCGCTAATGGGGAGGTTTCGTTTATGTGTCCTTGTCCACACGGGTCTGTGCGAAACATGTTCTCACATATACGATTTTAGAGGAACGAGTTGCGAACAGGTTGTGGGAAGGTTAGGTTTAATATATCTCTTGGCTTATAAACAAGCTGAACGACACATGGAAGTGGAAATAGATTATGCACCGTTGATGAAGTTTCCGGTCCTACATTCTGATTGGTTGTGAAGTCTTAGTTGTTGGATGTGATTAAAATCGAGCTTGAAGTATTTTCTGAAGAAGTTAATTGGAAATCGAAGAAATACCCGGAATCTGAGAATCGCATAAAGTTAAGATGTATTACAAGGTATAAAACTCAAACAAAGATCCTACTTAAAATCGTTCAGGTTTATTATACAGATACTATTAACAATGTATTGAGGAGATACCTGATGGAATCACTCTTAAAGCTTCCACATGTTTGTATTTTAAGCTTTTGCAATTTATCATTAGCTTTCAAATGCCAGTTTCTTTTTTGTTCGCATCCCAAGTGCACCTAGCAATTGAATTCTGAGAAATTAATTCAATTTCAGCACTGCAAATGGGATCCCATCCCCGGCTGTACAGCATCCTATCCAGTACGGTGGAAATTAAATTCATTCCAAAATGAACAAAACATCATAAACCATCGGTTGCAAGCGGTCCTGTCTGACGTCTAATCTTATATCAGCCAGTATCAAGAATGTTGAGATGTTGTTTCTCCATCCGTATCTTCCTATATGCATCTGTCGATGGGAGAAATCCACTTTCAAACGTTCTCCATGTCCTCAGCAGCAAATGAAAAAGTCACCTGATAAGCTGGGAAAGGCAAGACAAGCAACAAAAAAAAAGAAAGCAACATTCCCATTCTAAGAGAACCTGCAAATCCCGCTCTTAGGCTTCACCGATTCAGACGCCTTAAATTGAAAATGAAAAATCAACAAATCTCCTTCCAACGTTCTGCACTCTGCTTAGCTTCCTGGCGAAACCTGTGGAACTGACGTGGTGTTTTCGTTTTTTTTGCCTAACTGTCACTTTCTGCTTCTTTCGCTACGAATCGAGAAAGAACCAAGCCACCATATGAGCGCCAGTACGATTTGCTGTAGATTTCTTTCTACTCCATCTATGTTTTCTTTCCATTTTGGGGCTACTTTTTCTGTCTTGTTTTTTTTACTGCTTATAGCGCCGTTTGACTTCTTTTCTCATTCAATTTCCCAACACTACGATCAGATTGTGTGGTACTGATGAGGTGGAAAATTCAATGAAACGTTACCGCTCCACATATGTCTGCCTGGTCCTCTTCTAACCAGGAAGAAATGCAGAAATAGTAAAAAAACGGTACGATAACCAAATATCACTTCGTACGATCTGGTGTCGATACGGCAAGGTGTGTGTGCTTTCGAGATTTCGGTACACGATAGTGGGGTGAAGAAAAATGGAGTGCAAATGAATGTTCGCTAGCGTTAGATGCTTCAGAAAATAGGAATCCGTTCCGTTTTCTGAATGAACGATTTAAGCATTATGCAGCTCGATTTGCTTTACGCTGCATTTGGTACGAGATTTTATCGTTTTGCAATCGTACCCCATCGGTGCCGTTTGCTTGGAAATGTACCAAAAGCTGATATCCAGTTAAATATGTGCTCGTGTGGTAGTTTGTGAAGTCAATGATGCAAACAAGAAAAGAGTCTTTAGCATGCAAAATGCATTTTATTTACGTGTTAGTTCCTTTTTTTTATTTATTTTTGTTGGTGATTTGTTGGAATAAAAAGCCGTTTTAAAAGAAAATTTAGTATTATATATTTAAATAAATATAAATATTCAAATAAAAGTGAGCTAAAATATGCTAATGTCTTATAAGCAAACCATGTCGAACAAGCGATCAGAACTGTTTATTTATTTTTGATGATTTTATCGATTCCAGCGCCCCCTTTTTTTAGTAGTGTTCTAGTAGCCCCCTGTTAGGACAACCTGTTATTGTTTTTTAATCAAATAAAATCGTAAAAAATATTTAAAATATTTATGGAAAAAAATTGTTGTGTAATATTAGCGTTCATTAGCTGTCCAGGAATAAATAAGGACTCTACTCGTCTTTTTTATCATTTGATTTTGTACTCAACTTCTTAACCCTCTCATATATATATATAGACTGACTTATTTTACGCATTCATTAAAACACATTCATCACTTGTTTATGTTGTTCCTTTGAGGGATTAAGTAAATCAGGCTCGCTCCATCCTATCAATTGTAGAGCCCTGCAAAAATATTAAAGGCAAATTAGAATGTTTGTCAGGAATTCAGTTCCTATTGATAACGGAAGGTAATTGTCAACCATACTGGAATTAATTACATTTATTAGTCTAATTAATATAATCTCCTTTCCGCTATTTGTCCCATCACGGAAGTGCCTCATTCATCTATTGATTGCCATGCTTGCAAGAAATAATCCACATGCATTCCGTGTCCTAAACAAACTTAGCTTATGAATTTTATCAATTAACTGTATCTGCTGCAAACCCGCTGCATTGATATCATTTGCCATCATATTACCGGACATCAAACTCCGATTATCTCACCAGCCATCTTACCATCTTATCACATTGAGCTTGATGAGCGCATCAAAAAGCTACTAGGAGATGGCTGACAAGTGGAATGGAGATAATTTGTAGCTTGTCTGCAGTACAACACTTAACCGCAGCAACTTGATAGGTCCCCTCTCTTGTCTCAATATTACTTCAGGAAGAGCAGGCCAACATACAGGAAAGTGTTTGATAACCAAGTGTTCAAGGTGGACGATGTTTGTCTTTGGAAGCCATCACGATCAGGTGCAAAGTTTTCTCTTTCACTTGCCACGTACCGTGGCCACATTCCAGGGCTACGATTTGATCGATGCTAATCGGACCGATCGGTGTGGCGTGACAGCATCGACTGCCGGATTCTACAACCGGACGCGAACCGCCACAACGCAACGTAGCTAATGGCCGGCAGGCCGCGCTTCAATCAGTGTCCAATTACTGTCAACGGCCTAAACTAACCCTCCGGAGGAACGCAACACTGTGCAGTAAATCAGCGAAAGTGCAGCATTTGTAGCGTGATAGTGTACAGCAAAAGAATGCATCCAAACCACTCTCACTTGTACCGACTACTCAGGACTACTGATAATGCGTGATTCCTACCGAGGTTGATCCTTTTTTTTGCTGCTGTTTCTTAGTTCCTACGCCCGCATCATCACCGGCACCGGTTGGAGCTTGTGGGCTTTATTGCTTCCAAATGTTTGCAAACCGATACACGTCCATCCACGATCGGTGGATTTTGATTGATTGGCCAGCAGGCCCAGTCTAAGCAGTGGCATCGTTGAGCCGTTGAGAATCGCCTCAACGTGAATCGAATGCAAATGCAACTCGATCGAACCCGTTGTGTGGGGATGAAAAATTCGAATTTTAGATTTGTTGTGTACCGGTTGCGGGTATGTGTATTTTTTATTACTATTATGTGTGTGCACCTGCACATTTGCATTTGGGTATAAAAATGCATACCGCAAAAGCTCTTCCGATGGCGATAGTGTCACGCTATAGCGCTAGACGACGGATTGCATCCAATTGCATGTATGAAGGAGTTTTTTTTTTGCTTTCCGTTTTCGCAATTGCTACGTGCCGTGTGGTGGGTTTCGATGCATTGAACCCCCGTAACAAACAAGCGGGGTAAAAGGATGCAAAAATTTCACATTCATTTTCCCCAAAACGTGCCCAATGATACCCACTTTTTTGCTTGCAAAAACTGGAAAAAAGGAGACCTGAAAACAAAATAAAAACAACAAAATAAAGAACAGTATTTACGGTAGCATAACCTCACGGTAGAGGAAGCGTAGTATAGTGAGCTTATTTTTCAACCTGGTTCATTATTAAAAACCACACTTTTTATCATTGAATAAACAACCGCTACCCCGTGGAGGATGGGAGAAGTTTGTCGCGAAATAAAGGATGCATGCGTCGTGTACTCATCGAATGTTCATCGCGTTTTTGTTTTTTTTTTTAAATATTTATACACCTTTTCTGCACTTCGTTACCAAGTGTGCTGCATTTTGTGTTATTAAACACAGCTGTGTCTTCGTTGATTGATTTTTGCATCTGGTGCTAACCTTTCTGCTCTCGAATTTATAGATATTTAAACACTTTGGAAGTATATAAAATTAGTTTGAGATGTACGTTCTTGGGTTGTTTCCTTTCTTTACGTTTCTACTTATTCGTTCTTTTGCTTTGTTTGATATTTTTGCATAACATTTCAGTTGTTGTGAGATAGTCTAATTTATTAAAAGTCTTTTAAAGGCATGTAAATCACTCTCCTACTAATTTAAACCATCGATCCATCACCTTAACAGTGCTTAACATGTCTTCAATAGGAGCAGATTATTGTTTCTGTTTCCCGAATAAGCTTCCTAGCTGCAAACTGCAGAAAACGTCCACATTTTGCACGATAATTAAAATGAAATGACGTTTTTTTTGCGAGTCATTTACGGTCATAATATCCCTGCCCTTTGATGCCTTGGTTTTTGTTTTTGTTCCATTTATGTGTTATTTTACTTGCAACGTAAAATGAAATACGGAAAAAGTTGAAAAATTCTCTTTAACAAAAAAAAAACCAAAAAAGTCCTTCACAGGAATGTCCTTTGATGGTTCAGTGGAAAAAAAATAATGTGCTCTGTTTGAAAACAACATCCGACAAAAAGAGGGGAAACAACATGCCGGTAATAATGATAATGATGATGCAAATTTGGTGCATATTTGCATGTTGCTGTTTTATTTTTCATCGCCGAAATGTGAAATAAAAACCCACACCTGGGAGTTGGATGTACGAAACACATCATCGATCAATTTTGGATCAAGCTTTTTTTTTTTATTAATTTTCACCGCCGAAAACCGGGGATTCTCCCATCGTTGGCACAATAAAAGGGCTGAGTCATTAATTTTATTTATTCCCGATTCCCGAATGCGTATGTCACCGGTGCTGCATTAATGGTGAATTGGTTGAAACAATAATCGATCCACCCTTCAGAATGGAAAACTGAAACAAAAAATTCGCAACGAAAAAAAGTATGGAAACACTGAAAAGGGTCACACAAACGGTGGGAGTAAATTGAAAACAAAATAAATAATCAATTGTTGCGCCTGGTTACAATTTACTGTTAGTGGACCAGACGTACATGTTGGTTACAAAGTAAGTTTAAAAAATTGATATTTTTGTTTTATTTCAATTACATGTGTTTTGCTTGACGAACAAAAACCATTTCATGCTGCTGTAGTTTAAATCTAGTTGCACCAGATGTAATCATAAAATAGACGAATGGTAGTGGAAAGGTAAGCTTTATACCTTTCTACCACCAACAACCTTGAGGCTTTTCCTGGTTGTCCAACCGATTTCTAGTAAAAGCAGCATGGAACACTTCCCACAGTGGTTTGGCCAGCAAACCGTACAGAATACATATAGTTTCGCAAGAACCCAACCATTTCAAATCGCACGGCGACCAAAACATGCGCATGGAACACGAACGTAACCTTCCATTTTCATAAATCAACATTCCGCCAGCACGGCACTACGATTAATGAGCAACGGCAGCTGTGGCGCAGTGGTGCCAGTGGCAGTTGTTAACCTTCCATTTAATTTCCCTCCCTCTACGCACACACACACACTCCTGCACTGTATTATCGGTGTGTTGGCTTCAGGATACCTGCTACTACTAAGCCCTTTTCTTTTACGCTGATTACAGGTTCCGCCTTGATGAACATTGTCGGTGTGTACAAAGAGATTCAGGATCAGCACATGAATATCGTAAGTGTTGCAGTCGTACAGTTAGATTTCGCAAACTGCTATATCGTATGTTAACACCTGGTTGTTGTTTTTTCGGGGGCTTTGCTCGTGGTCGCTTGCATTTCCGCCCGCTCTTTTCCCCCTTTCTCGCAGCTGAAAGCATTCTACGTCGATCTGCTAGTGCCGCTGGAAACGAATCTCGAGAAAGACACCAAGGTGGTACAGTTCGAGCAGAAGAAGTTTCTCCAGCAGCACAAGATGCGCTCGGACAGCTACAGCAAGGCGGCCGCAACGATGAAGAAGTACCGTAAGAAAAATTCGAAAAACACACCCAAGGAGGCGGAGAAGGAAATCAAAAGCATCCAAGCGTTCGAGGAGGAAAAGCATAAGCTGGACCAGTTCTGTGAGCAAAGTTTGAAGAACGCAATGACACAGGAACGGCGCCGGTACGGGTTCGTGCTGGAGCGCCAATGTTCGCTGGCAAAGCACTGGATGGCGTACCATCACTCCGGCCACATGATCATCGAGAAGTCGCTCGACAACTGGAACGATGTGGCGGCGACACGCGAATTTCTGCCACCGAATGTGGAGAACATGTTTACCGCGAAGCAAACGCTGCGGGATGTGGAGGATGACGATGACGATGATCGGGAATCGATCGCGTCCCAGCTGCGCAAGACACGCTCCATTGATGCCTCCTGTCTCGATATGCGATCGCTAGCGGACGTCGCTAACAGCACGCTCCAGATGCCGCGGGCCAAGTCCGAGTTTAATCTGAACAACAACACGGGCACACTGCTGGGTGGTCACCATCACCATCATCACCATCACGGGATGATGATGATGGGCGGTGGTACGGGTAGTATGGTCGGTGGCGGTGGTGGTAGTAATGGTAAACCGGACATTTCACACTGGGAACGGCCCACGGTAAAGGCGCTGTATGCGTACCTGTCGTCGGGCGAGAACCAGCTGAGCTTTCTCGAGGGTGACCGTATCGCGCTGGTGGGCGATCGGGCCAAGGGTTGGCAGTTTGGAGAGAACCTACGTACGCAAAAGTTCGGCTGGTTCCCGATTGCCTACACGGAGACCGAGCGTGACGACAAGGAAAGGTAAGGCGTATGATGCTGTCCATCGTAAAGCGTTACGAGGTAATGATGGTATGCTCTTGTTTTACCTTTCAGCATTAGCGAGTGGGTGAAGGCTCCACCGAGCGATATCGAGCTGGATCATACACCGGACACTTCGCTCGACAGTACGCTGGTCGATGACAGTCTGACGAAGATGTCGGGATCATACCATGGCGGTGAGGACGCATCTCCAACGCGCATGTTCGGCGACACGATTCAGTATCGCCAGTCGAAGCAATTCCGACGACTGTCACGCGGTGAAAAGCCACCCAAGCCAGGACCACCGCCACAGTTGCCGGCTCCCGTACCGACACCGGTCGTACCGAACAGCTACAACGGTGGCAAACAGCAGCAGCGTCACGATGGAGCATCCGGATCTGGTGGATCGGGTGGAATTCCACAGTCGAACAGCTTCTCCTCGGCAGGTGCACCTCCAATGACATCGGATAAACGTAAATCGGGTTCGGCGACGATGAACTTCAGCAAGCCGGTAAGAATTGTTGGGTGCTCTGGAAAGAGCTGATTGTGCTAGTGGGTCTTTCAATGTTTGTGTTCTACATTTCCTCTGTACAGCCATCGAGCAGCAATCCGAAGCAAAAACGGCAAAGTAACGGAATGGCCAGTGCCTCGCTGCATAGCAGCAATGATAGTGGATTCTCTAACGAGCCACAACCGCAACCGGAAGCCGATCTGTATTCGGACGAGGAACCAGTGAATCGAGTGCCAATAAGGTAGGTGTAGACCACTTTTAACTTGCATCGTTTCGGTGAAGGCATGTATAGGTGATCACTATTGTTTGTATTCGCAATTCCATTACTAATCAATCGGTGGTGTTTGAATGGGTTTGATTTTGTGGAGAGTGTAGTGGTATAGTGTTTGAAGATATGAAGGTAACAGTATGCTTCTAATGTACCAGCAGAAATCACTAACAGCGGTGGTAAATTAAGATGCATGTTTTACGTTCAGAACCCTCTTGCTCACTCGAAACTATGCTCCCCAGATCTGCCCGCTCGGAAAAGAACTTGCTGAATGATCAGTCGACCCTGACTCGCCAAGGTGGTCGTGATAGCAGCGTGCCTTCACCGCGCTACCACGATGAGGACGATATTTATGGCACGATTGTACCACCCCGACCACGGCACCAGAGCCAGATGATGATGCGCCAGGCCAACAGCTACGGTAACATTGCGGAAAGCAACTCGGGAACGCTTGAGTACGGATATCGTTCACGCAATCGGATGTCTTCGGAAAATCATCCCAACCAGAGCGACTCGCAGAAGATTAAGCGCACGAAATCGTTCTGGAAGTTCTCGAAATCCGAGGATCATATCCTGGAAGGGATGGCTATGTGGAAGCACAACGACATTATACCGACGGGGCGTGAAAAGCGTGAGATGGAGAAGAAGGAAGCCACGCTGAAGCGCAACATGCGCAAGAAGGAACAGATCGAGAAGCAGAAGCAGAAGGAAATGATTGCGGCTAAGGCAGAAGAGGAACAGCAGCAGCAGCAACAACAGCAGCAACAGCAGCAGCAACGTCGCAAGGATAATTCACGAGGTAATGCCAACGGTATGATGGACACTGAAAGCAACACAAGCACACTCGTTCGGGGCAACAATCGCGAATCACGTGATCGTGAACGAGATCTTCGTGAACCGGCACGTGAACGACCGCACAGTATCGCACTGATGCCGGAGCAGGAAAAGTTCCCGATCACCAAATCGGACATCGATAAGCGCATCTCGAAGATTGATCAGGAGTTCCATCAGCAGCAGAAGAAGGCAAGTCGCGGTGGACAGGACGAGGAGCGTGGAGGTCGTGCGGGCCGTGACCGAAGCGGTGGTGATCGCAAACAGTCGAAGGGAGGTGGCAAAAATGATACCAACAATAACAACCGCCATAGTTACGCTGGGGAACATCTGCACCGTCAGCACCAGGAGCAAGAACTGTACGGTGAAGCACCAATGGGCGGTAAGCAGGGCAAGCAGGACAAGTATCGTACGACGGAGCGTGAGACAAACAAGAACCGAAACAATGATGCCCTGAACAAGTACTATCAGGATCAAACATTTGATGACTTCTCGATCATTCCGGCTGATTCGATCATGATGCAGGACACAAGCTTCTACGATGACGATGGCATGATGGATGATATGATGCTGATGAAGACGGTCCGTCGTAAGGAGATCCTGAAGCAGTACTACTCCAGTGGCACCGACACGGAGCGCAACTCGTCCAGCTCTGACCCGTACGATTGTATCGTTGTGGATGATCATCTGGTAGCGAAGTCTGGCCGGGATCGGAAAGCGAACGGAGGCGATGGATCTATGATGCGCATGATGACTGACAGACGTGGAGACAAGAAGGATCGCGGTATGTCCGACGATAAGATGGCGTTCTCTACATTCCGAGGAGGTATGTCGGGTGGTAATGGCGGTCGGGGTCAGTTGGATGATGATGACGATGATACGATGATGGCCTCGATGACACTGGATGACGAGTTGATGGAGGAGGAACATCAGCATCAGCAGCAGCAACAACAACAGCAGCAGCAGCAGCAACAGCAATCTCGCCAGCAGCAGCAGACCCGAGATCGCCGTTCGAAGAGCTCCAAGGGTAACCTGTCCGAGTCGAAGTACGAATCAGAACAGGAGTCTCGCATCAGTGCCAAGATGCAAAACAATGGTCAGCAGCAGCAGCAACAGCAAAAGCGCAAGTCCACCAAATCGATCGCCTCGGATGGTAAGGCGTACGGGCCATGGTATGACCTCTGGGGTGCGGATAGTTCAGTCCACAACCAGAAGCTGTAAACCCGAGCACCGAACGTTTTGTTTTCCCGTATGGTGAATCGATCTTTATCGCCGGTGTAAAGATCGTATTTCAGCCGAAAAGCACATCAATACACCTTTATCAGAACAGCAACCATAACCTCACCAAATCACCTGAAACACTCTCATATACAACGTTTTAGCAATTCTTGCAATTTTGCAGTAACACCACGAAGACAACAGGACACAGGACATGCAAAAGTGCGCAACAACTTACGTACAGCTTTACTGACACACTATTTCGGCATAGGAAAAATGACCACCGAGTCGTGACACCCGTACGTTGTTGATCGATTTGGATGGACGGTACAGATGGACGGAATATGAAGACATGATTACCACCATGCAACCATTCCCAAATGCATGCAGCGAGCTGCGGTAGCAGTTGCGGTGCGATATTTTAGTCTTATTAGTCGATATTTAAATCGTTCGTTTTACCTTCACCTCAGCAGATGACCACGAAGTAAGCTACTGGTAGATATGTTTAAGGTTACGCTAGTTGTAAGAGCGCCGTACCCGATCGTACGTACGCATCGCTCATCCAGATGAAAGGTTTCAGTAAGGAATAGATTTAGACGGCTTTACTCCGTTAATGTTACTGTGGCTTAAGGCTCGTTTCGTTTTGTTTTACACAATTTGCTCCTTGTTTTTTTTTTGCATGTATTATCAAATTTTATTTGTGGTTGCGGGATGTATTCCAATGTTATTGCTGTATTAGTTTGTTTTTAAATAATGAACCGTATTATTTCGAGTTACATCGTTTTCCAAAATAGTCAGTATTGAATTTTACGTATTACCTTTTTGCCCGTCCTTATCATCTTATTGTGTGTAAACACGCAAAACACCCAAATTTCACCGTTGTTTCCCTAGCAGGGTGAATAAGGATTTCTGCTCAAATAATTGAAGTTATGAATGATGCGAACCATGTGGTAGTTGTTGAACCGATTTATGCTAGGATAAGCTTTGTACTTTTACCGCAAACGAAGAAGTTAATGTGCCAATAGTGAATGTGAAATGTATGATGAAGCATGAAGTTAAAGCTGGAAGAAAGAGAGAAGATGTGAAAGAATGGAAAAGAAGTTTAATATTCGTCCATTAACATTAGAGCTAGCGTAGCACGATAGTCAACTATTTCGTAACCTTATAAAAGTGTAATTTAAAGCTACAAGCAGTAATGCTTGAACATGTTCAAGAAACGGTAACCATCCGCTCGTTGGCGGATCGCACAGCGAATCCAGTTAGGATGATTTGGAAATGTTTTGTGTTTATGATTGTATTATCCATTACCGTCAATAAAGTTATATTAGTTAAACAAATGGTTTGTTAAACTGAAACTAGAATACATAATAGATATAAATTTTAAAACAGCGCCTGCACTGTATGCAATCAGCAGCACAAACTTGTGTATTCATATTGCATAGCGTTAGGCGTTCAAATTTTCCTGTCTACAATTTCCGTTTTGAATTTTTACTTATTCTTATTCTTTCTTAAACTTTTTAAAATTGGTTTTTCTTAAAATATTATGAAAATAAAAAATTAATATGCTTTTCTCTATTAAATACATTTTCTGACATAACCATGCTCGATCGTTCTTCCATTCGTTGATAATGTGCAAACGAATCCTTGAAAGGTATTACCAAAGCAAAGAAAAGGACCTGCCGAGGGTGAACCGTTATCTCTGGCAAAGCTAATCGGGAATTTGTTTAACCAAATCATTACGGGAGCTCGAACAGCAAATAAAACCGTATCAATATTGACTCCGCTTCGAGCAATCATGATTAAGCAAATGGTTTTGTCCTATCAGTCCAACTGCTTTTCACAAACGGCAATACAAACAATATATTTCTCTATTTAGCTTCTAAAGCAAGAATAAACATTTTAAGTAACCTTCACCGAAACAGTATTGGATTCCCCTTTTACCTTAAAGTATCCTTATGGTGGCTAACAATTTTTATCTTATCTTTCAACAATGGCTTCTGTTTGTGTTCGTAATGTTATCGGATGTCCTTCGTTGGGTGCTTTCCGCACACATCATACCGACCGGCTGCAGGGCTTCCCAGTTTGCGACGGTAAAACTGCGCACGACCAAGACAAACGACCGTTCGGCACCGATTATAAGATAATTAAAAGCCATCGGAGAGCTACCCTCTCCGGAGCCCATCGTCATCATCCGCCCATCCAGCCGGGGTCCGTCGGTAACGCCCGGGCCCGGAATCCCACCCACCCTGCCTGGTCAGTCCACCCCAGCATCCTGCCATGTGGACCATCAACCATCATTGCTTCCCGTTGGGGTGGAGTTGCAGCATCAGGATATGCCCGGTTCATTCGTCCCACTGTCAATGTCTGATGGAAATGAACCTGAACCTGTGATCCTTGGAGGTAACCAGACGGTAGGAAACCAACCGACACCACTACCGACGGTTGGTTCTTACATCGACGAAGGGATGCAACATTAAATGCATCGATGCACATCGAATCACGCAAGCCGTGCGTTACTACGAACCATTGAGCACCGATTGCTGTCTCGACCCGTTCCATTCGGTGATGTCCTTTTTTGTGGCCAAAGACAGAGAAAGACAGTAGGGTCCTTTTTTCCCAGACTCTCTTTCACTCCCTTTCCTTTTGTTTCTTGTCCTTTCCTTTTGATCTTAACTCCGTCCATTTCCCTGTGGTATTGGCGAGTCCTTCGCATACCAAACAGCTAGGCAGGAAGAAGAATGCCGGAATGTGCTCCCGCTTGGCTTGAACCACCGACACCGTCGAGGAGATAGCGAAACGGGCGGCTTTGCTGAAATGGTGAAGAATTTAATTGGAATGTTGTACCACTTTCAATAGTCAGTAGAAACACTTCTCCTGTGCAGCAAGACGATGATGATGATTGACTTTCGGGGCAATTAAGCCCGTCGTTCGGCGATATAATTAAATCGAACCGTTGCTGCTCGTTGGACCGTTTCGAGAACGATTAATCTGCCCTACTTCGTCCTGTGTACCGCTACCGATCGATCAGACAGATCAGACAGATCGGACATTTAAAAAAACACACACATCAATGAAACAACGATGCACAGTTATTAGTCTGTCGAGGCTTGGGTATGGAGAAAGGATAGTTTTATGTAAACATGAAACGGAAATCAACGCCAACGAAAAGGTAAGGAACGCAGGAAACAATTATTCGGCGACGATGTGACGATTATTATGTCACGCTAGTCAGAACACAGATGATGTACGAAAATATTATTTTTTAAACTTGATTCCATTGTATTCCCGTTTACCGATCTGCTTTTCAACACATCGGTTAGTTGTTACGTGGAGACTGGATTTTAATTGTTTCAACAAAGGAAACAGATCGATTGTGACAAGCGGGGTAAGAAAGGTTAGTCACAATTTTACATAAATACATATGAATTGTGCAAGTGGAATCAAATAATCAAACTGTAAACATATGTTAACAAATAAAGATTAAATTATAAGACGAGTTGAGATTTTTTGTTTAATAAATTTAACTGGTGAGTATGTTATAATTCAAGGTAAGTAATGGAGTACAATTTGCATTGTTAAATTATTTTTTTTACGAGGCTTTTTTTTATTAGTCCCTCGAAGAGGAGTGAAGAGTTGTGCGAAAGAATGAGAGAAGCTGAGAGCCACCCACTTCGCCAATTATAGTTGTGTAGGTGTGACGTGATAACGAGGCAGAAGAGATGATGGTAATGAGATAAGGAGAAAGTCTGATCAGTAGCGATCGGACAGTAGTGCGTTTAAGTTGTGAAAAAAAAGCGTTCGGTAGTTGTGTGACAAGCGGCGCCATTGCTTTGTGCTCAGGAAATGTTGAAAGAGTTGTCTTTTTGATGCCAAAAAGTGATCCTCGACGATCTTATTCCACGGAAAGAATAGTTGGTATATTAATGTAGTGAATTAAACAAAGGTGAAGATGTTAAATAGTGAAAACTTTTTAGACGCGTACAAACGCGTTGCCAGCGTACGCTTGGTATGTGTCAGTGTATGGTCTCGTTCGACACTTGCTCGTTTCGATCGAATGTACACGAATGCGTAATGTGTGTGTGAAAGAAGAATACCACTGTTTGAAGCGTCCCAAAAACCACGTATATTGATTGAATTTGATTTAATAAGTCATAATCAGTATCGAATTGGTCGGGGTTAAGTGATAAAATGATTTTTCTTTATCGCGCTTACCTGCGCAGACAATGTACGTTCGTGCGTTCTTACTCTAATGTTGAAGCCATCTTTCTGGTCAGCGCAGTTTGCTAACGCCATAGTGGACGAGTGAGGGAGTAAGCAAATTAACTATCAGTGCGTGTGCGATATGCCAATGCGCATTGAAGTGTGTAAGTGAAAGTAAAATCCCAATGTGTGTTAAAGTCAAAGGGGATGCGAGGAAACAGATTGTCTTCTGAAGTAAATTATTTGCTCTATTTTATCAAACTAAAGTGTCCTGTGTATAAATAATAGTTTACCCCGGTAAGTTAACACCATCCAATAAGAAATATCGGAAGTAAGATTTTTATTTATTTATTTATGTTACATGATCGAGGCTTTAGCCGTATTGTCAGCCACAGAAGGCTGAAGTGATTATAATTTTCACAAGGCATTTCCTTCTTTTTTCTTTTGCCTTATCCCGAGCATACTCGGTTGCAGATGTCTTTTGAAGAAGTAAGATTTTTACTATAGAAATAATTGATAGGACAGTTTCTGGCAGCCGTGACTTTATAGCATTAGGTGTCGATGCCAAATGTCGTTTATTTCGTGAAAGGCTAAAAAGGGAGTGTAATTAGGCATTTCGGTGATTAGAACGAGGTATAAATTAAACCTCATTTAAATTTAGTTGCAACGAATTATTCCGAACCAATCGGAAATTAAAAATAATCTTTCGATTTAATACCAATCTTCTAGTAAAATATGGTCAATCTTGTAAATTGAATAATTGTACTATGATTGAACTATTGATAGTAGAAAAGCAATTAATGGCACTTCTTTAAACAAATCCTTCCCCACCAGAGCATTTATTGGTTCGAATTGTTTCCATGATGAAAATTGAGATTAAAAATACTACAATCAACTCTTCCATTTTTGTTTCGATTTAAACATGTTAACACCATAACGAACACAATCCTCCTCCACATGTCCGATGACTTGCATTAGGATGGAAGAAAGGTTACAAAAAAAAACACACAAAACATCAAACGGATACTTTTAATTTATACGGTTTCTTACCTCTAAACAAAAAAGGATTTCAAAAACCGAACTCTCGTTCTGTTTAGTGAGGTTAAGCCTCTTCCGTTCCAGAACCCGATGAGCCGATTAGCACACCATAATATAACCCTTGAGGTCACACATACCATGCCCGGGTCGTAATTAGCGTACCGCACTAACTTCTGAACTACAATACATCCTTCCGATGGTCACGATCAGTCCGATTCGGTAATTCACCAGGGTGGAACAGGGGGCCCGCATTCGAATCATTTCCTTCCGAAGTTTGAAGAGTTGAAAAAAATGGCCCAAAGTGCATTTATTCTTTCGTTTCCATGTGTTCCAATGTATTTTTTTCTTCTGTTTCGTTCTGCACCGTTTGTTGCAGGTTGTTGCACTAAAAACATCGAGACACCAACATCATGGCCCAGAACTGGTTTTTTGTGTAGTCCAGTGTTTCGCTGTCTCGTTCGTTCTTTATTGTGCTGTTTTGTGTGTCTTGATCGTAGCAGTAGCTAAGGTGGGGGGAACTGCTTGAACGTTAATCCCTGCCTGTATCAAACACCACTCACCACACTCATCTTACCTTTACTCTGGCAGCGAGAAAGGCCCCGGAAAGGAGGTTGTTGTGTTACGCTGACGAAGATGATAGGTTATTGAAAAGAGATCCTCCATTTCTGCCTCCCTTTCGCTGCGGCTGTCTTGGCTGGTAACCGTGCGTCTTGAGTGCACTGATCCCGGGACTAGCAACTCCAAAACCCTCCAGCAGATCCCCGGGTTCCAGGTTCGGGATGTTACGTTCTAAGCGTTTGTCTGGGCAACGTCTGGTTCGTACGACGACACAACCAAGCCGGACCATCTCGTATGTGTGTATTTGCTTCAACATTATTTGTCATCAAATGTAATGCCACCGAGTAAAACTGGGTCCAGAACTCAGCCCGGACAGTGTTTGAGCCTTCCAATCTCCACAGAGTGTGTGTCTGTGTGTAGTAATTGCCCCTGGACGAAGCCCTACCGGCTGAACAATTAGGTCGGATCTCGGAGGCTTCGATCTACGGTTCCCCCCTCGGCAATCGGATGGCGTGGATGATATGGAAAGAATGATTTGTTTGCGTTAAGGTTCGGGCCCATCTCACTCACCCGCTCGCGTGTCTTGATTTATGCAGCCATAGCTCTTACTTAGGTCCAATTTTCCAACAACAAAAAAAAA